>CM047807.1:88471145-88892703 GCA_026214975.1 Gentiana macrophylla
GACCCTTCTTCCGACACGAAGAACTCCTCAAAAATTTGGAGCCTAATCGTTTCATTTTCAAAAAGCACGATAGAACTTTTGTGTTTCCGAGCTAATGTTTTAGCACAAGACAATCGAAGTATATATTGTATTCGATACAAACTCTTTTTTTTTTGAAGATCCGCTATGATAACGAAAGATTTTTGCATATACGTCCAAAGCGGTCAATAATATCAAAATCCGATAAATCAGCCAAACCGCTTCTCGATGGGATGTCCTAATCGGTTACAAAATCTCTCTTTGGATAATGATCCAATCAGAGGAAGAATTGGAACATAGGTCTCGAATTTCTTAATAGGATTATGGATTAAAAATGAATTTTCTAACATTTCACTCCGTACGATTAAAGATTTTAATCGCACACTTACAAGATAGACCATAAAGTCAAGGGAATGGTTGGCTAATTGCTTTATATAGACCCTTTCCGAGTGAAAGCACAAGTCAAAATAACTTTCGCAAAAAGTGACAAGGTAATATTTCCATTTATTCAGGAAAGGGGATGTACCTTTCGAAAACAAAATAGACTTTCCTTGATACCTAACATAATGCATGATAGGATCTTTGAACAACCATAGATTAGTCCGAAAGTCCTTAGCAAAAGTTTCGGTATAGCTTTCGCTCTTTCTTTTTACATAGCAATAGATTCGCTCAAGAAGGTCTCCAAAGGATATTGACCGTAAACGATAAAATTGGTTATGGAGAAAAATGAAAATGGATTCGTATTCACATACATAAGAATTATATAAGAAGAAAAATAATCTTTGGTTTATTTTTGTTAAAAGAGCAAGGCTGGGATTCTTTGGAACACTAAAATTATTCCAATTCCAATATTCGTAGAAAAAGAATCGTAATAAATGCAAAGAAGTAGCATCTTTTACCCAAGAGCGAAGGGTTTGAACCAAGATTTCCAGATGGATCGGATGGGGTATTCGTATATCTAACACAGAATGAAAATGTGAAAAATTGTCCTCTAAGAAAGGAAATATTGAATGAATTGATTGTAAACTTTGAAATTTTAATATACCCTTTTGTTCTTCATAAGGTATTAATCGTATAGAAAACGGGATTTCTACAATAAACGAAAATACCTCGGATATCATTTGAGAATACAAATTCTTGTTGCGCCAAAAAATTTTTTTAAATCATTAGCGTAAATAAAAAAGGATTCCGTCGATCCATTTGATTAATTAAACGCTTTTACAATAAGGAAACTGGATTTATTGTCATAACTGGATTTTCCAACAAAATCGATCGATTTAAACCATGATCGTGAGCAAATACATAAATATACTCCTGAAAGAGAAGTGGATATAGAAAGTCTTGTTTGTTGAGATCTATCAAACTGTGAATATCGTCGCATTTTCTCTATTTGAAATTCTATTTGAATCAAAGGTAGAAGATTTGGGGTTATCAAATGATACATAGTGCGATACATAAAACAAGGTATTCTAGTAACAATAGATACCACTGGCACAAGTAAACCTATCAATGAATTCCCTATCCTCTTGTTTTTTCATTTTTCTTCGATCTTATAGGATAACAAGATGGCTAGAAATCCTTTCTTTTTTCAAACTAATTGCTCTTTTGATTTTGGAAAAACCTTCTTTATCAATATACTGGTTCTTATACACACACATCTCCATTTTATAATGGAGAACTACAATAGTTAGGATTCATTGAAAAATCGAGAATCTACCCATGGGTAAAAAACTCCTCCCCACATCGGTACTAATATTTTTTTTTAACGTCTAATTAGATCAGGACTTAATTCAAATTCAAAATAGAAGCTCGTTGCTTTGTCTTTCTTTAGAATTAATTGAAACCGTAAGGCCCTATCCATTTATTAACCCGACCGAACTTTATTTTGTTCCATTCCAATACCTCGAACACCCATCCGGCAAGAATGAAATTGTATATTATTTGAAATCTCCATCAATACGACATGCTCTTGTTTCCATTCATCCCCTTTCAGGATCAGTCGTGGTCTTCCAAACTTTACCGATGGTATGGACGAATTCCTTGCTTCATCAAAATGTGTAAAAAATCCTAGCCGCACTTAAAAGCCGAGTACTCTACCGTTGAGTTAGCAACCCAAAGAGAAAAAATCTATAAGAATTCGATAATGGGTAGATAATAAAAAGAAGTATAGATACAATCTGAATAAAAATAAATTTAACAAAGAGATTCAAAAAAAGCAATTAAATCCTTGAACTAACAAACAAACCGCAAAAACATACTTTGTTTTAATTCGAAAGAAAAAAAGAAATAAAAATACAAAAAATTATCAGATAAAATTAGACAAAAAAAAAAAGATAGTAAAAATGTAAAAATTAATAGGCGAATGTTCTCTTATCGACCTTTTCAATAAAACAAAAGAAGTTTTATTATCACTCATGGATCAAAAATCCACCATTTGAATGAAATAAAATAAAAACAAACTCATATGACGGAAATAAATAGATCCAACTTGACTTATCACGATGAATTATATTTGTTCAATACACTCATGTCAATAGAAAAGAATAAGGTGGGAACTTAAAAGAATTCAATTGAATTTCACCCCTTATTTTATATCTTAGTAAAATTGAAAAAAAAATAAAATAAGGTTGTGTTGGGTCGATAAAGCCCATATCTAATTCTATTCTATATGCATAGAAAATGCCGAGTTATAGGGTAATAAAAAAGAAAAAAGTGAATAAAGCGCGGATTGAGTGAATACATAATATATTCACAAAGTAAACGAAGCAAACTTGATCCTTTTTTAAATTTCTAATTTACTACAATTTACTACGTAGGGTTCCCATCCATTGGATGCCATTGAATGGGAATGTCCCAATTTTATAGCATCAATAAAATTAAAAAATAAAGTTTTGTCATTATCGAACATGAAATTCGACGAAAACAATGATAAATATCTACGAATCGAACCGGTATCTGGTAACCATGTATGTAAAGGTATAATCGGTGATTTGACAGCAAAAGCAATAAAAAAACCAATATAGAATAGTATTTCTAAGACCCCAGGATACGATTGATTGGTCAATGTTTCAAAATTTAATGTTGGCTCATTAGAACCATATAAACCGATACACGAACTCCCATTAATAAAAACGGAGCCTCAGGGCGTGTACAAAATAAATTTTGTAGCCGAATACAGACGTTTCTTTCCTCCCCACATGGATAGAAGTAGATAAACCGAATTAATTCTAACTCCCACATGATGAAAAAAAAGTAAAAGGTCTCGAGAAGAAAATGATCCTATTTGCCCGCTGTACATTGCTAACATCAGAAATGAAATAATCGAGAGTCTCTAGTAACCGCCAAGCCGATAAAGTAGCTAAAGTGGTGATGAATCCTGTTAGTAAAATGGGTCCTATAGAAAGTCCATCTATTCCTAATCTCCAATGGAAATCAAAAACGGACCCATTTATAATCCTCCACTAATTGTACTAATGGATCATCTGGTTGGAAATGATAACAAAATATATAGGCTATTAAAAGGAATTCTAAGATGCATATACAAATAGTATACCAACGAATGATCCTATTTCCCTTATGTGGAAAAAAGGAAATTTAAGGAACCCGAGATATTGGAAAAACTACAATTAGCGTTAACCAAGGAAAAAAATTAGAGTAGTAAAGACAAGATATACTTGGACCAGAAAACCCGTGCTCATAAGAATATTATGAGCACAAATTTTGTCGGTAAAAAAAAAAAGAAAATAAAATGGGTTATGGGTTCAAGTCTAGTTTTCTAGAGCGTATTAATAAGTTAGCCCCATATCTGCGAGTTGTTTCATGCCATAAATAAACTCGAACACTCAAGAAATCCGTTGGACAAAGCGGATTCGCATCTTTACAACCAACGCAGCTCTTACATTCTTGGAGCGGCGATTTGTTTTGCTTTACATCCGTCCCAAGGTATCATTTCTAATACATCAGTTGGGCAAGCTCGGACACATTGAGTACATCCTATACATGTATCATAAATCTTTCTTGAATGTGACATTGGATCTATACATTTTTGAACGTTATAAGATTTCGATCTGGTAATCTTAGAAACAAACCATATATTTAGATACCAGCATTTAATCAACAAGTTATCGTAATTTTCTAATCAATCTATTTACGGATTGCTTTAGTAGACAAGGCCAAAATACTTTGATTTAGTCTATTTTTTTAACCAAGATCATGCGAAATTATTAATGTCGTTTGATTTTTTTTTATATGTGTGCAAAAATAACGTCAACCGAACACCTCATCGTCCTGGCACCTCAACTTAATCGCTATGGCTAGCTTCATTGGCAATGTCCAGAAGTTACATGCTCAATCTTAATCAATTGACGATTAGTGGGTACTTTCCGTTTCAAAAATTAATATGATATCATATTTCCACCATCAGCCCTAAACATATAGGTCGATAGAGTGCATCTTCTGCTTGAACATGAATATGAGCCCAGAGCCCAGAGCCCAGAGCCCAGAGCCCATGCATCAACAACACATTGAATGGCATGGGAGGAAGATGATCGAGTCCATGGTATTGCCTTTGGATAATGAGTGGGAAAGAAACATATACCACGTACACATACAGGTAGAGAGATTTACATGAATATTATCAAACGGCTACCTGATATGAGAGATTTGCTTATATATATATTAAAAAAATGGAATTGACCCATGAACCAGAACTCAGAAGGCTAATTAAGGAGATATACCATGAGATTGCTGCAAATCGCGCTACGAATAAGTAATCGATGGCACTTGCCACCACCGAAAGCTCTGGTGTTAATTGGGGAATCAATAAATGTTCACATTTGGGGAAGCTTGTTGTTGTAAACTATAACTAAACAATTATGGGACAGTGATATTACACCATAACCTTTCTCAGCAAGAAACATCATATTCTCGGAAAAAGAAAGAAAGACATGAAAGTCACCTGTCATAATCAAGAATATAAATCAATACATGCAAAGTACCCGATTAAATTAAATATCAAACATTCCCATACCCAATTAAAAGCTAACGACCACAATTAATAACTTATGCACAAAAGAATGTTGTAAAGTGATCTAAATCACTTTATCTACTTCGATTTTGCAGAAAAGAAAGGATGAAGATGACAGAAAAGTAAAGCTAGGGTTTACAACCGACGAAATAAACTGGGGAGAGGTTTTATTAGATTTTCAACTGAATATTTCTCCTTTTCTTTTTTTTTTTGTGTATTATACAAAACGACACAAGATCCTATTTATACCCTGCACACTACAAAAAAATTAGGTTATTGTGTCGGTATTTTTGCCGCACTATAAAAAACTGTTGCAATAGATACTGTTTTTTTGTCACACTTCCGTATTGCATACTACAATAGCCTAAAAAAAATTCTCCCGGCAACATTACTTTTACCTTTTTGCATCACACTCTATAAAAGTGCTACATAAAACAATAAAAAATAAATAAAAGCGGTCGACATTTATTATACAAAAAGCGTAAACGAAAGCGCTCAACGTTTCAAAGAGAAAAAGTAAAGTAAAGAAAAGCGATCGTCATCCCAAAATCAGATCTGAGTCGATCGGATCGGCGATTGAAACACCTAATCCTGAAGCGGTGATTACCAATCGGCGATTGTAGCGGTGATTACCAATGTTCTGCCTATCGATTTCTATTATGGATTTCCACCTAAAAATACAATTGAAATTCGTGAAATTACGCAGGTTCTTGCAATCGGGACAATTCAAAGCGTTTTTCAGAAAGAGTTTATTAGGCAGTACAATTCAGGTTAAGAATCTTTTAGTTGTTCATGATATTAGTCGATCATTATAGTTTTGCAGTGATATAATTTATTTAATTTTTTTTTTACTTTTATGGATTATTTTAGCAACATTTGGTACAATTTGTTCATGTTGGTGGTGTAATTTTGTGCAATTCATCATTACCTTTCTGATTTAGCCAGAAGATTTGCTTAGCTTCTTGTTAACACAAGATCTGCATATTTCTGAATGTTCTGCATCATTTAAGTCCAATTAAGTAATTACATGGGTTTCATTGAATCTTTTGAGTAAATTATATGGTCAAATTTAACTTGTATGAGCTATTAGACCCTCTAGTGAATCTTATCAATCATTAAACTTGTATGTGGACTGGAAACCTGTGTTTTTTGGATCATTGTGTGCTTATATGTGCATGTGTGATTTTAGCATTATATGTGGATGACATATTCTTGACTTGTTGCATATTCATATGAAAGAACACTTAAAAAAATACATTGTTAACATGGATTTAGGAAAAGCCAAAATACTTTCTTGACATGGAATCATGCATGGAAAGCACGTAAATGTGTTATCACAGAGATGTGTGCTTGAACTATTGCAGATACTAGACTAATGGTTTACGCTAATTGATCCTAGGCCCGATCCCACGGATGACACATGTGACCTTCTCACTGATTTAGGGCTTGTTAGCTAGATTTTCTGTCTTGCGTTGCTTTTGTTGCAGAGCGTGAAAAATCCTAAGAGTATACACATGAATATTGCATCCCGAATATTAGCTTGTGTTGGAAACTGTCAGTATACTGTTATTATGTTTGTTATACTTCTGTTTCATGTGTTTTTATTAAGTTACTGTGTCCTTAAGAGGGTATTTGAAAAGGATAGGATTTATGCCTTTTTGGCTGGTCTTAATCCAGATGATATGCATGAAGTCTTCTTACGCCTATTTATGAACACACTCAAGACTCAAGCATTCATCTGACATTGTGTTTTTTCTTTATTTGTACTTGTATTTTGAAATCCAAGTTATTTTCAGTATGACATCTTTGTCTGATAAAAGTTGGATGAAGAAAGATAAATCCACTCGCGAGTACTTTCGAGGTTGTAAGGATTTTGTGGAGTTTGCATGGGCAAATAAACCTGATGAGTATGGTAATAAGATTTATTGTCCATGTATTCGTTGCACCAATCAAATATTCAGAAAAAAAGATGAAGTACTAGATCACATAAGAAGATTGGGCATTTCACGAAACTACACTTGTTGGACAAAACATGGTGAGTCTGAGGAGATAAATATAATTCCAAATGATGGGGATGATATGCATGGAATGCTTAGAGATGCATTTACAGCCCATAATTCATTGTCACTTTTAAATTATTTGTGTCAATTCATTTGGGCGTCAACCACCAATCATTAGTTAAATATTTGTTTTGTATATACAACCGAGGAGAACGGTCCACCATCTCTTGAGATCTCTTCATCGAGACCCACACAAGTAAAGTCACAAAGAACGCTCTTGACGATGTTTCAAGAGAGTATATAGTAAGTCTAGCAGTTGCTGCTTTAGTATTCCCTTGTCCTCCCCTTTGGCTTCCAGCCATGCGTTTTTCTTTGCTCGGTTCTTAATTGTTAAAATTAGCATGTAGTCCTGGTGTAGGATGAACTATTCAAAGGCTTTACAAATGATGTAGGGGTGTATGGGGTGGGGGTAGGGGTAGGATGGGGTAGGGGTAGGGTAGGATGGGGTAGGGGTGTATGGGGTGGGGGTGGGTGGGTAGGGGTGGGGGTGGGTGGGTAAGGATGGGGTGGGTAGGGGTGGGGTGGGTAGGGGTGGGGGTGGTGGGGGTGCAGATTCTATATTTTGCTTTTTTTTTTTTGGAAAATTAATTGTTTTTTGTGGCACCAAAATATAAGTGTGGCAAGAAATAATTAATTTTCTTTTTATCATTTAATATATTTACTTATTTATGTGGCACTTATCTGCCGTGGCAATAGATTTTAATTTTGCCGCGTTGTGTTTACCGTGGCGATAGATTTTAAGTATTTGCCGCGGTGCGCCAACTTGGTGTTGCAAAAACTTTTTGCCACATAGTTGCTTGCCACGGGTGACACAAAAGCTTTAGGCGTGGCAATAGGTCTATAGTGTCACTTTTCTGGGCTTTAGTGGCAGTTTTCCTCCGCGGCAAAAGCTAGTTTTTTTAGTAGTGGCACTATTTATATCTCCCAAATACAAAACAGTAATAGTAATAAATACATCAGGAAATACAGAAATACGGTGAAAATACTCAACAGATAGAGAGACAGTTACCTCTGTCCATTCTCCATGCCTTTATATGCAGTATGAATGCTCTTTTTTTTTTTTTCTTTTTTTCATACTCTGTGTGTTTATTCTTCTTTGCTTTTTTTTATCATTTACCTTATGTTTGGCTGCTAATACCGTTGTTGTAACCTTTTCTTGGTTCATTGTGAGTTCTGATTCAGTTCTAAAGATGCCGTTGTTGCAGAAGGATTTTGGATTCGGATTTTATGATGTCATAAAATTTTTGTGCAAGTTATTCAATACTAAACGTAGATAAACATTTGATTTCACAAAAGACATTTTTAGTATTCTGAAATCAACAAACTCCTTTGTAGGCAAGTAAACAATTCATAGAGTAAGACGGATGCAGTGTAAATGGTATTGTTGAAGGTGGATACACTTTTTGCGATGTTACCATTGTTTGATTTTGCTCCATTTTCATGTAGCAATAAATTAAATGCAACAAAAGGAGGGGGAAAAGAAAGAGAACAGGATAATACCTACATAATATATAAATGTATTACGAATAGTAGAATACGTACGTATACATTACATGAACAAACCTACTAACTCCGTAGCTTATATTGCCACCACATAATTACTACTCACACCGTTTTTTATTTTGTATTTATTATTCTAGCTAATTCATTAACTCATTTAAACATCTTTTGAACCATGATATATTAGCACCTCCAATATATATATACTTCGAACTAAAAGACCGACCTAAATATTCTACAAAAGAGATGATTAATTTTACTATTTTATAGGTATGTTTTGAGTCTATCAACGAATTGAATTTTGTATCTGCGGATGTTAAAAACGCGACATTGAAGTAATATTTTGTAAATATGTTTTTTCAAAAAAAAAAAACCTTCGAACTAAAAAGACTAATTCGACGATTCGCCGAAGGCCGAAAAATTTCCAGGGCCGGCCCTGCATCAACTAATTTTTATTTCTTTTAAACATTTTTATCAAAAATATATTTTTTAAGTAAAAAAGGAACATGGTATCAATGCATGGAAAACATGTTATTTTCATGATGGTTTTATTTGTTGTTTTATGTTGAACTACCATCTCTATATACTTTAACACGTCCCTTCAAATGTTGGTCAATATCAAGGCTTTGCTATCTAGGCACACAAAGATCAACTATGCCAACAACAAAGAGGCCAACATTTCAAGTGACACACTCCCTCAAGTGTGAACCTATATCAAGGCTATGCCAAATAGGCACACAAAGACCAACTAGGCCAACAACAAAGATGCCAACACTTCAAGTGACATGCCTGCTCAAGTGTGAGCCTATATCAAGGCTATGCCAACTAGGCGACCAACTAGGCCAACAACCTATATCAAGGCTATGCCAACTAGGTGACCAACTAGGCCAACAACAAAGAAGCCAACACTTCAAGTGACACGCCCCCTCAAGTGTGAGTCTATATCAAGGTTATGCCAACTAGGCAACCAACTAGGCCAACACTTCAAGTGTGGGTCTATATCAAGGCCGAGGCCAACAGTTGCACAATATAAATGGGAAAAAATAATGTTGGCAGCGGGGTTTGAACCCAAAACCTTCTGCTCCGATACCACGTTGAACTACCATCTCTCTTAAAAGTTTAAGCTGGTGGGATACAATAATTAATATTTTATACACTTTAACATTTTAGGCGTTCGTTAATTGCTACAGAATTCTAATCGCAAATTAAGACCAACTCATATATATATATATATATATATATATATATGCTAATTGATCAAGAGTGAACGTGAGACAATCATATTGAACCAACCTTTTTCATAAATCTTATATAAAATCTAAGTGTTAAAACCCCCTTGACTCAATTGATGACAAATACTACATTTGTCCCATAATATAAATTCGTTTATCTTTTTAGTTTTGTCACATAATATAAATCCATTTAGATAACCAATGAAACATTTATAACATTTTTCTCTTTTTACCCATCATTTATTATTTACTCATCCATTTTTCACTACTAAACGTTAATAACATTTAAAGGTTATTATATGATTTTCATCAAAGTTAATGACACATAACCAATTTAACCAACTTTTATGAAAAAATGAAGAATTAGTTGAATTCTTGATGATGAATCAAAAAACCGAGGAAGAACAATTCAAAACTGAAAAGAGGCGGGAAACTTTTATTAAGAATCATAACTTTGATACACTGAATAAAACTGAAAATTGAGTGTTACAGTGATTCTAAGCTTAAATAGATGTTTGGTAGTTGCTAATTGTAACATAATTAGTTATAACTGCTTTGATTGACTGATCCAAGGCTCAACCGCTTAAGCCGCAACATGTTCGATAAAATGCTTCACGTAACTTGCAAGCAATTTCTCGCTTTTGTTGTTTTATTGTTCCAAGTTCAGTTTTCTTTGTTGATTGAACTTTGACACCCCCTCTCAAACCAAACCTTGGGGTTGATATATGTTGACTAAAGGATATGATTCCAATAGAGCCTGAAATCTAGATTTGTCTAAAGGTTTTGTGAATAAATCTGCTAATTGCATTTGAGAAGAAACTGGTAATGGTTTAAGCTGTCCTTGTTGGTATCTATCTCTTACCACATGGCAATCTATCTCAATGTGTTTAGTGCTCTCATGAAACACATGATTTTCTACAATATGTAAGGCACTCTTGTTGTCACAAAAGAGTGCAATAGGTCTTTCTTGCTTGATGTTGAATTCTGCTAGTAGGTAAGTAAGCCACTGCAATTCACAAGAGGCCATTGTCATGGCTCTGTACTCTGATTCAGAAGAGCTTCTTGAGGCTGTTGTCTGCTTCTTAGATCTCCAACTAATGAGGGAATCTCCTAGAAAACAAAAACCTCGTGGATCGACCTTCCGGTGTCATTGCATTCTCTTGATCAAGATCAACATAGCATTTCGGGCCTGTGATTGTCTTTTCTTTGGGAAAAAGATTCCCGACTCAGTGATTTATTTAAATACCTAAGTAGTTTGTGTGCTGCTTGTAACTGTAGTTCTGTAGGTTTGTTCAAAAACTGGCTCAATTGATGTATGGCAAATGTTATGTCTGGTCTGGTTAGTCCTAGATATAGCAACTTGCCTACCAGACTTCTATAGTAGATATTTGAAGCTAAGTTTGCGAGAATCCTCCTTTGAATGTAGCTTTATTGAAGTGTCCATAGGGTTTCACTTGGTTTGCAATCTGAATAACCATAATCTTCAAGCGAGCCTGCATAAATACTTTCTTTGTGATAGTAATTCCTTCTTGATCTTGCCACCTCAAGCCCTAGGAAAGTACTTGAGCTCTCTAGATCCTTGATGCCAAACTCGACCATTCGTAGTCTTTTAAGTCCTTGATTTCCTCTATATCTGGACTAGTAAAAAGTACATCATCCACATAAACCAGAACAGTTGTGAACTTGTTACCAGAACCTTTGATGAACAAACTATAGTCTTGTTTAGATTGCATGAACCCCCTCTCAAGCAGTGCTTGGGTTACCTTGATATTCCATTGTCTACTAGCTTGTTTCAAACCATATAATGACTTATTTAATCTACATACCATGCCTGGTGCTGTGTTAAAACCCTGTGGTATCTCCATATAAACTTCTTCTATTAAATCTCCATGTAGGAAAGTATTGTTTACATCCAATTGATGTAAATTCCAATTCTTTGCAGCTGATATTGCTAGTAGAGCCCTCACTGTAGTTAGTTTTGCAACAGGTGAGAAAGTATCAATTAATCTAATGTGGAAATATTACTCAGCAGACTCAGTCTGCTGAGGCTTCAGCAGGGTGCTCAGCAGATTGCTGAGCCTCAGGATTTCGTGCATAATATTTTGTACACCTTATTTAATTGTAAAATTAATTGTAAAAGACATATTAATTGTGAGTCATATAAACAATTAATATGTCAAACTCTAGTTTACTTTATGTCATAGACATAACTTTTACTTTTTACTTTTTGCATGCTTGCCGCCCACATCTACATACTCAAGTGGCCGCCCAAGCTAGCTAGCTAGTCTCTCCATCTCAATTGTATCTATTTATACATCTTTTTTACTCAATGAATAAACTAAGTTGAAGTTTACTCTTGTGTGTATCACATTCTCAAACTCTCTTCATCTAATCCCAACTGTTGAGTATAGCCCTTGGCCACTAATCTTGATTTGAATATTTCAATAGAGCCATCTGAATTCCTTTTAATTCTATATACCCATTTACATCCAATTGGATGCTTGCCTTCTGGTAAAGGAACTACCTCCCAAGTTTTAGTTTGTTGTAATGCATTGATCTCATTATCCATAGCCTTTCTCCATGCCTCATGCTGTACTGCTTCTTTGTAAGTTTTAGGCTCTGTCAAAACTTGAGAGCTTAGTATATAGGACTGATAAGAAGGACTAATGCGTTGAAAAGTGTCTACTCTATTAAGAGTGTGGGGGGACTTCTTATTTTGTACATGATTACATATGTAATCTTTAAGGTAGGAATGAACTCCTCTAGCCCTTTTGGAAGTTCTAGGTGGTGGTAAATTAGCTTTTAGTGCACCTTGAAATTCTTCTTCATAATCTACATCATTTATTAGAATCAAATCATCAGAATCATCATTCTGATCTGATTTTACTGGATCTGTGGAACTGTTGTCATTGTGAGGAATAGAAGTGTGTAAAGGTGCATCAGTAGACTATAAATATGCAGGAGTATCCCATGGTATATTTTGATCAAAGGAAGCATGTAAGGGTAAATTGGAGATATCACCTGCACTGAGTGACTTATCTTGGAATGGAAAGATCAATTCATGAAGCACCACATCTCTAGCAACAAAAAATTGTTTAGTTTCCAAAGACACATTTGATACCTCTAGGGGCAAACTTATTTCTATTATGATGGAGATTATGTGCAAAATAGGAAGGATTGTAGTACAAAATGTACTTCTAATAAGCAACCAAAGACCTTAATAGCATCATAAGCAGGTTTTACATCATATAACAATTCATAAGGTGTTTTATTGTCCAATAAAGGAGTAGGTGTAATAATAATCAAATTAACTGCATGAATATCAAAGTAAGACAAATAAATCATAGGTAAACCAGATTGAAACATCAAACTTCTAGCCATATTAAGTATGTGTTGATGTTTCCTCTCCACAATACCATTCTGTTGTTGAGTCTTAATCACATAGGTTTGATGCAAAATCCCTTTAGAAGCATAAAATTCAAATAAATCAAACTCCATACCATTATTAGATCTCAAAACTTTGACATTTTTACTAAACTGAGTCTGAACTGTATTACTAAATTTTCGGATTAAACTTCTCACTTCAGATTTGGCTTTCAACAGAAAAATCCAACAAAATCTACTATAGTCATCTACTACTGTTAGAAAATATCTATGTCCATGGATACCTACTACTCTATAAGGGCCCCAGATATCCATGTGAACTAGATCAAACATAGATTTAGACACAGAATGACTAGTATGAAAACTCAATCTCTGCTGTTTGGCAATATGATAGACATCACAAACATGATTATCAGGTAAACAAACTTGATCATGTTGCGGCTGAATGACCTTGAGTCTCTGGTCTGATGGATGCCCCATTTTGTAATGCCACAACATATCAGAAGTAACAGCAGATTGAACATGATTAATAGACACATTGTAACAAGATTTATTAGCTAATAAAATGTAAGACCCCGATTAATTCAAATTGAACCAATCTTCTTGAGTGTGATCATATCATGTATGACACAATGATGGCCAAATTATAGCAAACCAACTTTAACCGCGCAGTACCGGTCGGTTGTACTACAACGGTGAGCAAGGTCGTATCCCACGAGGAATTGGTCAAGTATCACAACCACTTTCATATTTAGTTCAGCTCACAAAAGGGTGAAATTAATTAGAGCTAGAGAAAATAAAAATGATGACTTTAAAATATATGAATACAAGAATAGTTAAACTATGGTCAGGAACACTACTCTTAACACCTTTACCGGATCACTAGGGATGAGCTTAAACCGACCAACCAACCAATGGTTTCTAATGAACGTGTTGTGGGTGCAATATCCTAAACTGGTCCCCAGGCACTAATACCACAACCTAGTTACCCTATATTTGGTTCAACAGTCCCTTCTATGAGATTTAATTGACATAATATGATTAAGAACTATGAGATGCTCCGCATCCACCGAATTCACGACTTAGCTAGAAAAACCTTACCAAGGAACATGCTGTGAAAAACTCGACTAGTTCGTGCATGGCAATCCTAAAACCCTAGTTCACACACTCCCTCGCAAAATACATTTATAAAGGTTGTGTGTATGATCAATTAACGGTTAGCAATTCCATTAAAGGCATTAGGTTCAAGTTTTAGAACACAAACATTCAAAAGATTCAACTTTTAAGCCCTACTCATCCCTAGATCATCGTTTAAGCATTAATTTCGTAGTTCCATCACATAATTTAGCTATCAAGAATTTAGCTACTCATAATAACAAAAACGAAACAGTAAATCACAAAAGAATTGCAAGAAAACATGATGAAAATAAATAAAATAAAGTTACCAATAGTTTGAGAGCAATCCACAATAAAGAATTCGCGAAAAGAAATCAACAATCGAAGCAATCTTGAAGTACTTGGATGCAAGAAAATAATTTTTCTAATGGTTTTTGGAGAAACTCAACCTAAAAACTGAAGAGGAAATTAAATTCTGAAGAAGTGGGTATAAGCTTTGACCTAATTGGCTTTTATATGGCCAAAATCCGACCCTGAATGGTGAAAATCCGTAAAAAAACACGCGTCCCCTATGCGAAAGATGGAGATAGCATGCGTGCGCATGCTTTTACTGAATGTAGATGTGATTTTTCCGCACTTCCATGCGCGAAAGCATGCACTAGTTCATGCGCGCAAGATGAACTTGCCGAATTGCCACAATGATCGGTACACCTTCGTGAATTGATGATATTTTTGCGTGTAGAGCTCCGATTTGAGTGATTCAAGTTGTGTTGGAAATCTTGTTCAATTATATACAACTTTAATGAAGACAAAATTTCCAAAACATGCCTCTACGGGAGCTCAAAATGCAGATTTAAGTCACAGAAGCATGAAAACATCAACGATTCTTGATCCGTTTCAACTCTTTAGCTTCGGGGGCTTGCTTTAACCTCTCAAAATCATCTGTCCATCATCAATAAATCCTCTACCGGGATCTCAATGAACTTATTCCCTACAAATACGAGCAACAATACAGCGCATAACTCCCGCAAGATAAAATAGGTATGAAATATGCAATAATTCACCAAAATGACGAGATATTCGGAGTAAGTTGTCTTTGACCTCAAGGTGATTCAAATGGTGAAAATGCATCATAAATCACTCAAACTACCCCAAAAGTGCATCAAATAAGTCATAAACGAGGGTAAAATCATGTAAGAAATGAAGCAAAGTTGACTCTCATCAACTACCCCTCACTTAGCGTTTGCTCGCCCTCGAGCAAATCAAACGATTCAATAATAAATCATGAGGTCAACGTTGCTATCATATGAGAAACCAAAATATCCAATGATTAAAAACTAGTCAACGGGTGAATAAACACGAGTCAAAACATATCTTATCACTGAAACAAAATGTGTGTGTATAGCTTCTCATTCATTCATAATAGTCAACCGGCTCAAATTATAGTCGCATGACTAATGTCGTTACACCATAGTCTTATACTTCATAATCATCTTCACTAATCGAGGTCAAATCAAAGCTAACTAAGGTCAGGTAGGACTTGCACGGTTGTAACGTTTGGCTAGGGACGAGGCTAAACGAAAGGACAAAGGAAATATCAAAAGAGAAATACGAGTGAGCCTAATCAAAACATCTTGCATTCAACTCATAACTCACCTTCCTATATAACCGCATCATAAATAGGAGTAAGATGCAAAAAATTGTGGCCACCAAGAATAAACTCCAAGATAGCTTGAAAAAATAGTTGTTACCAAAAACAAGCTAAGCAAGAATTCAAGAACATCAACTTCAATTTACTTCCTCCCATCGCCATGCTTTACATCGGAAATATTAACTCGAAGACTTTCATCCACATTTCTGGACTCGAATTTATTCAAACACTCCATTCAATTTTTCCACTTTTGATAGACTCTTGATTTTTTTATTTTTTTATTTTTTTTTTGATACACCAAACACCAACACTCTGCTACCCCTTCTCATTTGTAACTCAAAGGATCCACCACCACCATACTTGGATACACATCTTCGTCACCCCACACTTGTGCTAGCAAGTGTGCTCAAAATAAGAATAAAACTCACTCGTAAGGTGCCAAAGAAATATAGACCACAAATAAAGGCTAAGGGTCGGTAATTATAGGCTAATTAACGAATGGCTTAGTTCGGGTGGGGGTCTAACCACCGGACCAAGGCTTAGAGGGGTTTCTGTGGAAATTATGTATAGGGTTGGCTATTTGGCTCTGGTCGAGTCAAAGAAAGGCTAGGACCGTCATCCCTTAGTCTACCAAGATTGACCTTTCTATTTCGCCTCGAAGTTAATGGTATAAGTTCTAGGTAACAGATTAATGTCTAAGTCATCTATAATCATTCACTAATCATCCACAACTCACGAAATCAAAGCTAGTATGTGCATAAAAATTCCATTTCCACAACAAGATTGAGGTTTGACTCACATGCATTAAACCATTGACTAATAGTTAACTAATGAATACCATGAATTCACATATAATTCGCAACATCAAAGTCATAAAAAATTAAAAAATTGCTCAATTCTGACTCAATAAGGACCAAACACCAAGCATATAACATATTCGATGCGTAAAAATAAAGAACATAGTAGTAAAGTGAAGCTAAGTCCACTACCCCCCACTTAAACCGGAACACCGTCTGTCACGGATTTTATCTATGCAAAACAACAAGTAATAAATTTATAAATCCGGTATTTCCTCAAGTGTAGGGATCGTAGTATAGCGATTAATACCGGAGTCGATCTCAGGGAATCGGGGTATCTAGTTCATTAATTTTCCTAAGGTTGTTACTACTAAAACGAAACTAAAAACGATAAAATAAATCGACAGAGGATTGTCACCCAAAGCCAGGAGGATAAAAGCGATAATAAATAAATAAAACTACAACTAGGAAAACAATAAAACTAACGAACATGATAATGACTGAAGCAAATCAACATAGAACAAACCATGATCCACCATCCCGCAACCCTTAATTCTTCCCTAGATTATCTTATGATGATTCAATCAAAGTTGTGGTTCACCTAATCAAAGGTATGAATTCCTACTTCCGTAAGTAATCCGCCTATCAATCTCATCATCTTCCGATCTATGAGATTAACGCTCTCAAAACAAGGTGCAAGATTTATTAGATCTAACAACCTAGAAATCTAACCTATCAACTTCCGTTATGTCAAGGTTAAAAGTCTAATCTTTCCTATGGTGATCTAAGGTTTACACCGATTTCCATCATACGGTAAACATCAAATAGCAATACATCTTCCGATATCGATTGCATAAACAAATAAACAAAGGAAAGATACAAACTTTAAATTAAACTCACAAGATTATCCAAGAGAAAGAAAGTAAAACGCCATTGAAAAATCTCCCATGGTCGCCTCCAAGTTCACAAATTTCAGACAAAGACCATGAACGAACAAGAAAAGAAAAGAAACAAAAATAAAACCTAATTAATCCGCCACCCCAGCCTCTCAAAAGGGGGCTGGGGTGCCTAGGGTTCCTCTCTAATGTTTGTGTGTCAAGAGGGATCGAATTGTCGGTTTTAGGGTTGAAATCGCTCTGCTATTTATAGAAAAGTAAGGCGGCTGCTGCTTAAGTCGGTGTTGGACGCCCGTCCACTCAATCGACGCTGCTCATTCTCTTTGACGCAGATGGACGCCCGCTTGCTTCGGCGTCCAAACTCTCTCGCTCAACTTTTTCCTCCCGGACGCCACCCAATATTATTCGACGCCACCCACTCTGACGGGACTTGGACGCGCTCACTTTTTTTCTTCCAAATTCATCTTGATCTTCATTCCAACTTCATCTCTATCTCTTCCTTCCATGCAAATCATCACTTGAACATCTTTTAAGCTCCTTTCACCTCATGCAAGCGCATCTACATCACGATAAAACCATGCAAAATGTAACATCTTACATCTAAAGATATTTATCCAATAAAATCACATAATTAACCCGATTTTGCACTTTAATACTTTTAAAACTCATTTGCTCAATATTTCAATATAAAGCTCGATTTCTATGAGAAACATACGAATATGGAGAGAATTGTTACAAAATATATCCTTATAAAACGTATAAAATCACCCTTAACACCGCCCTCGTGCGTGAGTGATAAAGTAGAAGAAAGAAAGACTTAGATGAACCGGCAACAAAGTGCAACCATGAAAATGATTACCGCCAATGTATCTCCTGTATCTCAGGCAATCACATCAAAGAAACAAAGATTCCGCTACGACGAAAAGTTGAAACCTTAAGTGTAGGTCAGCACAAGCATAGAGATGTATAAAGCATATAAAATATGGATTATCACAAAGCATGAAACAGAATTCGAAATGCGAGGTCAAATTTTCATCACACTCCTAAAAAACAAACCTAAAAACCTAAAGAAAAAAAATTGTGGGTTGCCTCCCATAAGCGCTTGTGTTTATTGTCGTTAGCTCATCTTATTGAATTTCAAAAACAAGATAAGGTGCCGAGTTTATAGTCTTCGGCATGACTCAGATCCCCCAATTTTACATTAGACTCAACCTCCATCCTAAGGATACTCTCACTACCCACACCCTCCTCCTGGGTATCTCAAAACACACAGGCACTCCTCAAAACTTCCAACCTTTGTACTTCCTCACGCACTCACTTCCCAATCATTTCCTCGGATGCTTAATGGTCTTGTAGACATTGAAGGTAATATCCTCATCACCCGCTCTCATTGTAATCTCACCTTTTGAACATCTAGTAAATTCCTACCCGTGAGCTTAAAATGTCTACCTAATAGAATCGGGTTTGACTAGCCTCCTCCATGTCCAACACTACAAAAGCAACATGGAAAACTAGTTTACCCACCTGAACTAGTACATCTTCCACAAATACCATGGGGCGCCTAATCAACCTATCTCGCCATCAAAGAAGGTCATATTGGTCCGTTTAAGCTCTCCTACCCCCAAGCTCTCAAAAATCCTCCTAGGCATCAAGCTCACACTTGCACCTAAATCACACAGCACTTTGGGGAATAACATGCGCCCTATAGTGCAAGGAATGGAAAAGCTACCCGGATCTTTTAACTTAGGTGGTAGATTATTTTGAAAAATGGCAGAACACTCCTCATTTAAACAAACAACTTTCTCTATCTTAGCCTTGTTAGACAAAATCCCTTTTTAAAATTTAACATAAGATGGAATATTAACAAGCGTATCGACAAGTGGGATATTTATCTCAACTTTTCTTAGGATATCGAGAAACTTGTTTTGCTTATTAGAAATGGTTTTCTTTGTAGGGCCACGAGGGGGGTAAGGTATTTCGATAAATCAAAGGGTTTTTTCATCGAATCCATACCTAAGTTGTTCGTACCCTCCCGTGTCGTGTCTAACCGCTTTTCTGGTTCCGCACTCGGATTCTCCACATCTTTCTTTATCTCTTCAGCATCTTGCTCATCATCGACCACCACCCATTCTTCATATTCTTCTCTACTCTTCTCCATCTTTTTACTCTTCTGAACCTCGGGTGCCTCGCCATCACCACCCACCACTTTTCCACTTCTAGTAAAAATAGCATTCACTTGCATGTGGTTCACTTGCACCATTTGTGTCTCCAAGTTTCTTACCACAGCTTGCAAGTTCCCATGGGCATTCTTCATTTCCTTCAATTCCTTGTTTAACTCCTGGTTACTATCCTTCAACTCCCGGTTACTTTCCTTCATCTCTATGTTCATTTGCTCCAACAGAAGGTCTGTGGAACTTTTAGGTTGCACGGGTTCAAGAGGTGGTGGTGCTAGCTGTGAAGGCATGGCATACTGCAGGTGTGCATTGAGGTGTATGTAAACCCCTTGTTGCGGTTGTCTCGGATTACCAAAAGTGTTTTGCGGTTGAGGCCTATACAAATTCTGTTGTGGTTGCCCAATCTGTTGCTGAGTAGTTTGTCCGGTGCCTATATTTCTTGCCCAAGCTAAATTTGGATTGTCCCGCCAGTTTTGAAAATTCTGACCGCTGTTCTGATTAGCTATACACTTCGCATCAGCTTGCTGCCAACCTCGAGTCAAACTAGGATCTACAGTTTGGTAGACCATGGGGCTCATGCATAACGGATTCATATCCATGTAGCTTGTGTTGCAAGGGTTCTCAATAGCCGGGGATTCATCGTCAACTGATTCACTTGCCTGGTTTGAGAACAATTTGATGCCAAGTGATCACCACCACATGTAATGCATGCGCGGGATTCCTTCTGCCAAGCTCTCATCTCGTTCACTTGTTTTCTAAGATCTTCCACTTCTGCTTGCATTCTCATAATTTCTTCACTCGGCCCGACTTGGTCAACTGAGCTAATTGGTTTTCTCGAAACTCTTCTCCCCGTTTTCCATTACCGGTTACTCTCTGCAACCCTCTCAATAGTAGCCATTGCAACATCAGGTTCTACACTCATTACATCTCCCCCACATGCCGCATTCAGATTCGATTGATCGGTTTCTCTCAAGCCCCCATAGAAAAGATGTACTTGGTTCCATGCTTCTAGCCTATCTTGTGGACATTTTATCAACATGGCCCTGAACCTATCCCAAGCTTCGTGCATACTCTTCATGTCTAATTACTCAAAATTAGCAATGTCGGCCTTCATATCCAAAGTTCTTGAGAGGGGACAATACTTCAACAGAAATTTCGCAGTCACTTGATCCCAAGTGTGTAAGGACTCGTGTGGGAGTGACTTATACCAAGCTCTCACAGCTTCCTTTAGTGCAAAAGGGACTGGCAACATCCTGACTGCTTCCTCAGATACCCCATTCATCTGCACTGTCCGGAAAACTTGCATGAAGTGGTTCAAAAACTTATTGTCGTCCTCAGTCGACTTACCCCAAAACTGTGCACTGTCGTTCAGAAGATTCCACACATGCTGTTTAATTTCCATATTGTTTGCCGGAAAGGGTGGAAAACGGATGGGTATGTGCCCCTCACCTATGATAGGCTGCACGTAGTCCCTCAAAATCCGTCCTTCATTACCTTGGTTCTATCCCTGATTGCTTGGATTATGTGCCCTAGGTGGTGCATAAAAATTCTGCGT
This sequence comes from Gentiana macrophylla, assembly GCA_026214975.1. Lineage (NCBI taxonomy): Eukaryota > Viridiplantae > Streptophyta > Magnoliopsida > Gentianales > Gentianaceae > Gentiana > Gentiana macrophylla. Next base: position 88,492,555 of record CM047807.1, read on the forward strand.
GTAAACGGGGGCGGCCGGTGGTGGATTCACATTCTGTTACTGATTCTGCAGCATCATCTGCATCTTCATTTGCATTATCTGATTCTGGTCAAAAGGCGCTTGACCAACTAAATTCCTTTGATTGTTGTTCTGATTCTGAGGGGCTTGTTGTGGTTATCGGACTTGATTCTGCCGACCTCCCTGGTTTTAGACCTCATTTGGTCCCAGATTAAGTACCCTCGGATTTTGAAGGGGCTCTCTATTTAAGTTCTGTGGATCTTGATTCTCGAGAATGAGCGGTGGGTCTAACTGCAACCCATCTTGAGTCTCATTTCCATCGGTCAAATTTGTTAAGTCTCCACCTCCCGAAGTCATTGCAACTTCTTCTGATTCAGAGTTCACTTCAATAACCGATGTAGATGATTCTCCAACTGACTTCTTTTTCCACACGCTATTCTGGTGTCTCGCAAATGCTTCAATTTCCGAAATCAAAGAAAGTAGTGGTTCCTTGGAACTTCGGGTCATACACTACAATCTCCAAAACAACACGAAAACAGTAAAATAAAAATGACCTAATCCTAAATACTCAAACGACTTTCTGATATCGACCAATCCCCGGCAACAGCGCCAGAAAACTTGATGGCCAAATTATAGCAAACCAACTTTAACCGGCAGAGTACCGGGTCGGTTGTACTATAACGGCGAGCAAAGTCGTATCCCACGAGGAATTGTTCAAGTATCACAACCACTTTCATATTTAGTTCAGGCTCACAAAAAAGTGAAATTAGTTATAGCTAGTGAAAATAAAAATGATGACTTTAAAATATATGAATACAAGAATAGCTAAACTATGGTCAGGAACACTACTCTTAACACATTTACCGAATCACTAGGGACGAGCTTAAACCGACCAACCAACCAATGGATTCTAATGAACGTGTTGTGGGTGCAATCTCCTAAACTGGTCCTTAGGCGCTAATACCACAACCTAGTTATCCTATATTCGGTTCAACAGTCCCCTCTATGATATTTAATTGACCTAATATGATTAAGAACTATGAGATGCTCCGCATCCACCGAATTCACGGCTTAGCTAGAAAAACCTTACCAAGGAACAGGCTGCGAAAAACTCGACTAGTTCGTACATGGCAATCCTAAAACCCTAGTTCGCACACTCCCTCGCAAAATACATTTATAAAGGTTGTGTGTATGATCTTTTAACGGTTAGCAATTCCATTAAAGGCATTAGGTTCAAGTTTTAGAACATAAACATTCAAAAGATTCAACTTTTAAGCCCTACTCATCCCTAGATCATCGTTTAAGCATTATTTCGTAGTTCCATCACATAATTTAGCTATCAAGAATTTAGCTACTCATAATAACAAAAACGAAATAGTAAATCACAAAAGAATTGCAAGAAAACATGATGAAAATAAATAAAATAAAGTTACCAATAGTTTGAGAGCAATCCACAATAAAGAATTCGCGAAAATAAATCAACAATCGAAGCAATCTTGAAGTACTTGGATGCAAGGAAATAATTTTTCTAATGGTTTTTGGAGAAACTCAACCTAAAAACTGAAGAGGAAATTAAATTTTGAAGAAGTGGGTATAAAATTCGACCTAATTGGCTTTTATATGGCCAAAATCCGACCCCGAATGGTGAAAATCCGTAAAAAAACACGCTGCTCCATGCGTGAGCATGGAGATAGCATGCGTGCACATGCTTTTTCTGAATGTAGATGTGATTTTTCCGCCCTTCCATGCGCGAGCATGCACTAGTTCATGCACGCGCATGAACTTGCTGAATTGCCACAGTACCGGTATATTTTCAGTAATTCGATGATATCCTTGCGTGTAGAGTTCTGATTTGAGTGTAACAAGTTGCGTTGGAAAGCTTGTTCAATTATATACAACTTTCATGAATACAAAATTTCCAAAACATGCCTCTAAGGGATCTCAAAATGCATATTAAGTCACAGAAGCATGAAAACATCAACGATTCTTGATCCGTTTCAACTCTTTAGCTTCTGGGGCTTGCTTTAACCTCTCAAAATCATCTATCCATCATCAATAACTCCTCTACCAGGATCCCAATGAACTTATTCCCTACAAATACGAGCAACAATACCGCGCATAACTCCCGCAAGATAAAATAGGTATGAAATATGCAATAATTCCCCAAAAATGACGAGATTTTCGGACTAAGTTGTCTTTGACCTCAAGGTGATTCAAATGGTGAAAATGCATCATAAATAACTCAAACTACCCCAAAAGTGCATCAAATAAGTCATAAACGAGGGTAGAATCATGTAAGAAATGAACCGAAGTTGACTCTCATCACACAACAATCCATAAAAAACTTTATATTATAGGCTCTAGCCCAGATTGGTTTACTAATGGACATCAGATTAAAACTAAAATCAGGGACACAAAGAACATTGTCAAGCACTAGATCCTTGTTTACTTTGACTTGGCCAATGTGTGAAACTTTGGCATCCTTGCCATTTGGCAGGGACACAAACATATCTTGTACTGATTTACAAGTACAAAACAAAGCCTTATCAAAGATCACATGATCAGTGGCTCCAGAATCAAGTATGCTCTTAAAATAATTAGGAGTTCTAGACAAACTTGGACCTCCAAGATTAGTAGACAGAACAATACAGTTAGTCACATAAGGAAGACTTGCATATGCACTTCCTTGAGTTAAAGAACCAGCCTTCAAAATGTTAAGAATTTGCTGATACTGCTCATGTGTGACTGGTGCCTGCAACCCTGAGGGGATAGATTGAGTTTGAGACTGAGAATCTTCCTAAGAATTAGTTTTTGCAGCAACATTATTAGCAAAAGATTTGCCCTTTCCTCTGCCCTTAAATTTTGGAGGGAATCTATGTTTCTTGTAACATCTGTCAATGGTATGACCTGCTATACCACAATGAGTGCATTGAGGTTTTTTATTACCATTATTATAGTTTTTCCTAAAATTTCTAGTAGCTCCTCCTTGATTCTGGACAACCAAAGCTGATTTTTCCACATTGTTTACAACATTGCTACCAAAAACATTGGAAGAAACTGATAATGACCAGAAGATTAATTCTGCTACCTTTCTTGCTTCAAGGCCATAGAAAAAACATTTTTGACAGAGGGAAATGGAGTAATCATTAAAACCTGGGACTTGACTGCCGAAAAACTATCATTGAGACCTTTCAAAAAACGGATAACTTGTTTTTTTTTCCATTATGAAGCCTGTACCATTGCCCACAAGGACAAGTAGGTGGAGGGGTAAGAACCAACAACTGATCCCAGAGGATCTTTAATCTGGCAAAATACTCGGTAACAAAGGAATCACCCTGTTTTAAAGCTTGAATCTCATCAACTAAATAAGATAACCTTTCAGCATCTCCTCCTCCATATCTATCTTCAAGATCATCCCATATATCCTTGGCAGTGGGATAACACATTATACTCTGAGCAATGTGGTTGGATACCGAATTCGCCAACCAAGCCTTGACCGTACTTTATTTTGGTTCCACAATCTGAAATTCGGATCATTGACTGGAGATTTTTCAATGGTGCCATCAATAAAACCGGTCTTGTTCTTCGAAGACAAAGCATTCAACACAGTAATTTTCCAACTATGATAATTGGTTTCGTCAAGAATTGGCTGAACAAGAATAAAAGCCGGACTCTCACTAGGATGAAGAACTAATTCCGGAGGAATGACATGAACATAAACTTGATGATTATCCATTGATAAGGGGAAGAAGAAAGAAAGATTGCAGTAAAACGAAAGAAGGAAAAAAAACTGCTAATCAACAACGCAACGGAGATAACATCAAGAATCTCATTGCTCTGATACCATGTAGAAATCTAGGCCCAAACCCATATAAAATGAGGGGCATCATCCCCAAAACTTAGGTTGTGAGGTGAGGAAATTCCATCTCTTAATATGGTGGGTGAAACAACCATAAGTTCCCAATATGACACTTTAACACGCCCCTCAAGTGTGGGCTGGCACACAAGGCCAACAAGTAGGCCTAACACTTGCACAATAAAGGGTGGCTCTGATACAATGAAGAATTAGTTGAATTCTTGATGATGAATCAAAAAACTGAGGAAGAAAAATTCAAAACTAAAAAGAGGCGGGAAACTTTTATTAAGAATCATAACTTTGATACACTGAATAAAACTGAATATTGAGTGTTAAAATCTGTGATTCTAAGCGTAAATAGATTTTTGGTAGTTGCTAATTGTAACATAATTAGTTATAACTGCTTTGATTGACTGATCCAAGGCTCAACCTTTTAAGCTGCAACCTGTTCGATAAAATGCTTCACAGAACTTGCAGCAGCTTCTGTTTTTGTTGTTTTATTGTTCCAAGTTCAATTTGCTTTGTTGATTGAACTTTGACAAAAAAACCTAAACAAGTTTACATTTTAGGACGGACGTAGTATATTAGAACTGGAACTTTTACGTAATAATATAGTATCTATTATTATTTTTATGAAGGAAATTGCTCATTATCTTGTTGAATTTATGTCGCTGTCAGCCCAACACCGATCACCATAAGATAAAACCAATTGAAACCAATCCCCGTATTTCATTATATCTTCTTATCTTATAAGAAGCTAAGGAGGTTGCTCCACAATTGGCCATGTGGCAACCTCCTTAGCTGACACGTGGCAATTTTTTTTTCAAAGCAGATTGTTTTTTGTTTTTTTCCTTCGGTAAAAACCGGAATTTCGGTCAGCGTTATATAAAAACTGAAATTTTTTGTTCGATTCTCCGTTACATAAACCGAACCAAAGTGTATATTTTAACACGTGTACTTTTTTTTTCCTTTATCAAATGTGTATCGTTAGTAGTTTGTGCAGAAAAGGGGAAAGAAAAGGAAATGCTGTTTTTTTTTTGTACCTTTGTGGTTTTTTTTATTTTTATCAAACGTGTACCGTTAGTAGTTTGTGCATAAAAAGGAAAAAAAATTAAAGACTGACGGATTTGAAATTCTACTATGTAGTGTACGATGGAAGATGGGTCAAGTTTAGCTATAAAATACATCAACACGTGTACTTTTTTTCCTTTATCAAATGTGTACGTTAGTAGATTATGCAGAAAAGGGGGGGAAAAAGGAAAGACCGTTTGCCACGTGTTTTTTTTTTCCACCAAATGAATGAACACGAGATCAATGATCTTTTCATTCATGATAAGAAAGAGAAATTAGAAAATGAGTGAAACACATTTTCAAGAATATTAATGATATGGAAGCTAAGGCGTCCCAGTAGATTTGACCGTGTAGTTATGGTCCGCTTATTGTTTTTCTATAATGTTTCATTACGTAAAGTCGAAGCTAAAGTGATCGACTTTATGACATTGTTCTCCGATACATCGTATTGTGGTTTATTTTGTAGGTGGAGACTCCTGATAGGGCTGGAAGAGAAGTGATTCACAATCTTCACGTCTCTAAGAAAGAGCTACCTCTTGCAGAGAATGTGATATGTTTCTGTTGCTCTCTTTGTCTTGTGCCTTGAATTTATTACGGTTTAAGCTTACGCGATTTATTTCACGATGAGTCTATTCTTTGATATTATCGTTGGTGACGATTTATGTTGGGCCCGCCGTGCCTTGCACGGCTCACGTTCACTAGTTTTTAAACAAAACATCAATCACTTGCCAAATTTCTTGTACCTTCCTTTTTTTTGAAGCTTTTTTATTCTTAAATATGTTCATGATTATATTTCTTTTACTAATGATATGTTGAATGTATTATCAGTAATCTGTTTGTTTTGCATAGAAATGTCTATAAATATATGCTCTCAATGATGATAACGTCGGATTTATCAAGGTGGTGGTAACGATTGTTTAGTAATGATATCTGACTGTTTATGAATGATTTTACCGGTGATACACGGTGGTGTTTTCGAGTAGGTGGTGGTCAGATTTAAGCAATAAAAGAAGAGTTTGATAGTCGACAAATTGGCACAGTGTTGTGACGTGGCCTTTTCTAGTGCTAAAACCAGTCCTTAACCGACAGTGTATCGGGTCAAACTGTAGTGCTAGTATGGTGAGTCAGAGTATCGTATCCTCGTGGAACTTTGTAATTCTTCTAAGTGTGGTTAAACACCAAAGAGTCAAGTATTAACTCAATCTAAATCTCGCTTTTATAGCATGATAACTACTATTTTACTTAACATAAAATAAATGCGTAAATTAAAATTTATTCTAATATAATATATATAGATATATAAATATATATAGATGTGCATAAGTTGCAAAGTATATATATAGATATAAATATATAGATGCCAAATATATTATTAGAGAACTAGCCAAAGTTTATATAATTGATTTATACGATCTTTTCAAAGGAATGGAATGTGCTCGATCTTTAGGTTCAATTGAGTAAATGAAACGGTGCACTCCTAAGGTTAACAATTCGTCCCTCACATAGTGTGTGAAATTGTCATATGTCCATTGTCATCACCCAAAGTCCACAATCAAGTACGGTTTTTCCGAATGTGTCCCGAGTACGATTCTACCTTTGAATAAAAGGAGTCATTCCGCTCACAAACGGTCAATTTTATTTAAAGGCTCCGTTGTCAAGGCCGGGCGATTCAACTTTCCGGTTTAAGTTTCAATTAAACTGATGAATTTAACATTATTACGATCTTGAGTACAAATTTTAATAAGATTCATCTTTTAGGACAAATCGCTCGGTAGAAAACTGGTTCCGCTTGTCACGCTTTCACTCGCCAATTTTACCCTCCGGTTTTTCTATTAACGAGTTCATAACTTAATTACGAGGTGTCAATTCATAATTAGATTATGAATTCTTTCAAGTCAAACTTTATCAATAGGAAAAGATTCAATTAACTCAATTTTATTCAATTTTACTTAGACAACATTCCTTTACCGAAAAGATCGAAATAAAACGATTACATAACTTTGGCTAGTTATTAGATTTAGCCTACTAACATTATACGAAAAGATAAAAAGACAAAACAAACATAAATACTTTAGGAATTTTACCCGATTATAACGATTGAATCGTGTCGTATTCTTCCGGATGCTACAACAACTTCAACAACATTGATCTTCTGATAATTTCTCGAGCATTATAACGATACTACTTTATTTATGGCATAAGGCCTATATATATACATACTACTACTACTAAAAAGAGGTGAAGAAAATATATTTGGTACCCCCTTTATGTGCCTGCAGACTGCTCTATTTATAGGCAGTTTTTTTCCCTTGCCGGATCGATCCGAGAAAGGGCCGGATCAATCCGGGAATAAAAATCTTATCCCAGGATTATTCTCTCGCAGGCCACATGCCGGGTAATCATGATGTTTCCTCGGATCGATCCGGTAAATCCGATCGATCCGGATAGATTTTTTCCAATCTTAATCCAAACTTGATAAAATCATAACTTGAGCTCGATCTCCAAATGACATAATTCAAGATGCGTTGGAAAGCCCTTGAGGAGATCTATAACTTCCATGAAGACTTCTTTTCAGAAAATGCCTTTTGCTGGGCCATTTGTTCGTCGAAAATATAACTTGATACGCGTCACACGAACCATCGATCCACTTGAACTTTAAGTCTCGTGGCACTTCCTTTATTCCTTCAAAAGATATGATTTTACTCCACAAAATGTCATCACTGGGTCTTGGTTTACCTAAGGTCTCAGAAATACCAAAAATACCCACGTGAATCGACACTTACACTCCGGTTATTAACCCGGTATAAAATTTATAACTTTTTATCATTTTTACTAGATTTTTATAGTATTTAGATTTATTCATAGCTATTAATATTTTATAAGATTATCTGTTATAATTACTTATATTTTATATAAAAATAGTCGATAACGTATATAAAACATCGTAATTTTTATCATATAAATGTTACACATCAACTACTCCCCCACTTAGCTCTTTGATCGCCCTCGAGCAAAATAAGCGTAATATATAAAAATTACGATAAAAATAATATAAGTGGTAGATAAAATTTTAAATTAGTAAAATATCATTTCAATATTATAAACATATTAATTATATCTTTCTTAGAAATTAATAAGATAAAAAGTGTAGATAACTTTGATAAATTATTTATCAACTATTATTCAAATGAAATTTCACAAAATCTACTCAATAAATATAATTAAAATTCTAGAATTATTTTCCTATCTCAACTTATATGAAATATTTGGAATCAAAGACTAAGTCAAGTAATTGACAAGATGGCTAATACTTTTTTGGATAGGACATTGGTTAATCGAAAAGATAGAAAAAAATCAAAAGAGAAAGAAGCAAGTCGACGCGTTTTACACCTTCATGTTTGATCAAAACAGCTTTAGATTAATAATATCTCCTTTTCCAACTATTTTTCAGATTTTCTCTCTTCTTTTTTTCAATATTAAGAACTAAAAGCGTGAATGTGTGTAAAAATCAAATTTACAAGCATTGCTTCATCAAGATTGATCGGAGTAATACTCTTTCGATCTAAAATTACGAGTCCGGTTTCTTTAAACTCGTAATCATTCTTGAGATCTTATGATTCGAATTTTTATCGAGCTTTATACCTCATAGTGATATAGACGCTTTCTAGATAACACCCTACTGCACTCAAATCATTGGAAGCTACTACCGATATCCGCCGATCAAAGATAAGGAAGATACCTCGTATTCGACAATTCTCTCAGAAATATGGTGCTTCGCTCTTATATATATCCTTTTTTTTTTTTTTTTTTTTTTTTTTTTTTTTCACCTAGCATACACCATCCTTAGCTTCTGTGCTATCATCTCCTTTCATAAGTACGTACAAACTCGTGGGATTTTTAGGAAATGTAGACCAAAATAAGCCAAGGGTCGGTTATGATCAAAAAAATGGCTATATCGAGTGAGGTCTTGATCACTCTAATCAAGGTTGAGGTAATTTTTTATGGTGTCAAAAATCTCATCATTCCTAATCCGATTCCATATTCATATTTCGTTTTACAAAGAAAATTATTCTAAAAAAAATTCATTATAAATATAAGTATATTTGCTAAAATTTCATAAGAAACTTACTTGATAATATTTATGTATAGTTACATATACTTAAAATCTTATAAAGATCTAAAATTGACATATATAATATACTTATAATATATCTAATTTATTTTACTTAATTAAAATCTATTCTTACCAATTTATATTGTTTTTATTCATACTAATTATATACTATCTAATTATTTTGTTCCAAGAAAATTAAACTAAGTATTGAGCAATGAAGTATAAATTTATATAAGAAAATTTTAATTTTTATTTACTAACTTACTTCCACTCCCCACTTACTTAAAATGACATCGTCCCGATGTTTAGTGAGTAAATAAAAGTAGTTTGCAAATAAAATTAAAATTTTATATGATTTTGATTATTATTTATTATTTTTAGCAACCATATATTATTTTGATTAAAGAAAATGACATATATATTAAACACTATTACAAACTATAAATAAAAGTAACAAACAACAACAAACGATTAAACAACTAATTTAAACAACTACCAACTTAACAACATAACTTCTAACCGATTATCAAACCGTAGATGAACATCCGGGTATCCACCGAAGTAATCCTAATCGAGAATCACGAGATGGAAAAATCTCGCCGTGAGTAAATTCAGCACGTGATTCGGGCTTGGATACAAAGGTGAGAGATAACCTGCAAATGGTAGCGGTTTTCCTCTATTACGCCTTTCTATCGCAAAATTAATTGCAGCCTTAAAATCAAAACTCCCCAATCAATGTATGCTCCTACAAGCTTAATGCATATAACAAAGCAAAGATCTCATCATCCGTAACCCCATAAAAATCTCTAGTTGGATAGATCCGAGAATTAATGAAGCGCTTCACGCCTTAAACGAGGGGTAAAGCCAGAGTTGAGGAATCATAGTTATGATCAAACAACGGAAACACGAATCGAAAGGCTTCTCGCAAAGACGATTTACAACATTATACGCATCCCCAAGTTCCCAAAGAAACTCAAGTGTGGGTTTCATCAAAAGTACATGGTGGAATTTGATAGATTTGATTTATGATGACCGTGAAAATGAAATAACGATTCCCCTAATCGTAATAAGTTGAGATGAGGCTACTCGTCGTTATCTCAGCCGAGAGACGCAAAGAAATCTCTAACAATCGAAATGTTTATTCGACCTCTGTGAGTCCTTATCAACTTTTTCCACCCGCAACCTCGGATTAGATTACGCCCCCATTGATCAATTTTTTCAGTTGTTTAAGCCTTTCTCCATCGTATCATAGAGAACGGACGAAATTTAGATGTCTCGGACGTTATTATGAAAACAAGAGGCATGCCTTTCGTGAACCACACCATCAAAGCGATGTGGTTCGTAAATTATTAACCGAGGAGAGGAGCGTTAGACATTTCGACAAAGAGATTTAAACTAAGCTAGATAGAAGGAAAGAAAGAATGAGCAAAGTTCAAGGTCACGCTTTTCCTTTTATAGAAATAAATCTATCAAGCAAAAGTAGAAAAATCTCTTTCTCGCGCTTTTGTACTTGCCGGATCGATCCGAGAAAGGGCCGGATCGATCCGGCCTCCGAACTAGTAATGCTTTGCAGTCGGTATTTCAGTCGGATCGATCCGGTAAAGGTCGGATCGATCCGAACACTCACCGCTCACGGACGAGTTGATTTTGCTTGTAAAATGTCTAGATTTTTCTAGGGACAAGTTTTCTTCCTATTTTTTTTTTTTTTTTTTTTCATTTTCATTGTGTTATAACGATAAATTTTACTACACGATACGTAATACCAAAATATGTAACGAAAACACGAAGATCGTATTAAAAATAAAATCCAACCAAAATCAAAATAACCTAAAATTTTACGAAACGAAATTGTACGAAAAAATAAAATGTTTCAATGTCAAAAATCATGGAATGTTTAAAAATCACTCCTCTTCATCACTCACCGACGTGGCTTGAACTTGGCATAGCTTGAGAACGGGTCGATTCTTGGGATGGATCTTGAAAATAAGTTGACATCCGCACCGAACTATCTAGTCCCATCGAGCTCATCTCTCTCGTGATATCGTAAAAAGTGCTTCCCCATCTCGTCCGTGGTATGGCCAAATGATCCGATCCACCCATTCTCGATGTCGCACCGCCGTAGTACCGCCGAAAAATCTCCTACACCACTAGTTTGAAATCCAAAAGAATGTGGCATTTGTTGGAAGTCCGAGTGAGGTGGCATCGGTGGAATGAAATCGGGCAAGGTATAAGGTCGGGTTTGGCATTGCGGAATATCCATCTCGGCATAGGTAGGGTTTTGCAAGATATTCATTTGATATAAACCTCGTATGCCTTGACGTAAATCTTCGCACCATAATTTATTCCTTTCCGCAAAAACAAATGCCATATTGGCATTAGCACGATGAACATCATAGGCCATGGATTGAAACATGTCGTAAGTGATGGTATTCGAAATTGAGTTTGAGTTTGACCGATGAAGGAGGGACAAAGCAGTGGATGGAGTAGGTCGATGTCGTTGACGGTTAGGGTCCAAAAGTTTATTCTTCCCGCCGCCTAAGTGGTAAACTAGACCTATAAGTGTGTCATCCACCATCATCAAATTATCATTTGGGAGCTCAGAACTCCTATCCGACGACACAAGGAAGAAATAAAACACGGAAAAGGCATGTGGATCGCTGGTCAGCAAGCCAGGGCAAATTCCTTGGCCCTTCTACACATTACTCGCCTATATCCACAGTACATCATTAACTATAGCCCAAGCAATACACAAATCCTCTTTACAAAAGATGTAAAATGCCGAGTCGGGTAAAGAGTGTGACTGATAAAACGCTTAATGGCTTTCATATCCCGGATACATTTCCCATAGGAAAACTCGCTTTCATGCCGACGGCAAATGGGATCTAACTCATTCTGGCTACCGCAACAATATGATCAAAGTCCACTGCTCATCCAAATTCCAAATCGATAATAATCCTCATTCTCCGGTATATCAGAATACCATAAATAGCATTAATAATGTGAGGAGTAAACGGCACTATCCTAGTTCTCAAAGTTGACAGAGGTTAACTCACCTTCATCCGTAGCATTATGAGTTGCTACCAGAGAATAAAATTCAACTACTAAGGTGGTGTTAATTTCTCCCGACCTTAAACTCGCTAATTCCATCCAATGCCTCCTTTCAAAAATATCTTTTACCTCCTTCCCAAATCTTTGAAGTCTAAGCCCTCTCTATTGCAACTAAACACCGTCCAAATTTATTTTTCAATGCTTTCTTAGTCATAGCAGAGACGCGGTTCTTTCAAAACTAATCGCCAATTCTTCTTTTGTTAAAGGCCTAGTTTCTATAATCGAATTTGGGTAGGATATGCGTTTGCATTTTTACTAGCTTTCGATGATTCGCCCATTCTACGATAATGACAAAATAACAAACAACACAGAACAACAAAACGACACAAAACAACAAAGACAAATGTGAGTGACAAAACAATTTGAAAATAAAAAATTGCATAAAATAAAAAAAAACGAAATTAAGAAAATAAGTGACTACAATGTTACCTTACAAAGCTTAAAAAGGTTGAAATTTGGCCGGAAAAGATGGAAATTTCGCCGGAATAAAAGTTGAAGCTTCCCTTGAAAAATTCTTCAATTTAGATGAAAATTTGAAGAGAGTAGAGGCAAATTAGAGAAGTTTAAGAGTTGGGGTAATTTAATGGTGATGCTGTGTGATGATTTGAAGAAAAAATATTCGAGTTGGGGGGAAGAGGGGAGGGGCGGCTGTTTTGAGAAAAAGAAAAGAAGAAGAAGAAGAAGAGACCCCGCCCTTTTTAGGTTTTTTCAGTTCCGGATCGATCCAAGTTAGGTCGGATCGATCCGACCACTTTTTTTTTTTTTTTTTTAAAACTTAATAAAACTTCTACAAAAATAAAAAAAACTTTTTATAAAAACTTTATAAAACTTTTAAGTAATTTCATAAAGATCCTATTTATAAAATTTTCAAAAGTTATATAAAAATTTTATAAATATTACAAAATTCACGAGGGTCCTAATTCCAATACTTCTAAATCTTCCAGTAGTTCATGTAACGCTCTATCAACCTAACCTTAAGAAATGAGGCGTTCGAATTTTCCTTTGATCTCCATCGGGATTTTCGGATAACCACCTAATCGCTCCTTCTTAACAACATTCAAACACTCATCCTGGATTTGGTTGTGCTTTCCTACATTTCCTTTCATGCTCACTTTTTCCACAAATTTTCTACACCTTCTTAAAAACTTTGCCCTTCTCTTTATCGAACTTCTCGATTTTCCATTACATTTTTCTTTCACCGATCTCTCTCAACAATTGCTTGTTTTTCTCAAAACTCAAGCTTCTATTTTAAACGCGACATCTTTATCCAAGCCTAATTTCAAAAGCAACATAAAAATTCCTATTCTATCTAGAAAAGACATCCAGCTTCTTTTACGCCTATCCGGTAAAAGACGAAACTACTTTAAACATAAATAAAACACATAAAAGTAGAGTAAAGATAGATAGCACCGTATTCGGCCGAGTTTTAACTCTCTCGCTTTTCTTTCTTGATTTCTCTCGCTTTTTCACTTTGTCGGAGGATCGCTTAGTAGCATTATTTCTTCTTTCAAGGCGGTTCCTTCTCCTTCCACAAATAACTTTACTCTATGGCCATTGGCTATAAAAGTTGTATTTCCATCGCTTAGTTCAACACCCAGCATTTGTAAACTCGTTACTTTAAATGGACTCGTCCATCTTGATTTAAGCTTTCCGAAATAACTTTAAACGTGAATTGTACAAGAGCACTCGATCACCTACATGGAACTCACGACTATAGATTCTCTTATCGTGAAAAGATTTCGTATGCCTTGTAGATTCGAAAGCGCTTTCATAAGAATCGAGACGGAATTCTTCTAGTTCTCACAATTGAAGCAATCTATGATCACCGATGCCTTTAGGATCGAAATTCAAAATTTAATAGCCTGTAAGGCTCGGTGTTCTAACTCAACCTGAGATGACAAGACTTACCAAAAACTAACTTATAGGAGAACAACCAATTGGTGTTTTAAAAGTCGTTCTATATGCCCATAATGCATCGCCTAGTTTAATCGCCTAGCTTTTTTTTCGATTGAATCCACCTCTTTTCTACAATTCTTTTGATCTCTATTAGACACCTCTACCTCGACCACCGGTTTGCGGATGATAGAGGCTCCTAACTTATGCTACACCATATTTTTCAATTATCTTGGTAAATGGTCTATTACAAAAGTGTGAACCTCTATCACTAATGATAGCCCTCGGAATGCCATAACGTGTAAATATATTCTTTTTAAGGAATCGTATGACAACTTTGGTATCATTAGTGGGAAGAGCTTCACTTTCTACCCATTTCAAACATAATCTACCATTACTAGAATAAATCTTTTTCAAAAGATATAGAAATGGTCCCATGAAATCTATACCCCAAACATCAAATAACTCACATTCTAAAATAGGTTGCATAGGCATTTCATGTTTTTTAGATACATTTCCCCATTTTGACAAGATTCACAGGATTTGACATACTTATAAGCATCTCTATATAGCGTAGGCCAATAAAACCACATTGTAAAACTTTAAAAGCAGCTTTTCCAACCTCCATGATGACCTCCTCGCCTCACGATCATGACAAAATGATAAAATACTTAAAATTTCATTATCGTGCACACACTTTCTTACGATTATCCCATCCGAGCATTTACGGAAAAGGTCCGGTTCCTCCCAAGAATAAAATTTTAAGTCATAAAAGAATTTCTTCTTCTCACGCTAAGTCCAATGAGACGGAATATAATCACAAAGTTAAGTAATTAATGATATCTCCAAACCAGGTGACATTTCCTTAGAAGGAATTCTATTCTTTAATAACTGCATGGTTGAAGGAGTATCTATTTTAAAAAGTTGTTCATCGTGAATGAATCTTTAATTTCTATTCCCTTTTCTCGCATCATTTTCCATTCTACTTAGATGATCTCGCTACTACATTCTCACTTCCTTTTTATCTTTAATTTCAATATCAAACTCCTCAAGTAAGAGAATCCATCTAAGAAGACGTGGTTTCAGATCTTTCTTACTCAAGAAATACTTCAAAGTCGAATGGTCTCATAAATTATTACCTTAGAACCAACAATATACGATCTAAACTTATCTAAGGCAAAAATTACAAATAAACAGCTTCTTTTTCTCAGAGTTGTATAGTTCATTTGAGTCGCATTTAACGTATGAGATGCATAGTAAATAGCTTTGAGAATTTTGTTATATCTTTGTCCTAAAACTCCCTCTACAAAATAAATCAATGGCATCACACATAATCTCAAACGGTAAATTCCAATCTGGTGCTATTAGCACTTGTGCAATGAGTTAATCTCACTTTTAAGGTCCGAAAAGCTTCCTTACATTTACTATCGGTTAAAAGGTACTTCCTTTTCAAGCAAATGACTTAGAGGTTTCGCTATCTTTGAAAAATCTGCAATAAATCTCCTATAAAATCCTCGCATGTCCAAGAAATCCTCTTAGAGTCCTTAGATTAACTGTGGTGGTAATTTTTCAATTACTTCAACCTTAGCTTTATCAACTTCAATTCCTATTTCGTAGATTCGATGGCCTAGAACAATTCCTTCCGATACCATTAAATGACATTTTTCCCGGGCTTTAAAATTAAATTGGTATCCTCAGCGTTGCAACACTCTTTTCTAAGTGCGATAAACATTTACCAAAAGAATCTCCGTAAACACTAAAGTCGCCCATAAAATTTCCAAGAATTTCTCAACCATATCGGAAAATATAGCCATCATGCATCTTTGAAACGTAGTCGAGCATTACATAAACCAAACGGCATTCTTTTATACGCAAAGTTCCATAAGGACAAGTGAAAGTAGTCTTCTCCTATCTCCTACATGATGAAAATCAGAATAACCCGAATAACCATCTAAGAAGCAAGAATATTTATGACCACTTAACCGCTCCAACATTTGAACTATGAATGGAAGTGGATGATGATCTTTCTTAGTATGATCATTTAGTTTCCTAAAATCAATGCACATTCGATAACTGTAATTTCTCTTGTTGGAATCCATTCATTTCTATCATTTTCTTTCACCGTGAAACTTCCTTTCTTTGGTACCACTTGAGTTGGACTTACCCATTCACTATCCGATATGGGAAAAATTATTCCCATCTCTAATAGCTTAATGACCTCTTTCTTAACAATTAACTCGCAAATTTGGGTTGAGGCGGCGTTGTGGTTGAATACAAGGCTTAGCATCTTCCTTCGTAATTATCTTATGAACGCAAATCTCGTGGCTAATACCTCGAATATCAAAGAATCGTCCCATCCAAAAGCTTTCTTATGCTTTTTCAACATTCTAAGTAATTGATCTTCTTGTTGCTCGATTAAAGTTGATGAAATAATAATCGGTAATAGATTATCGCTTTCAAGAAAAGCATATTTCGATTTAAAGGTAATGGTTTCAAGTCCAGGTTCTTTGGCGGATCTTCTATTGACGATTTAAGAACCGGTCCTTCTAGTTCTAATTCCAAGTACTTATGCCATGGTGGTTTAAAGGTAAAACTTTCGTATCTAAAGAAAGAATTATCTCTTTCATTTCAATGTCTTCCTCATCTTCTTTATAGATAGACAGAGTTAAGCATTCTTCTAATCTGTCTTCAAAAGTTGGTAATCGATTATCATAGATGTAATGAATATCTTCTATAAAAGAACATGATTCTCGATGATGCATGATTCATAGCTTTGAAAATATTGAAAGTAACTTCGCCTTCATTGACTCTTAAGATTAATTCTCCTTTCTCAACATCGATTAAAGTTCTTCATGTAGCTAGAAATGGACGACCTAGAATAAGAGGTGTCAATATCCGCCTTCCATTTCCATAACTACAAAGTCTACTGGAAAATAGAATTTGTCTACTTTAACCAATATGTCCTTTATAATTCCTTTAGGTACTTAATCGACCTATCCGCCATTTGCAGAGTCATTTCACTCTTAGTAAGCTTTCCTATGCCTAACTTTCTATAATCCTCATAAGACATGAGATTTATACTCGCTCCTAGATCACATAAGACCTTCTTAAACAGTAAATCCTCCAATTTCACACGGAATGGTAAAACTACCAGATCTTTCGGTTTAGTGGTAACTTATGCCGCAGAATGAACATTCTTCATTTAGGCATATGTTCTCATATTCCTCTAATTTTTCTTGTTTGACGTAATTTCTTTCGTAAATTTTCCATAGGCAGTATATTAATCAAAGCTTCGATAATGTGGATATTAACTTGAATATGACGACTAAAAGTGTCCAGAACCGAGCATACTTCTTATCGCTTTTTGCCTTTTGATTTGATCTTTAGGAGGGTAAGGTAAAGATTCTAGATCTATGACCCTTGGCTCCTTTGTCGCTTTCTTTTCCTTTTCCTTAAACCTTTGAGTATTACTCACGCCATGTTTCGTGTTCTTGAATTCTTTCTTTTAAATTGTTCCCTAATCAATCTCTACTTGATCCCCTCATTTCTTCCTGTTTTTCATCCTTGTTTTCATTATTTTCCATTCTAACATGTTCCTTAAATAAAGTCCTTAAATCTTTATCCATGGGATCTTTCGTAATCTTAGGGATTTTACCCAATTTTCCCTTTCACTTTCAGTTCAAACTTTTATTTCTTTTCAAGAAGTTGTCTATAATTTCTTCTTCCTCATCTCAGAATTCAAGTTCATCTTTAGTTCTATCATTCTTACCATCTAAGTCATCTTCTACTTCATTATCCCCAAAGTTTTCAACTCCATTACTTCCACTCGAGCTTCCTACTTCTCGTAATTACAACATTTACCTCTCTTGGGTTCCTTTCAATGTCTTGGTAATCCTCCTGGGGTCTCACTGTTATTACGTTCACCGCCTCTACTCAAATGATCTTCCATATTCCTTAATGAGGCTTCTATCGTTCTCATCCTGGTATCATGTCCACTCATAGATGTTTTCATTGAACTCATGTCCTTAGTGACTGTACCAATAGAAGTCACCATCGTTTCTATATTTTTAGCTTGAGTAGATACTACACCCATCATATTTTCCATTAGTTTTTCCCATTTTTCAACTCCTTCTGCAGGTTGAGTAGAACTTTGAGTTACTGGTATACTTTGAGTGGTATGTTGAGGATAGGATCTAGGTAATGATTGTAAATTCTGATTAGATGTGTTTTCTTGATAAACTTGATTATTATTCAAGTTCCTATATGGAACTGGATACGGCGGTTGTCCTTGCTTGCTAGGGTTTTCAGACCATCGATAAGTAGGGTGATCTCTTCTAATAGCATTGAACGAGTTTGAGTAAGCATTGTTTAAATTTCTATGCTGCTGAAGAAAACTCACCTCCTCTCTTGAGCATCCTGTCGGTTCTTCAATCCCTAGTGGTATTTTATCCTGATTTGAGTATTCAGTTGGTGCACTATTTTCTGAACTTTGGTTCTTATTCTGTTGTAATCCATCAAATTTCCTACTCAAATTTTCTAAATGTGCTAGAACTTCCGTATTAGACGTACATTCTCCTGCAAAAGCTACTTTTCCGTGCTAGAACCGGTTTCCCACATTCTGTTATTTTTGGAAATCTTTTCGATGGCATCGTAAACTAATTGAGCCTCACTCATCATTAAAGAACCACCACATGCATGGTCTACATCAGCACGTGAATCTTTTCTTAATTTACTTACGTAAAAGTTGAATTTGCATGTCTAAGGAATAACCATGGTCGGGACACGCTCTTAACAATTTTTAAATCTTTCCCACGCATTCCCAAGCGCTTTCTTCAGATCCTTGTCTAAAATTAGCAACCTCGACTTTTAATTCCAAATTCCGTCCGGGGAGTGAAGTATTGTTTCGAAATTCAGTTTGAATCTCCTCCCAACTTGTAAGTGAATGATGCGGAAGAGACATAAACCAATCTCGGCTCGTCCTTTTAGAGAAAAAAAAGGAAACATAGTCATCCTTGTTAATTCCTTGTGAGCACCTTGACTTTTGGTCAGATTGCACAGTTCTTCAAAAGATAGAGATGATGATGCGGATCTTCATCATCTTCTCCTAGAATTGGGCTCTTGCGTCAATTAAACCAAAAGATGAGATTTAATCTCAAAATTATTCGCTCCTTCATTAGGTAAAAGTATGGGATTATTAGTCCGATTTCTTCTTATGGTTTGGTCACGAGATAGGCCTTGGGTTTCTTCAAGTTGTTACGATTATTCTGGTTCCGATTCGATTATTTCTATTATTATTATTATTTTGATTATTAAGGTTAACAGGTTTTGTCCATGCCCTAGAGCATGTTCCACCCTTTGTTCGGTGTTTCATCACCGATTTCAAATGATTCTCGTATTTACTGTTTGAAGATGATTCGTCAGATTTCCCGACTAGTATGACCACGCTTTCTCTACTTTAACTCGCCTTCGTAAGTGTTTATGTCAGGCTTATAAGGAGTGAGTGGGGCCTTACCACTTCGGTCATCAACTAACGAAAATAGAAAATAACACTAAATTGATAGTAGTAAAAAAATTTGGTAACTTACCTTTAAGGTAAGTACCAACGAAAATAAAATTAGAAGTGAGATAAGAAAAGTGTTGACTTATTCTCGAGAATTTTGAGCTAATATAAGTAGTAACCATAGACAAAAAAAAAATTAGCGTCGTTCCCGGCAACGGCGCCGTAAAAAGTCGACGTGGCCTTTTCTAGTGCTAAAACCGACCCTTAACCGACGATGTATCGGGTCAAATCAGTAGTGCTAGTATGGTGAGTCGAGTATCGTATCCTCGTGGAACTTTGTAATTCTTCTAAGTGTGGTTAAACACCAAAGAGTCATTATTAACTCAATCTAAATCTCGCTTTTATAGCACAGATAACTACTATTTTACTTAACATAAAATAAATGCGTAAATTTAAAATTTATTCTAATATAATATATATAGATATATAAATATATATAGATGTGCATAAGTTGCAAAGTATATATATAGATATAAATATATAGATGCCAAATATATTATTAGAGAACTAGCCAAAGTTTATATAATTGATTTATACGATCTTTTCAAAGGAATGGAATGTGCTCGATCTTTAGGTTCAATTGAGTAAATGAAACGGTGCACTCCTAAGGTTAACAATTCGTCCTCACATAGTGTGTGAAATTGTCATATGTCCATTGTCATCACCCAAAGTCCACAATCATTACGGTTTTTTCCGAATGTGTCCCGAGTACGATTCTACCTTTGAATAAAAGGAGTCATTCCGTTCACAAACGGTCAATTTTATTTAAAGGCTCCGGTTGTCAAGGCCGGGCGATTCAACTTTCCGGTTTAAGTTTCAATTAAACTGATGAATTTAACATTATTACGATCTTGAGTACAAATTTTAATAAGATTCATCTTTTAGGACAAATCGCCTCGGGTAGAAAACGGGTTCCGTTGTCACGCTTTCACTCGCCAATTTTACCCTCCGGTTTTTCTATTAACGAGTTCATAACTTAATTACGAGGTGTCAATTCATAATTAGATTATGAATTCTTTCAAGTCAAACTTTATCAATAGGAAAGATTCAATTAACTCAATTTTATTCAATTTTACTTAGACAACATTCCTTTACCGAAAAGATCGAAATAAAACGATTACATAACTTTGGCTAGTTATTAGATTTAGCCTACTAACATTATACTAAAAGATAAAAAGACAAAACAAACATAAATACTTTAGGAATTTTACCCGATTACAACGATTGAATCGTGTCGTATTCTTCCGGATGCTACAACAACTTCAACAACATTGATCTTCCGATAATTTCTCGAGCATTATAACGATACTACTTTATTTATGGCATAAGGCCTATATATATACATACTACTACTACTAAAAAGAGGTGAAGAAAATATATTTGGTACCCCTTTTATGTGCACCGCAAGTCGCTTCTATTTATAGGCATATTTTTCCCAAGCCGGATCGATCCGAGAAAGGGCCGGATCGATCCGGGAATAAAAATCTTATCCCAGGATTATTCTCTGCAGGGCCACATGCCGGGTAATCATGATGTTTCCTCGGATCGATCCGGCAAATCCGATCGATCCGGATAGATTTTTTCCAATCTTAATCCGAAACTTGATAAAATCATAACTTGAGCTCTGGATCTCCAAATGACATAATTCAAGATGCGTTGGAAAGCCCTTGAGGAGATCTATAACTTCCATGAAGACTTCTTTTTCAGAAAATGCCTTTTGCTGGGCCATTTGTTCGTCGAAAATATAACTTGATACGGCGTCACGAACCATTGATCCACTTGAACTTTAAGTCTCGTGGCACTTCCTTTATTCCTTCAAAAGATATGATTTTACTCCACAAAATGTCATCACTGGGGTCTTGGTTTACCTAAGGTCTCAGAAAATACCAAAAATACCCACGTGAATCGACACGACACTCCGGTTATTAACCCGGTACAAAATTTATAACTTTTTATCATTTTTACTAGATTTTTATAGTATTTAGATTTATTCATAGATATTAATATTTTATAAGATTATCTGTTATAATTACTTATATTTTATATAAAAATAGTCGATAACGTATATAAAACATCGTAATTTTTATCATATAAATGTTACACATCATGTTGTCTGTTTTGTATATTACTCGATCCCTTTAATGTTACACTGAGCCCTTGTATATATAGGCCAGCTACTAAGCATGATTAAGCTAATGACGATAAGACATAATAAAATGTGATGTGACACTAATTAAACTAGACAGATGTACTATGGTGGGCTGATGAGGGGCGGACCCAATCACTTAGCCTTTCATTGAGTCTTTGTCTTAGAGTCGTCATGTGTTAGCTTGCTCGCCTAATTGAGAGGACTTCGTAACATGAGGACCGGACTGATCGGCTTCAGTTGCTTCAGGTCACGCTTATAAGACGGCGGATTGAAGGCTTGTTGACAGGCTCTTGGCATTGATCCGGCTTGGGATAGCTAGCGTGGACTCGGTGGACCAAGAACACTCCTTGTTGGTTAGTCCGTTGGACGGACCCGATTGTGGATCCGCAGGACCTTTTGCAGGTCAGGCGTATCATATGATTTTATTTTTGTGAAAAGAAAATGGAATTGATGAAACCAACCAAGCTCGAACCAAATCGAAATCAATTCAAACCAAACAATTGTTTTCAACATTGTTTTGGTTTAGGTTGGGGTATTCTCCAACTAAACCGGTCATTAAACATTGAAATCATCAACCCAAACTTATCCAAATCAGACCAAGTTCATCCCTAATATGGGGATCCTTTAAAGACACTCCAGTAAATCTATGAACGTATCCAAATTGAGGGGCACCACAAATGTGTCGGTTGATTTATATATGACATAACAATGATTTATACATATACCTATGACATTGACGTAAGTCAAAGTGATGATACATTTCACGATGTTTTATCCTCATTTCTCATGCGTTTATTGATGTTTTCATATCAATTCGAGTAATTATTTGTCTAGTTTCACCCAAATGTGTAGATAGTAATTATTATATAAAATATCATATTTTGATATTTTTGTACCGGTTATAGTAACTGGAGCGTCGTGTCGGGTTTACGCTTGGTATTTTGGTAATTTATTGCAAGATTATAGGTTGACCAAGACCCCGAGTGACGACACGTGTGAGCTTAGACACGTCTTTTGAGGGCTAAAAGAGTATGCCGGAAGCTATCGGATTCAAACGGATCAATTTTCTTTTGTGCTTCTACCGTAGTCTATCTTCAACGGACATTTAACCCCACTTAGAAGCATTTTCTGGAGAATACTTCTTCATGAGAGTTGTAGATCAAGAAACGAACTTTCCAACGCATTTTGAATCATATCAATCGGAGGTCTACAACTCAAGTTATAGCCATTTTACTGAGATGTTGTGAAGGACCGGCGTGCACTGAGACTACTTCCAGTGCACGCCGGAGAGTTGCAGATTTCCAGAGAGGATACCGGTGTGCACCGGGACTACTTCCGGCGCACGCCGGAAGCAATCCAGAATCATAATTTTCAGCTTTTTAAACCTCATTTTAGATCTATTTTTATACATCCCTCCATTCCATCTTCTTCCCCAACTCTCCAAGCTTGAAGACAACCCTTCCAAGGGCTCTTCTACCCCAAAACTTAGTAGTATTTTAGCCATTAAATCTACTTGTAATCTTAGAAGAATTCATCTTTAAAGCTTTTGAAGTTGATTATGTGAAGAAATTTCATCCCTTTTGGTGTAATTCCTCCATGGAAGAACCTTGAAGAGTCAATGCAATTATTCTCTCTTGAAGTATTGCAATCTTATGGGTAATTCTTCTCTTATTATTTCTAGTTTTATGTTCATATCTATGAAGTTCTTAAGTGACAATTTGCTCTTCATAGCCACGGAAGGCTAAGCTTTTGCTAGCCAAGATAATGTTTTTGTGATAGTTGTTATATCTATTAGTTGATTGTGAATGTTGTTTGTATTTCATACTTGATGTGTTGTTGTTATCTTTTCCTATTTGCAATGTATTGCTTGTTGGTGTTGGATTGATCACCTAGCACTTTCACACACACACTTAGTTGAGACCGAAAGGAGATGCTTGGTGTGGGAGAAAGGATAGGAAAACCGGAAGGTAAAATCGACCTTCATTGGAATTCGATTTCTTATCCGGGGAGTATTGACGTTGTCATTGCATTCAAGTTCGTATCATGTTGAATCATTAGGTCTAGGACACTTAGACCAATGAGGAGGCATAGAGTAGTTCCATACACTCGTATGAGGGGGAATTTCTAGCTTAGGAGTGCACCAATAACACATACTTGAACATTAATGGAAGGTTGGTAGGTAATTCATTCCCATGATACTAGTAGAGATATACTTGATCATTGCATTGTCTTGACTAGGCTTTTTATCATTTTATCACCCTTTGTAGTAGTAGATTTTTAGATACATTTACTTTCTTGTTAATTTGCGACTTTGATCAAGATAATAATAGTTTTTCGGTGTTCAACCTCACAATCCTCGTGGATACGACCTTAAACACTTACTAGACTACAATTGATCCGGTACACTGCCGGTAAGATTGAATCCTAGAAAGTCTCAATCAGACACCATTGTTACTTGTGTCACCGCACTCGGCAACTATTTCCACTCCATGTAAAGATCGATTTTTCGAAGGTCGATCCTAAAAACAACCATCCCAAAGTCGACTCACGCGTTAATCAATGAATCGAATTTGGGACGGTCGATTTCAGGATCAACTTTCGAAAAGTCGATTATAGGTGTGGTAAAAAAAATGCAGGTGTTGTGTCATAGCTAGGTAAATTCATCATCTGTAAACATATATAATGTGTGGTCTCTTAGGTAACCTCCTATTTTTTATATAGTTTTTTGTCCACAAGGACATATTAATAAATAAATCGGGATCCAAGTACATAGATGATTAATTAGGACAAAATTTAAGTAAACTTACCAAACTACCCTTTTTCTAATTTAACCTAATTAACTCTCATACAAACCGCCAAATGCATAGCGGCCGCATCTTCCTAGCAAGGTCATCGATCCGCCGCCGTGAGGCATTAATAAACTCAAACGAGGTCGCAACCCACCGCCGGTTCGTCCGATGATTTGAATTTTATAGCTTCCCGCGGGCGAGGTCTTGATTCGCCTGTTAAAAACCATCCTGTTGTGGTTTTTTCAAAGAATGTAGTTTAAAGAGGGATGGAGTGTGCGGTTTGTCTTTGTGAAGTTTCGAAGGAGAAAAGGCTAGACTTTTACCAAATTGCATTCATGGGTTTCATGTCAATTGTATTGACATGTGGTTTAAATCTCATTCTTCATGCCCGATTTGCGTAAATTTCATACAAATCAACCCAATTCTATCCATGAAAGATCGTTTTTTTTTTTTTTGCATTCGTTATTCATAATCAAATAGTAACATGGATGAATGTTACTACTTGCGGAATGTTGCATCTGCTGTGAATGTTACTTGATGAATGTTACTTTCTGCTGTGAATGGTATTTGATGACTCATGAATTCATGAATGTTCTTGCATCTGGATGAATGTTACTTGCTCATTCATTAATGTTACTTGATGATTGATGATTCATGAATGTTCTTTCATCTGGATGAATGTTACTGTGAATGTTACTTGATGATTCATGAATGTTCTTGCATCTGGATGAATGTTGCTGTGGGTTAGAGTTAACAATGGGTATTTTTGTTGAATTTGGAATTGTAACTTGATCGAATACAAAGTAAATTGCAGAAAATGAATGATGGAAGAAGATGAAGATCTTCTTCAATTCAAAACAGAAAAAGGCGGGAAAATTGAGAAATCAAAATACAACTTTTTGTAGTTCATTCTAAACTATTATTAACACTTCTAAACTTCAATATGACTGTCAATTGCTATTTATACTACTCAGCTTGATCCAATTCTGTTGTAACCGCCTCAACTGATTTTGCTCCCAAGTGTTTGATTAAATGCCCATGTGAGCCAAGAAGCCTCCTATCCACTCAGCATTACCCTTAACACCCCCCCTCAAGCTGGAAGGACTGAAGGTCATGAACAGCTTGCCAAGAAGCCTCCTATCCACTCAGCATTACCCTTGGAATGCATCTTTTAGAGGATAAGCTCAGTAACAAAGTGTTTAGGGTTTGTTTGTTGACTGGTTTGGTTAAGATATCTGCTGGTTGTTGATCTGTGTGTATTGGCAATGGTTTAAGGACTTTTGCTAAGTATTTCTCCCTGACAAAATGACAGTCTATATACATAAATCATTGTTAGAAACAGTGTGAAGCTGATCAGAAAAAGGAAACATATTTTAATGGAAAATGACATCTCTTGAAACAGAGATGTTTCTGGTTTGAAGATTCAGGACTTTGTATCCCTTCATATGATCTTCAAACCCTAGAAATACACACTTTGTGCTTCACATCAAACTTTCCCTTCCTGTGAAGGTGTTGAAACAAAACACAGACAGCCAAAAACCTTTAAGTTGCTATAAACAGGCATTTTGTTTTGTAACATCTGATAAGGAGTTTTATTACCAAGCAAAGGAGTAGGAATGAGATTTATCAAATAAACAGCATGTAAAACACAGTGACCCCATTAATCTATAGGTATATCAGATGTTATCTTTAATGCCCTAGCAACATTTAATATATGTTGATGTTTTCTTTCAATTAATCCATTTTGCTGGGGAGTTCTTACACAAGACTTTTGATGAACAATACCCTTAGTTCTCAGTAATACAAATTCATGTGAAATTTCGCTCCATGATCGAGATCTTATGATCTTGATACATCTATCATATTGTGTTTGAACCATATTACGTAATCAAGCACAAAAAAAAAACATTAGTGTCGATTTACTTTTCATTAGAAAAATCCAAGTAAACCTACTATAGTCATCAACAATTGAAAGAAAATAATATTCACCATCTATAGTTGGTACCCTATTTGGTCCCCGGATGTCAACATGTATAAGATCAAAACAAGAAATGTATAAAACACCGACAGAAATTGCAACTTCTTTTGTTTTGCTAATGGACAAACAAGACAAGCATGTGCAGAATTTTGACATTTCCATCAACAATCTTCGATGACTTTCATTCTTTCTATTGATGGATGTCCTAACCTACTATGCCAAAGCAATGAAGTACTTTTATTACAATTTTGACAATTATTGCTAAAACGAAACTTGACTACTAGAAATTGATAGGCGGGGGCTTTGGTGGATCAAAGAACCAAAATGTATAACCCATTGAGAAGCTCAAATTGTACTAATCTTCCTCAAATTCTGCAGAGTCCCACAACACAATCATTAGGATGAAAATCAACTACAAGATTACTATGTGTGCGCCATTTTCCTGATGGATATCAAGTTGTAATTGAAGCTAGGTATGCAAAACACATTGTATAGTGTCAAGAATTGATTTATCTCGCACTTTTCCAAAGTGAGTGACTTTAACAAAGAGCATGATGCAGTAGGGGAGTTTAACATAAAGATTAGAAGCAATCTCAATATCAAACATATTTTGTAAAGAAACTGAGATGTGATCAGTAGCTCCTGAATCCATAATCCAGTGAGTGCTACTGTCAATGATACATGGCCCTTGTGATTGAGAACCAGTGGCCAATGCTACTGAATTGCACTGACTGTTAGTTGGCTGCAGGTTTTGAATCAAGGACAGCAAGTGATCATATTGTGACTGAGTTATGGCTCCTGCAAGATTGTCACACTGAAAACCAAGATCTGAATCTGTTGAGTTTGAACCAGTGACTACAGAAGGATCTTCCATGACAACATTATTTGCAACAGAACCCCTTCCTTGGCCAAATCTAGGTGGAAAACCATACTTCTTGTAGCATTTGTCAATAGTATGGCCCTCTTTTCCACAATAAGTACACTGAGGCCTCTTATATGCATTCTGACCTCTTCCATAACCACGGAACCTCTTCCTTGACCCTCGCCATAACCTTGAGGCCTTGTTTGCATAACAAAGATTTGCATTACTTAGATCATTGACCTCATTATCGATTGTGTTGCAAGAATCACGAGAATCTTGTGCGAAACATTGTAATTCAACTCTTTGCTCATGATTAAGAGCCATTACAAAAGCGCTTTTGATGTCGAGCAAGGAAAGGTCATCAATACTTGAGACTTTACATTAGCAAAATTTCCATTAAGACCTTTCAAAAAAGCAATTGTGTAAGCATTGTCATAGTATTCTCTCATAATTTGTAGAAGCGAGGGCATGTGCGAGGAGGAATAGGGCGCAAAACCGGATATTGATCCCACAAAGTGACTTCAACTTTGTGTAATAATCAATGAATCGATAGATTTCCTGCTTAGTTTTTTCAATTTCTTCCTCTAGATTTGATAGTCTATATGCATTTCCCTACCAAATCGCTCTTGTAAATCAAGCCAAATCTCTCTCATGATATCATAATACATGACACTCTCACCATCATCTTGATGGAATCATTGAATTTACCAGCCATGAATGAACAAGATCATTTACCTGCATCCAAGAAGCATATCCAGGATCTGTTAATTCAGGCATTGTTGAAGAACCGTCTACATATGCAAGCTTTCCACGAGATGAAAGCATCTTTGTCATCGAACGCTTCCAGTGACTGAAATTGTCCACGCCTTTGAGCAGGGGCTGAACTAGAACCAAACTTGGATTATCCAAGTTTCCAGAACTTGCGGGAACACCAGCGGCAGCCATTGATTAACAATTGATCAAACCGATACAAAGCGAATGAGAGCGAAACAGTTATTGACAGCGGAATTCAGATTTCTCTGATACCATATTAGGATCAAGCACTTACCGTTGTACTAAAACCAATTGGTGTTAGTAAAGACGCTACTATATTTCCTTATATCACTTTTAACAATTTTTGTCCAAAAGATTTGTTTTTGTCCTTTATAATCTTTGAAAATGGAAAATGTCCTTCCAGACCCATTTCTGTTAATTCTTGTCCTTATGGCCCCTCCCCTTTTTTATATTGTTGCGGCGTCCAAAGTGGAAAAAACGTCGAGTCTTTAAAAGGTCTCTAATATGACTTTGGGCTTTAATAGGAACTTTTGACTTCAAGTTTACGAGCAATGGTTAAGAATGAAAACTAGTCTACCAAACTCATACATAAGCTACGATAATGTGTAGAATTGGAAGTTCAAGAAATGTATTTTTTATACATTGATTTGAAGAAAATAAACGTACTTTGCATTTATTTTTTTCAAATGAAATGTCATTAGGTCATGAGACGAGTTGATCCGAATTTGAATGGTATACCTTAATAGAAAGTGATGAAATACGACCATGACCGATTTTACATGAATCAATGGATAATAACATCGCGTACCTTTGTATAAGGGTATAGTTGTCATTCGAGAAATACTTGGATTCGTGCCTTTTTCTTTTTGTTTTTAATAATTATAATAAAAGGAAAGAGAGAAAGAAAACGGGAAATAATAATTAAAGGATTAAAAGTTACTTATGGTTATTATCTTAATTAGCTACCCATAACCCCACCTTTATCCCCACCGGTTATCAGAAAAATTTCCGCCCGAGTTCGAACTTAACAAAGAAAAAAGAAAAAGGAGAATCTTCAAATTTCTAATCTATCCAACCGTTGGAAATTCAGATAGCGCGCGCCAAATCGATCACCGAGACAAGGAGATCATTTTGTGAAGTTTTCTCGTTGATCCGTGAGTAGGAATTTCACCCCACTCTAAATTTTATTTTGTGCTTCTTAAATTGTTGGGATTTTAGTGTTAAAATTCGTAGAAGTAATCGTAGAGCTTTGCTTGGAATTTGGATTTTTGCGGTTTGTAGCCATCTTTGCAATTAAGGTAATGGGTGTTTTCGTTGAAGTCACCATTCAGTTTATATCGCTTGTATTGTTGGATTGTGCTAATCGTTATTGCATAGCTTGGTATTTTGGTTGGATGTATTTCCGAGTGAAATGGTTGTGGAATTGGTGAAGAAGTTTGTATAGGTACATATGCATATTTTCGTCATGATCATGTTCACGCGTGCTTCTAGACATCTAGACATACGAGCGTGCGTCTTAGTCATGAACACGAAAAAATTTGTTGGTGAAATTTCGAACATGCGCATGGGGTATAGAGGCGTGTCCTTGTAGTGTAAATTATTGAGCAGATTAGTACTGACTACTCAGGCTTGCGCCTGAATTGTCAAGCATACGCTTGACCGCCTTAAGTGTGCGCTAAAATTTGCAGGATGTTCTCTCATGTGTTAAGCATGCGCTTGTAGAGAGAATGTAACACCCTAATTTTCAAACCGGGTATACCTGAGACATTTTTTCAGTATTTCAAATATTTTGGTTATTAATTTTTGGTCACCAAATTAAACGATCTCTTTCATGTAGAAGTTGAACGACAACATAATCGCTGTTTTTTCATAAATTTATGATGTTTATGTTTTACCGACAATGTACTATACTAAAAAATATATAATATATCATTTTTTAGGATTATCTACACCCAACCACCTAAATACTTCTACAAATTGGGTTTTCAATCTAAAATACTAAATGATAATCAAATAGAAGTATACATAATTAGTAGATGGATGCGTTATTACATTTTGGAAATATATGAATGTATTTAAATCTAGTAAAATTATCATTTCAGTTTCAAAATGAATATGAATGTATTAATACTTCAATTTTCTGTTCACATACGTTGCAATATTTATTGTCCGTTACCGATTTGGCATCAGGAATAATTACAACAGTTACTTATCATTAAGAAAACATACTAAATGAACCATTTTTCTTTTACATTCTCATTAAAGCAATCCATATCACCATTCATATAATTTGCCGCCGCCATTTCCCTACACCCAAGGGCGGACATACCCATTGATAGGGGTTACGTATTCTGATTTGGAAAGATCCTATCAATAAACAAGATGAGACCAGAAGAGTTTATATCCAAATTGGTCCATATCAACCACATATTTCACAATATCCCATGTCTAAGTTTGAAAAACAAAATCGTAGTTTTCAATACAACCGGTTCAAAAAAATTCCATGGTTAGAGTACTCTCCTTCAAAAATACTGCGTTTTGCTTTCCATGCTTCATTTTCTATGTGAATCCGATGCATCATCGTACATTTACTGTTGATGGATTTTCAAATTGAAAAAAAAAGGGTCAATGATGGTGATAATTGTAGCTTTTTGAAACATGTGTGTGGTCCTAATTCCCCACATAGTAATTCTGTGGACTTGGTTCATGCGTTAATGCATGTACCTCGACATATTGACATGGTAATAAATAGAGCAAGTGAGGAGGATATTGTGGAAATCTAGGCCCAAGCTCATATAAGAAGAGGTTCTTCATCTCCAAAACCTAGGTTATGAGGTGAGGGAAGTTCATCTCTTAATATGGTGGGTTACACAATCACAATTTCTAAATGTGGGATACTTTAACACGCCCCCTCAAGTGTGAGTATGGGCACTTTCAAGGCCAACAAAGAGGCCCAACACTTGCACAATAAAGGGTGACTCTGATATCATGTGGGAATCTAGGCCCAAGCCCATATAAGAAGATGGACCTCATCCCCAAAACCTATGTTATGAGGTGAGTAAAGTCCATCTCTTAATATGGTGGGTTACACAATCACAATTTCCCAATGTGGGATACTTTAACAGATATTAAAAAAAACGGCTACGGTTGGGAACAACAGTTGAGGGTATTATTTGGCTTACTTTGCAAGGTTGTGCTTTAAGAGGACATGATGAGTCATTGCATTCAAAAAATTAAGGCAACTTTCTGGAGATGATAAAGTTTATGGGAAAGTTGAGATTAGATATTGGTGCCGTTGTCTTAGGAACGATCCCGTAAATGCAAAGTTCACATCACCCGGGATTCAAAAACAGGTTATACACATCCTTTCTAATAAAGTAAAAAAGAAAGATTCATGACGAAATTGGGGACGCTAAATTTTGTTGCTTGGTTGATGAATCCAAGGATTCGTCTAACAATGAACAAATGGCTATTGTTTTGAGATTTGTGGGTGCTTATGGTTTTGTGCGGGAGCGCTTTCTTGATATTATACATGTTACGGATACAACGGCAACAAATCTTAAAAAACAATATATTTTCTTTGGTTAACCATTTTAGAAGGGCCTAAAATAATATTTGGCCCCGAGCCTAAATTTGGACAGGGGCGCCCCTGATGGATCGTCTCGAGTTGCATGTGGAGAAGCGAGCGGTGCTTTGATCACGAAGAGATCATTTGATTTCATCTTTATCTTACATACCATGCACAAAACCATGGCAATAACCAAATTTCTTTCTAAAGCCTTGCAGTGAAAAAATGTTGATATCTTGAGTGCCATGGATGTTGTCTCATCTACCAAAAATCTTCTTGGCTTGCTAAGGGCCGAAGGTTTCGATACGTTGATGTAGGGTGTGATAAAAGTTTGCATAGAAAATAATTTTCCCATTCCAGACATGAGTTCTCGTCGTGTAGATGCTACTGGTCGTTCATGTCAGCAAAGAGGCAATATCATAGTTGAGCATTACTACCATTTTGATGTATTTAACAATGCAATTGATTTTCAGCTGCAGGAGTTAAACGACAGATTTAGTGATGAAGCAGTTGAGCTCCTCAAACTAAGTACATCTTTGGATCCAAAGGATAATTTCAAGTCCTTCAACATCGAGAATATATGCACCCTTGCAAAAGATTTTTATCCCAACGACTTCACTGGCCAAGATATGCATTTGCTTAAATCGCAATTGGCACATTATGAGTATGATGTCATTCAACATCCAATGTTTCAGAGTTTGTCCACCATTTCAGATTTGTGTCAGAAATTAGTTGAGACAAACAAATCTCAACCAAACTTTTTGATTGAGAAGTTGATTCGTCTTATCTTAACTCTCCCAGTCTCAACAACAATCACATAGAGGGCATTTTCAGCTATGAAGAATGTTAAATCCATTCTTCGTAGTAAAATGGACGAAGAGTTTCTTGCGGATTCCATGACGGTTTATATTGAAAGAGACTTCTCTCAAAATCTTGATGTTGATTCTGTTATTGATGAATTCAATTCCTAGAAGCATCGTAAGGTGAAATTGAAGTGATTCAGAGTATTTAGTATCTAGTCATGTTGACATTTTAAATAAAAAACAAGTTTTTGAATGATGAATTGGGTAGTAGTAGTAGACATGTTGTATCCAAATTCTATTTTATCGTCTTTTGTTCACAACTTGTATAAAATGCTATCTATTGGGTGTTTCTGTGTAACTTTTTTTCACAAGTGTAGACTTGAAAAAAAACCGGTATTAAACAACTATCATGAAATTTTTTATTCTAGCCTCCCGATATAAAAATCCTGGCTCCGCCCTTGCTTGCACCTTATAAGACTCAAAATTTTCACCATAGAAATCTCCAACCAAAACTTTACCTTCAGGAATTCACAAAGGCACATCACCAATTACCGTCATGGGAGGTAAAGATTTGACGATGGCGATATTATCTTAGAGCAAATGTATACTTTACATTAGACACTTATGGATTATTTAAATTTTGTGTTTCTATCAGATTCTTTCGTACTAATTTGGGTTATGATAATTGATGTTTGATTATCCTTTGACTATCATTGTATAATGGGAGAACAAATTATGGTTGGATTTATTGGATGGACCCCCTCTATTTCTCTCACATATATCGTTGATTGTGTGGAATGAGTATGCGGTTGTTAAAACCATAATTTCAATCTAGATGGTGTTGCAAATTGTTTCTTTGGAGTTTTGTTTAGCAAATGTTTTTAATTCACCATATTTCTAAAGGTCATATATTTTGATCTAAAACTCGGATCATCATAATTTTTTCACTAAAATTCATTTTTTTTTCGTCTTCTTTATTCTAAAATCAAATTTGATATTTTTCCGAATAAATTTCATAAAATCAATTTTTTTCTTCATAAAAATCGACGTGACGTATTGATCACCGTCATGCCTTGACCACCTACCCGGATGCATTGGCCACCGGGATCCATTAACCACCCCGATGCATTGACCACCGCGATTCATTGGCTACCATGATGTATTGACCGCCGCGATCCATTGACAACCTTGATCAGTGACATCTCATTGTAGCGATTTATGCAATGACGTCTCATTGTAGCGATTTATGCAGTGACTTCTTATTGTAGCGATCTATGCAGTGATCTCTTTACTCTTTTCTTGGAGGATTTAAAGTTTTCTTATTGCGAATTTTTTGATTTAATCATTTCTTTGATTTTATAATTTGGTGTTGTGCAAAACGAGTAAACGATTTTGTTCACGTTTCTATATGTCTTTTAATATCATTTCTGATGTTTCAAAAATTCTGTAAATTTACAGTCACTTATAAAATTGCCTTATCTACAATTTCTCTTTTGGCATCAACTTAGTTTTCAATATGGATTGTTCATAAATTGTTTAACAAGGAGGAGTACTCTGTTCAGAAAATTCTGCAGCGGTACTATTACTTGTGAATCTGTTTTGAATAAGCTAAACACCCCCAAACGACTTGAATTTTTGATATGTCGTGGGAAACTTTCTGCTCTGCAATTTTTGTTTTGGAGTCAAGTACAAATTCGTTCTGGTTTGAGTACAATCTGCAACACAATGCAGATTATAATTTTCTGAAATTTTTGACAGCTTACAGCAGTCGACGAAAAATAATTATTTTAACCAACCAATGCATTTCCATAAATTCTGAATTTTGTGTAGCATATGTAAAACTTGTATACCTACAACTTTTCTTTTTACATCATGTTCAAAATCAGTTTGGTTGTTCTGTGAAAGTCAATCGTTTCATGGTTGATGTATGTACTTAAACTTTTAAAACCATTTAAGTACTTGTTCATGAAAGGCTATACAACATTCTTTCACCCTAGAAGTTTAGGTGTGGGGTTAGAGGTGTTGGGAAGGCTTTGTAGCATAAGACTTTTAACTTGTTATCCAAAATAAGAAGTTTAGTAGGTAGGTATTAAGTGTTGTAGATTTAATACCCTTATTTGACAAGAAACAATTACATGGTGACTTTCCAATCCCATGTTTTCTTTAACGAGGTGCTTTCTATAATCATTTGGTTTCATAGTTAGTTACCTCTAATTTCAAATGTTCCCCCATGTATACTACTTGTAACCAATGTGCTAGCTAGATCATCCATTTGAAGCTTTTTGAACTCGGTAAAAGTCCTTTCATTGTGAAGTTTTGTTTTCCAAGTGTGCACATACTTTGATGTGTTTTTTTTTTTTTTTATGAAGATGTTTTCATAGTGTCAAATGCTTGATTTAAGGAAACAAGTTTCTCATCCTTCGAACTATTTGAACTGGCAACTGCATATCCTTTCATTGCACCATGTTTAGCAAATTCGGGTCAATACACTTTTGTGTCCTAGTGATTACATTCAGTGCATCCCCTACACGATGTTTTAGTGCAGAAAACTTTTTGTTTAAAGACTCAACTCTTTTATTAGAATTTTATACCATTTCGAAAACCGGTTGAAAGATCAAACTTTCTCAAAACATCCATGAACAACCATTTTAGAAAATTAATTACATATCCTTTTGTCTTCCGGTAAGAATACGTGAACAACCATTTCTTACCTAAGTGTCATTTAATAGCTCCAGACTACTTTTAGAAAATTATATATATACATATGTTCAAAAGTCCTATCGATAATTACTTTCAAAGTGTTGCATCTTTTACTCCCTTACGATTTTTTTTTTTGAATAAGCGAGTAGTCGAACCTCTTTTACGTCTCATGCATGTCTTTTAAAGTTTTGTTTTGATAAAGAATTTTAGCCTGCAACTTATTTTGTTAAGAGTATTCCTCGACAAAATTTGCTACAAGTGTTAAGTTGTTTTGTCTTATTTTAAACCTTCCTTCTTCAAATTGGAAGAAATGGCTTTCTAATTTATTTTTTTTAAACAAAGGGTTGTCCTCATTCCTTTGAACATTTGCACCCTTGATGCAAACCTTTTAACAATTTCACAATA
This sequence comes from Gentiana macrophylla, assembly GCA_026214975.1. Classification (NCBI taxonomy): domain Eukaryota; kingdom Viridiplantae; phylum Streptophyta; class Magnoliopsida; order Gentianales; family Gentianaceae; genus Gentiana; species Gentiana macrophylla. Next base: position 88,528,182 of record CM047807.1, read on the forward strand.
GCCCTTTTTGTGTTAGTCTTTGAACGACACGAAAACATGCATTATTTGAAACTCTTGTGTTTTCTTTACTCAGTCGTCACTTATGAATTTTTTTTTTTCACGAAGCACTTCTTCGATTTACTTTTATCATTGAACCTTTGGAGAAGATGTTCCCCGCTTTCAAAAAATAAAAACAAAATAAAAATTTTAGCTGCAACTGTTGTTGAAAGAAATAGAAAATGCATTCTCTGAGTTCATTTATTTTCTTTTTCACGTTATCATTCATGACCTCTTCGCAACATTTCTCCAATTTACTTGGATTTTCATCATGAAAACTTTCGAGAGAATATTACTCGTCTTCAAAAAAAAATATTATATATATATATATATATATATATATATATATATATATATATATATATGTGTGTGTGTGTGTGTGTGTGTGTGTGTACATATTTGAATAAGATTTGAAACTTCTTCTACTTCCAGACCTTTTCTGTTGAACTCTTTAATAGCGAAGTAAGAAAATTTATTCTTTTGCATTCAATCATACCAATTACTTCAAGGGAAAGGAAAATGTTTTCAATATGGATTATATAGGATGATCTTTTGGTTGCAACAAATGTCTCAGCCAGGAAACTTTTGTTTTATCGATTTTATCACAAGTGGCCTCATCTTGGTAAATTTTATATGTCAACTATTTTGTGTTATCCAAACAAATGTTTTACTATATGCATGTGAACCAAGTTCAAACCATCTTTCATTTTGTGTTACGCGTCTCAAAATTTCCCATTTGTTATCTCCTTTAGTAGTTTCAGTTTTCAAAAGATTTTTATAACCATTCTTACCTTTCTTCTGAAATCAAAGTGAGAATAAGTTTAAAACTTTGTTTCTTGTATATGTTTTGCTTAAAAATAAATTCTTTTACAACTCCAGTCTTCTGTTGGACTATAAAATTATGGTTGCTGATAAACTCACTATCAAAAGTTGTTTTCTTGTCTATAGGAAATCCTTATAAGCTTGGTAGAAGATGTTTATATGGTTTCCTTCTTGAAGACTAGTAAAGATTGAAGTATGTCTTTGGTTTGGGTGTGCTATAGATGGTTTAGTGCTGAATTGATAACAAGACGGAGTTGAAGTTCCTTAAATTAATAGCTAGTTTCTTGAAGGTAAGGCGGATGTATAGGTCAAAGCAACCCTCGTATAAGTATGGAAACAGCTGTAAGGGTGACAAAGTGGACGAAGAACCTAGAAGAATACTACTTGTTAATTAGTGGATTGACTTATGACTTTTGGGACAAAGTGTTATAGGAGGAGTTTAAGGAGTTAGGTTAGAAGAGTTGAGTATAAGGTAGTTGAAAGGCGTGAATAAGCTAGAGTAGTTCTGGGGTCTGAAGTACAATATTAGTTGTGTTGGATGCATTGAAGTCTGGACGATGAAAATACTAAGGTTCAAATCAGTTGGAGATAACGTTTTGTTTGAAGGTGAACTAGAAAGTAGGCAAGCTGGTATCTAAGATGAAAGTGGAGTTTGTTCTAGTAAGTTTCGAGGGCGAAACTTCTATAAGGAGGAAAGAATGTAACATCCCGACTTTTTGAAAAAGGACAAAAACGTCTTTTAACATAAGGTTTAAATTTATAATATTTAAATAAAGAACTTAAGTTTTATTTGAAATATAAAGGGAATTTAATATGAGTTAATAATTAATATCAATCTCTTGGAGGTTATTTTCAAGATTAAAACATCTCACACTCATAACTCTTCCTTTCTAAAAATCTGGAAAGAAAAAAAAAAACTGCTCTGCGTTCCTTCTTCCTCTTTTCTTTGGAAAATGAGATAAACTTCAAAAATTCATATCTTCTAATCCGTAGTTCCGTTTTGCAGCCACAAATAGTCAAAACGATCGTCTCAGAGCGTAGATTATTCTAAAAATACTCTTATAGGAGATAATCCAGGTTTGGTTAACTCGTTTTCTGCTGCAAATCGTAAAAGATCATGATGCTTTGTGTTTTAGGGTTTTGGGCATAACTTTTGATCCGTGAATCCGTTTAGAAATCTAAAAGTACCGCTGGAATCATGAGAAGACGAGGATCGTTTTGATACCAGAATTTGGGTCTGATTCTCAGGTATGTTGGAGTCGAATTTCTGCTGTGAATTCATGAAACGGATCATGAATTCATGTTCTAGGGTTTTGTTTCGTAGTTCTTTGTTTAGAAGCTTTGATCATCAATTAATTCATGTTAATTGTGATCTTTTAGATCTTGTTTGAGGCCTGTTTAAGTGCTGTAGAGATTAGTTTTGGTTTGTGGCTTCAATCAAGTAAGAGGCTCTTCCTAATGTTTAATTAAAATTTTATGATGTTAAGGTTGAGCTTTTGTGTTGATTTCTTGATTGTAAATCATGTTAATTGTTGTTGTTGTAGTACAAGATATTATGGTATGTTTAAAGGATGTTTTCCTGCTGTTTTGATGTGTATTTTTTGTGATAAACGTGTTAGAAAGGTTGTAGAATCGAGAGAAGTGTTGAAAATCAGGTTTAGGGCCTGTACAATTAGAATGCGCACACATTCCCTTGAATGCGCACGCATTGATCTTGCTTTTGGGAAATATGATGTTTGAGCTATGTGTTGAGTTTCAAGTGTTGTTTCTTGATCTACAAAAAGAAACATTAATAAAAATTCATGAACATTACAAAGCCATGAATAAGCTTCTGATGCGTTTGGTTCTGCACCGAATGTATTCTTAAAGGGAATTAAAATTCGGGACCGTCGGAAGAGTAAGAGTGGCCTTGTGCTTTGATGAATTAGTATTCATCGATGTCTGTGTAATTGCTAGCTTGAGTCTAAGAGTCTAAGAAGAGGGAGTAGGGAGCTTTTTGTCGTGAATGAACCTAGGTGGCTAGCTAATCACTTAATAAACGTATTTGGTTAGATAAAATGTTAAACATCATGAGAGCTTGGATAGGCACAGTACAATATCGGCAATGTGATGTTTGGCCAGATAAAATGGCGATGATCACTTCCGGATTCTAGACCCGCCAGATAAAGTAGTGATCATTCCGCCGGACAAACTCACGAACGAGACATGCATTCACCAGTCAGCTCTCTAGGGTTGGCCAGATAAAGTGGAATGATTATCTCGGGACCGCTAGAGATTTATCTCTATAGGGTTGCGTCTTCTGTCTTAGTGCATATCTCACTAAGTGTAGTGCCCTCGCAAACATGCTATAACAAAGATAAGTTAAGTTAGAAACGTTTAGTCACGACAAGTTGATGAGCATGAAGTGAACTCCAGAATTGAGTCGGTCTCATAAAGACAACTTATTAATAATTAATGAACCTTTTATTGCAAGACTTGATTATACATTAGCTTCTTCCTCCTGCTAAGTACTTTGTACTTACGTCAATTGCATATGTTGTTTTGTGTGCTTTTGGGGTGAGAAGACGAACATGTTGTCTTTGAGCTCGTTGAGGAGTTCGATGATGTTTTGATGACGTTGGTGCTGATGATGCTTTCTTTTAAAGGTTGTACTATAGTATGCTGTAGATTCTTAAATAACATGTTGTACTTTATTCCAAGTTTGTAAGACAAGTGTTGTATCTTTATTTTGTAACATCGTACGTTGTAAGCTTTATCTCGTTGTTGTAAGATTTTCCTTTCTACCCCTAGTCGGTTTGTATTCTATTCTAGTAGCATTTATGATTTTACCCGAGCCTTTTTGCGCCTGTTGCTTTAATTATGATACGACGACGTAGAGGTTTGGCGTATAATATTGGATTTATTTAATGTTATGCGCGCCAACAACATTCTCTTCCTGGATAAGCTCCGATATTCTGAGGCGAGCGTTCTGATATATTTTGATCTCATGTATACAAAATTGAATGCCTACCTTATATTCGTTTCTATAAATGTCAAATGTCAATATGCTGTCTCGAAATTAGATTTATTCTGCTATATATATATATATATATATATATATATATATATATATATATATATATATATATATATATATATATATGTTGGGCTAAAGCATTTCTATAGGAAAACATTAATAAGTACATGGACATTTGTATATAATATATATGTATATATATCTGTATATATATACTATCCGTCCCATAAAAGGTGTTCATTTTAAAAAATGAATTGTCTTATAAAAAATGTTTATTTACAAAATCAATAATACATAATTTAATGCATTTTTTCCAAACACACTCGTATCATAACATTTAATGCTTATACATTTATTTCATGTTCTAAAATAGCATTTATTGTGTGACAGAGTTACATATGTCCATCACTACTTAAAATACAATATATTAATTATTTTCTTAATCTGTGCATCACAAAAATTGACAATTTTTATGGAACGGAGTTAGTATATATAAATATATATATAAATAAATATGTTTGCCCAAATCATTTGTATAAGAAAATAGTAATAGTAGTAATATCATCTAAAAAAAAAAGAAATGAAAATAGTACTCCGGAGTAGTAATAAGTAGTACATTTACTAGTTCTCAAAAAATAAAAAAAATTACATTTACTGCTCCGGATTTCACGTCATTTCATTAAATATAGTAGTAATAATATCATTAAATCCATCACGATTCCGCTTTCCCGCCAAAACCTCCAAATTTTTTCACAATCCTTTTCAAATCCACCGCTGCTCCTCAAATACCCAAAAGCCAACACCCTCTGCCTCCTCGCATATTTCTATACCCCATTTCATCCCCCCCAAACTCCCCTGCGAAACCCTCATCCTAAATCTCCATTCTCGTTCCAAGTATGGTTAGCAAGAGGAAATCCCGTGGATCTAAGAATGAGCGGACCAAAAAGCTGAAAGTGGTGAACGTGGCCGCCGACGATGAGAGTGATTTCGTGGAGGATCCGGTAGTCATTGAAGATGAGGATTGTGGAGAAGAGGAGGTTGAAGAAGACATTGAGTTGCCTGCTAAAAGAATCGTCAAGCGGGCTGACAAAGGAGAAGAAACAATGTCCAGATTCGTAGGGGAGCCGGTAAAACATGAGGAGGCCGTTAGCCGCTGGGGTTATCGGTATCAGGTAATTAAGTTCTATCCCCCTGCTTGTTTTATTTTCTGGGCTGTTTACTTGTTTTTTTTCCCCTGTGCGTTGGTCTTCTATTTCCGCCGCTGCACCAAAAATACATACAAGCTAAGCTACAAGAAGCAATTTTGCACTCTAATAAAATTGTCAAATGTTAGAGACGACCAACAGGCAACATAAGATGTTAAGCTAAACCCAGAGCATCGCTCTTTTAATTTGAGTAATTCCCATATATGTTTTTCTTTTTCATCCACACCGTATATGTATATTGCTGAATTTCTCTGTTATAAACCAATGACACCACCCAGGCTAGCAACTTGTTTAGGGTAACCTTTAGTCTGACGCCTGCCTAGATGCTTGCATTTGTATACAGGCCAGCCAAGCAACTTGTCCTGGTTATTGTGTTTTTCTTTGCGGGCCTGTCAACTAAGAAACGAGTAATCAAGGATTATTATATTAAAGTCTACAGAGTGCCATACAAATTTGTCACAAAATAAGTTCTGGTTACAATTTCCAATTTTTTTCCTTTCTAAAATACATTAGATGTGTGAATATTTTGTTTTGTTGATTGTGTTAGACTGTGTCATTCACTTTGATTATCTATAGGTAAATGTTATGCCATTTAAGTCTGTCGATTATCACCAGAATCCTTTAACGTATATAGCATCCTTTTGATTGTTGGTGTTGTGATCTGAAATAATGATGTTCCAATTTCATCACCTCAATCGCATTCACATAGTTTTTGGGCATACTGATTTAAATTGATAAACTGACCATTTTGTGCAGAAGAAACTTAACCAGACTGCTGGCTCGAAAGCCTCAAATGGGTAATTTTTATACATTGACTTGTTTAGGCCGTATGTTTTTATGCTCATACATGTTTTTGTTTTAATTAATTCTGTTTATTGTACTGATCAATGAAGGAATGATGATTCTGAAGAGCTCGTTTTCGCTATTCGGCACTATACTCAAGCAGAAGTTGATGGGCAGATATACAATTTAGATGATGATGCCTATGTACAGGTGAGTGCTCTGTTACTAATTCTTTGTTATCCTTAAACATGGTTGTAATGATTTGTTGCTGTGATGCTGGCCTGGAGGGATGGACGGTTTTAGTCTTTAATGCTTTTCCATTTGTTTATTTGAATCATTAATTTCTATTTCAAGCTTCGTGGTTTTCTTTTTCTGTTGGATATTGTATTCATAAAAACATGTGGAGCTTTTATTTATCTAAGATTCAAGTTGTCTTTGTTGTTCAAGCTGTTAGAACAATGTGTATGGCTGCAGCAACTTCTTTGATAATGTAAACCAAATCCTCTTTGAAAAGCACTCTTTGAGAAGGAACATGTGAACAAATGATCGACTTATTCAATGCCCTTACAAACATGAGACATCACATTGATCTTCCATGAAAATTTACACGATTTTACACATTCACTTACTTTTATCCTGTTAGTAATTATAGTTTTTGGTTATTATCATTTCTTCTTTTTGTTAGTTCACTTTAAGAATACATCTAGGTAGTAACATATTTATTGCTGCAAAATAATTAATAAACAATGTGATTTTATTTCAAACTTTATGTTTAGGCTGAGGATGACAAGCAGCATTTTATCTGTAAGATCAGAGAGTTTTTTCAAGGAGAAGATGAGCTGCCTTATTTTACTGCCCAATGGTTTTATAGGGCTGAAGATACGGTTGGGACATAATTTTAAGCACAACAATCTTTTGTTAACCTCAAGTTTTGCAGCTTGTTTTACTTATCAAATCATATTTTTGCAGGTTATTAAGAACTGTAATGAGAATAATATTGATGCAAAACGGGTTTTCTTTTCTAAAATTAGAAATGACAATCCACTTGAATGCCTTGTTGCAAAGCTTATGATCAACCGCTTACCACAAAATGTAAGTCTTGTTTTGCAAGAGATCATGTTATTTTCAAATGCACATATTTTGGGTTTTGTGCAAAAATTCAGTGGATCCAATTTTCATTCTTTCGATTAGCTTCATGCTTTGGGTGCATGCAAGCAATATCAGTTTATCTGATTTTTTATTTTTGTTTGGTTTTTTGTGGCTTTCTTTTTCAGATGAATCCTAAAATAAAGGAAGAAAAAAAGTTGTGTTGTGATTATTATTATGATATGATGTACTTATTGCCGTTCTGCTCATTTGTGAGCTTGACACCTGGTATTTCATTTACCTAACCACATGTTTCTTTAAGCTAACGTAACTATTGTTGTTGTTTTGTTGTATTCAAAGCCTTAGCTAATTAAAGCAATTGCTTATTTTCTAGAAAATGTTGAAATGGACAACGAGTCTGATTCAACAATATCTAGTGATGGTGATGCACCTGAAACAGCTGAGAATGTGATTTTATCACCACGGGATGAGAATTTAGACATGACGCTTTTAGACCTGTATTCTGGATGCGGTGCTATGTCAACAGGCCTTTGTCTTGGTGCAAACAGTGGTGGCGTCAAACTGACTACGGTAAGTATGGCCTTTCTTTGCTTTTGTTATTCTATTTCTTTGCTTTTGTTATTCTATTGTACATGGAAATCAAATTTTACTGCAGCTGCTTGAGTTCAAGTTTTTGACTGAGTTTACTTGAATGTAGAAATGGGCTGTCGACTTTAACCAGTATGCATGTGCCAGCCTAAGTTTGAACCACCCAGAAACGCAGGTATGTTATATCTATGCATATTGATTGGTTTTCTCAATTTCCATGCCTACCTCCCTGTTTAATTTACTTGTAAATTCCCTTGGAGTTTTGTGTAGTTGTTTTTCTGTTTTCCTTTCCATTTTCTGATTTGAAATTTGCTTGGTGGTGGGGGACTGAAATACAGGCCCGTCATGAATCAGCTGGGGACTTTTTGTCATTATTGAAGGAGTGGGAAAGTCTTTGTGTCGCCTTTACGCCTTATATGAGTAGCGTACCGCCCCATCCGTTCTTAAACCATTTGACGAAGGAGGAGGAAGAAGTTGTCGATGAAGATGAAGACGATGATATAGTTGACAATGCAGAGATCTTTGAGGTTGAAGAAATTTTGGATATCCGATATGGTGATGTGAAAGAAAACAGAAAGATTGGACTTTATTTCAAGGTAGTTTTTTTTACTTGAACCATCTTATTATTTGTGTATGAATTCAGTAACAAGATCCCTGGTGTAAATGCTACTTATGTTTTGAAAGTAATCTGCCTAATAACCTTTGGCTGATTTTATTCCCTCTTTGTTTTTGTCATGTAATGATGCTGTGATTTCGAATGTTTTATTGCTTATAACTACTCTCATACTGCTATTGTTGGCCGAGGCAATTGGCAATTATTTTGTCTAATATCTTTTGATCGATAGTTTATGCTTGAATGCTGAACCACAATCAAGCAATATTATCTCCATTGATCCTTTCCTGAAATTGTTTCTGTTCTCTTTAATACTTTCACTTTTCGAATTAAAACTCTTGAAGGCAATGCCTTCAAAGACTTTATAAACACTGGCTGTAGTTTTGATATTTTGAATTAGTATAACCTGTTTCTTTTAAATGTTGTACAGATTCGTTGGAAGGGCTATGGTGAAGAGGAGGACACGTGGGAACCATTAGATGGCTTAAGGTGTCAAAATAATCTTGTTTATATCGTCTCTTGAATATTTTTGTCTATATGGTTTTTTGATTTCATTTTTTTTTTTGATAGTGATTGCCCTAAAAAGGTGAAGGACTTTGTGACAAGAGGGTTTGAAAAAATGATTTTGCCGCTTCCTGTAAGCTCTTGCTATTAGAAAAAAATTGTTAGACTTGTTTTGTTGATATTCTGTTGTAAAGGATTTTTGAATTGTCACAGGGTCGTGTTGATGTCATTTGTGGTGGACCTCCATGTCAAGGGATTAGTGGGTATAACAGGTTTAGAAACACGAAGGAGCCATTAAAAGACGAGAAGAATAAGCAACTACTTGTGTATATGGATATAGTTCGCCATTTGAAACCAAGATTTGTGTTGATGGAGAATGTGGTGGACATATTGAAATTTTCAGGCGGTTTTCTAGGCAGGTATGCATTTGGTAGTTTGGTGGGGATGAACTATCAAGCACGGCTAGGATTGATGGCAGCAGGTGCATATGGCCTTCCGCAGTTTCGAATGCGCATTTTCTTATGGGGTGCTCTTGAACAAGAGGTGATCTAAGTCATGACTCTAAAATTTTCATTAGAAATTAGAATAAAGTTTATTTGTTTTCTAACCTTTTTTTCTTTGTGAAATGTAGAAGTTACCTAGTTACCCTCTACCCACTCACAATGTTGTTAAGAGAGGTGTGGTCCCAACGGAATTTGAGGTAGATTTGTAATAATTGAATTTTTTTGTTCACGGTCTTTGATTGCAAATATGTAAATCTTGATGCATCGATGTAGGCTAACGTGGTCACATATGAAGAAGCGGCGCACATCAAATTGAAAAAGGAATTAATTCTGGAAGATGCCATTTCTGACCTTCCTGAGGTTTGGAGCATATACTCCTTTAGTTGATTTCACATTCATCATTTTTTAGCTCAATTTTTTTACCCATGATCAATGTAGACCCCTTATGTTTGTTTCTTTTCACTATTTTATTTGGATTCTTCTATCTAGGTGCAAAATGATGAAGGACGTGATGAAATGCCATATGGTGAAGACCCAAAATCAGATTTTCAACGTTTTATTAGACAAAAGAGGGGCGGTAAACCCACAAATCACTCCTAAATAGTTTAGACTACTTTGTTATCATACTTCATGCTTTGGAAAAAAAATGCACAAAACTTGTTTTAGTTGTCTTTTATTATTCCTATCAAAATGGATCATGATGTGTGTATTGTCGCATCTTTGGCACATTAGTTCTATGAGTTTTTCATTGTACTTTATTTTTCTTTGGATGCAGAAATGCCTGGTTCGCTGACCATTGGCATGCTGCCGGAGTCACACTTGCTTTATGATCACCGACCACTGAAACTAAACAATGATGATTATTCGCGTGTTTGTCAAATTCCCAAGGAAAAGGTACCCTTCCTATTGTTTGTTCTCACATTATATTGTCTTTTGCTTGTAATGATTCTTTATGTATATTCACATGCTATTTCTTATTGAATTGAAAGGGTGCCAATTTTCGGAATTTACCGGGTGTAAGAGTTGGGGCAGATAATAAAGTTGAATGGGATCCTGCAATTCCCCGTGTATTATTACCCTCAGGGAACCCTTTGGTAATTTTTTTTTTTTGATTGGAGTTGGCTTTTACTTGTGTAAAAAAAAAACTTTCATCTCTTGTAAATCCGTTATGTTGATTATATTTTATTGTAGGTTCCCAACTATGCTATGTCATTTGTAAAGGGAACATCTTCAAAGTAAGTCTTATTTACAATGCTTCTTTTTTATACCGGATTCTACCCACAGTTTTAAAGTTTTTTATACATTCTTATACTTTGTTGTTCACTTGTTTAGGCCGTTTGGACGATTGTGGTATGATGAGACCGTGCCAACTGTTATGACACGAGCGGAGCCTCATAATCATGTACGCACAGTCTCTCTCATTGTCTTATTTTTATTTTTCTAAGTTATTTAACTTACTCAATATGTTTGTATTTTTTTATATTATTCTTACTTTGAATCCTTATACTAAAATCTTTCAATTGTTAGGCGTTATTGCACCCTTTCCAAGATCGTGTGCTAACAGTTAGGGAAAATGCTCGTCTTCAAGGTTTTCCGGATTATTATAAGCTTCTTGGCCCCATCAAAGAGAGGTAAACTAGACTTGTCATATTACAACATTTAACCACACAAAGCTATCAATTTCTATAGTGTGTAGCTGGCTGTATAAATGCAACTTTACTAATGTTGTGAATATAAATAGGTACATTCAAGTTGGAAATGCAGTTGCTGTTCCAGTAGCATGTGCTCTTGGGTACTCGTTAGCACAAACTTGTCGTGGATTGGCCAACGACGAACCTCTGTTCACACTTCCTCAAGACTATCCATTATATACTACCCAAGATTCAGCTGAACCATCTCCCAGAGTGTAGTAAACATTTGCCATTTGATTGTCACATTTTTAGCTGCAATTTTTAGTGAACACATTGATTTTGATGATTTGATCCGTATTTTTATCATTATGACACTCTGTTAAACATTACCCCTCAACATTTGATTGATGTAGTATGATTAATATCATAAATTCAAGTTATTATCAGAGAACTCCATGGGCAAGATGACATCAGTAACATCTTTTAGTTTCAAACCACTTTGTTCAAACATGCTCAGTAAAACAAAACAGAGAACCGATCATTGCAGTAAGTAAGGATACAACAGTAAATTTAGGCCATGTAACAGAAAATGAGAAAAACATGTTCAGCAAGTTAGCATATAACAGACAGAGTAGTTTGCATATATATATATATATATACATATATACATTTCAAACCATTTCAAAAGCAACAAAAAACTTTGTGAAGATTAAACCTTTTCAAACCATTTCAAACCATTTCAAAAGCAACAAAAAACTTTGTGAAGCTAAAACAACTTCTTAAAAGTAAAACTATACAAGACACATCATTTAGTAAATATAGTGTGACTTTTATGTCAAGAATTTTTTTACTAAATGTTCTAAGAACATGAAATCAAAGCCCATTAAATGGTTGTTCCACCTGAATGATTATTATATTTTAAGGTCATTGACCATTACATCAACAAATTTTTATTTCTTTTAAACATTTTTTATCAATAATATTTTTTTAGTTAAAAAGGATATGGAGGAAAATAATGTTGGCAAGGAGGTTTGAACCCATGACCTTCCGTTCCGATATCATGTTGAACTACCATCCCTCCTCCCAAAAACTTAAGCTGATGGGGATACAATAATTAATATTTTATACACTTTAACATTTTAGGCGCTCGTAATATTGCTACAGAATTCTAATTGCAAATTAAGACCAACTCATATATATATGCTAATTGATCAAGAGTGAATCTGAGACACAACCAGAATCATATTGATCCAATCCTTTTTATAAAACTTACATAAAATCTAAGTGTTAAAACCCCTTTGACTCGGTTGACGACAAATACTACCCCGTCTTGGTCGTTGTCATCCATTTATATAATCAATGAAACATTTATTACATTTTTCTCATTTTTACCTTTCATTTATTATTTACCCATTCATTTTTCACTACTAAGCATTAATGACATTTAAAGATCATTTTAGATTTTTTCGTCAAAATTAATGACAGATAACCAATTAAACAAACTTTTACACGGTGATAGTATATTTGAACTGAAACTTTTACGTGTTGAGGATATTATAAATAAGGCATAAATAATTATATTTAGTTGTCTTTTATTATTATTATTAATGTTGTCTTGGTGGCTAAGTTAGATGATGTCTATATAAGAACAATTGTACTATCAATATTATTCAATGAAATACAATACACTTTGAATTCTAATATGGTATCAGAGGAAGTCAATTTTCTCTCTCTCGTTATGTCTTTTCTCTCCTAAACCCTAAATCTTTCTTTCCAAAAAAAAAAAAAAAAGAGAATTCCAGCGTCTTCTTCAAAGGGCATGTGACCAGCGCCCCCCCCCCTTTTTTTCCTCGGAAAAACTCCCCCGTTCCGACAAACTTCTCCCGTAGCACGGTAGCACCTGCCTTCTCCGGCTACTCTAAACCAACAACTCCACCCTCGTAATCAGCCTCTTTCCTGCTTATTTTATTTTATTATTATTTTTTAATTTTTGTTTTTCTCTCCCCTATAACCAGCCTTCTCAAGCTTAACGCTTTTCTCCTTCTCGATCTTTTTCAGCCTTTCTTTCCGTTCTTTGTCTCCGACGTCTTTTCTGTAAACACAAACCTCGAAACTCCTCTTTTACGGCATTAGCAAAAGCACCGTAAAGGGTAGTTTACATCTTTCCTCTTCCGACTTCTAGACTATTTCCTGCTAGTTTAGAAAACAAAAATAATAAAATAATATTCTATTGAAGAAGTAGTTGTTTTGACTACAATTATTTGTTTGACCTACGTGCCAAAAAAAAAAAAAAAAAAAAGAATGACACATCGACGCTTATGTCAATCCTTGCACAGTGGCATTGGTTCGGATTTTTTTCAAAGCCGGGCGAGGTCATGTCGTGGAAACCTCGTCCCCCACACTCCAGCTTCTATAATGGTCAAAGTTCTTCCACCTGCCAAATTTGTGCCGCCACCGGCCATACCGCACCAGCTTGCTCCTTGCGATATCAGCGCTCTCCCCCTCCTCACGCATATGCGTCGTCCCCACATCACGGCTTTAATTGGATTGCAGATACCGGGGCCACTCACCATATCACTCATGATCTTCGCACTCTCAACCTATCTTCGCACCTTATCTTTGGACCCGAAAAAAGTGCATGTAGCGACAGTGCAAAGTTTATATATTACTCATTACGGCTCTTCTTCATTTTCCTTTCCCATCCAGTCCTTTTATTTATCTAATATTCTTGTTACACCTCTATTACTAAAACCTCTTATCAGGCAAAAGTTTGCCTCGACAATTCCGTGTATTTTGAATTTCATGGGTCTTACTTCCTTGTCAAAGATTACTCCGGTCACACCCACCTTAGGGGATTTGTAAGAGATGGCCTATATCACTTCTCTACCCCACTTCACCCTCCTCTCGCTCCTCTCAAGCTCGCCTCCTCCCCGACCCTCCACCACACGGCATCGGCGTCTCGGTCATTGTTCTTATTCCAGTACTCCGTCAAGCCTTAAAAGGCCTTCCTACCTTCACCCCTACTAAGCCGTCGCCTTCCGTCTGTGCCCCGTGTCAATTGGCTAAAAGTCACCGCTTCCCGTTATACACTTCTGAATTCACCTCTACCGCTCCTTTGGACCTGATCTACTCCGATGTTTGGGGCCCCTGTTATGAACCCTCGATTTACGGTTCCCGTTATTACGTCAGCTTTCTGGATGACTTCACCAAGTACCTATGGCTCTATCCCCTGAAACATAAATCTGATGTTGAAACTATCTTTCCTGACTTTCTTGCTATGATTGAACGTCAATTTAACACCAAACTAAAATCCATCCAAACTGACTGGGGTGGTGAGTACCGTCGCGTTTCTACTCTTCTTACCTCTCTTGGCATCCGCCAACGCCTATCCTGTCCCCATACCCACGAACAAGTTGGTGCCATTGAGCGCCGCCACCGCCAAATTGTTGAGGTCGGCCTTTCCCTTCTTGCCCAATCTAACCTTCCACTCCCCTATTGGGAGGATGCCTTCATCACCGCCACTTATATTCTCAACCGCCTTCCTACCAAAATCCTCAAGGATAAGTCGCCTTTGAAATGGTTTACCATCGGTCCCCTCGACTATACATTCTTTCGCGTCTTTGGTGTGTGTGTCTTTGCCCTATCTCCGTCCCTACAACCACCACAAAACCGATTTTCGCTCCAAAACTTGCATCTTTCTCGGCTATAGTCCTTCCCACCACGGCTACAAATGCCTGGACCTTGCCTCTGGCCGTATCTATATTGCTCGCCACGTGGTTTTCGATGAATCCGTCTTCCCTATACGCCGCCCATCAAACCTACGCCTGATAATCTCACTGTCCCGCTTCCTGTCTTCCTGCCAGCACCTATGCAACATCCACCTCCCATGCCGGCTCCCTCCAACCCGGCTCCACCCCCTCCGGCTCCCGCTCCCGAGCCTTCACCACCCACCTCCCTGCGTCCCACTTCACCTCGGCCTCTCAGAGTCGCCTCCTTCCCACCTCCTCCCACTCATACAATGGTTACTCGAACCAAAACCAACTCCTCAAACCTATATCTCGGCCTGACTTTATCCGTTACCCGCTTCCTAAAGCCCTTGTTGCTTCTACCGAATCCATGGACCCTACTTCTTACACTGACGCCTCTAAACACCCGAATTGGCGTAATGCTATGAGAGAGGAAATTGACGCGTTGTTGCGCAACTGCACACAGGATCTTGTTCCTCCGCATCCTCGTATGAACATTGTGGGTAATAAATGGGTGTATCGTACTAAACGCCATGCCGATGGTCGTTTTGAACGTCCACAAGGCCCGCCTTGTGGCTAAGGGTTTTCATCAGGCCGAAGGGGTTGATTTCACCGACACTTTCGACCCGGTTGTCAAGCCGGTCACTATTCGCCTTCTTTTGTCTATTGTCGCTTTCGCAGGTTGGTCTCTTCGCCAGGTGGATATTCGTAATGCTTTCTTACATGGGCATTTATCTCGAGCCCGCTTATATCAGCGGCGACGCAGGGTTTGTTCACCCCGATTATCCCGATTATGTTTGCCGTCTTCGCCGCAGCCTTTTATGGCCTCCGCCAGGCCCCCCGTGCTTGGTTCTCTCGCTTCACCGATGTCTTGACTCAGTTTGGGTTTGTCGGTTCTAAAGCTGACACCTCTTTATATATTTATTCCTGTGATGGTGCTCGTGTCTATGTTCTGATTTATGTGGATGATATTGTTATTACTGGCTCGTCATCTTCTCTTGTTGAGCAGGTTATCTCTTATCTTGGTCGGCACTTTCCGGTTAAGGACCTTGGTTCTCTGTCCTATTTTCTTGGCATTGAGGTGCTTCCTACCTCCGATGGGCTATTTCTCACTCAAGCAAGCAAGTATATCTTCCAACTTCTCCAACATAGCTCTCTCCGACAAGGCCAAGCCTTGTCGACACCTATGTCGGCATCCACCCGTCTCACTCACGGGCGACGGCCCTCCATGCGCCGATCCTTCGCTTTACCGCACTATTGTTGGCGGTCTCCAGATCTCGCCACTCGTCCCGATATTGCGTTCGCGGTCCACACGATTAGTAAGTATATGCATTCTCCTACCGAAGCTCACCGGGTTGCGATTAAACGATTCTCGTTATCTTAAGCACACGGTCTCCGATGGTCTTTTCTTCTCCCGTCGGTCATCTATTTCGCTCCGGCTTATTCTCGATTCTCGATTGGGCGCCGGCGGTGATAATCGCTGCTACTGTTGGGGCATATTGTGTCTTCCTTGGTGATAATCTCATTAGTTGGCGCAGATGCAAAGACTTGACCGCTTCAAGAGCAAAAGACCGAGGCCGAGTATAAGACTCTTTCTAACACCGCCGCCGAACTTGGGGCTGCTTTGCGCCTACTTTGTGAGATGCATGTTCCGTTATCTTCTCCTCCTACTCTTTGGTGTGATAATATTGGTGCCACCTACCTTGCACACAATCCGTGTATCATGCCCGCACGGCACATAGAGATCGATTTTCACCATGTTCGCGAATTAGTTGCAAACTCGCAAGCTCGGCATCTCTTTTATCTCCTCGAAGGATCGATTAGCCGATGTCCTCACCAAACCGTTGGCCCAGCCTCGTTTTGCCTGTTTGAAGTCCAATCTCCGTGTTCAGCCACTTCCCACGGGATTGCGGGGGCGTGTTGAGGATATTATAAATAAGGCATAAATAATTATATTTAGTTGTCTTTTATTATTATTATTAATGTTGTCTTGGTGGCTAAGTTAGATGATGTCTATATAAGAACAATTGTACTATCAATATTATTCAATGAAATACAATACACTTTGAATTCTAATATTACGTAATACTCCCTCTGTTCCATAATAACCGAGGCAGTTGTCAAAAAATTTGTTCTGAAATAACTGAGGCAGAATATTTTCCAAAGCGGCATTTATTGGTAATTTTCCTACTTTACCCTTATTTAATATTATGATATAAGTTAAAAAGAAGACTGCATTAATTGTATTATAGAGATTTTTTAGTCATTGCATCCGAAAAGTCATAGCATTAAATCATTTTCTTAATAAGCGTATTTTTGACAATATCCACTGATATTTTGGGACGGAGGGAGTTGTAATACCCCGAAAATTAAAGAAAGGTAAAAGAGTAAAAATTGAATTTATTTTATATTTTTCTATTTTATTCCTAACCTAAAATAATTAAAAAAAAAGAGAGATTTAATTAAAAGTATTTTGATTAATGATTAATTAATGGATATAAAAAAGAACCATTACCTAAATTAATCATTAGTTTTCACACAGCAAATTTTCTGAACAAGCTGGGGGGAGAGGCCGACGCACAAGGAAGAAAGAGAAAAAAGTTCGGACGCTGTTTTCCAAATTCGAGGTTTAACGGTTGATTTTCGGTACAGGCTATAGTAGAAGAAATTGATCACCGCGATGAGGCGGTCGTTTCTATACTAATTGTTCCTTTCGGTAAGATTTCTCCTTTAGCCCTAATCTAGATCCGTTTTTGTTCTTGAGATAAACCTGTGTTTTTATGGATTAGAATGGTTGCCTAATCGTAGTAATGATTAAATATCGTAGGTTATTCGTGGAGGAGTTTGATTCAAGATTCAAGCTTTTGCTTTTAGTTTGCTTATGGATTCGCTTTAAAATTGGTAAAAAGGTAAGGGGGTGTTCTTAATCGGTGCTATTACGGTTGTGTTGTCTGTATTAATATTTTCTTATGGGAATATGTGTGGTCGACCGGACCATTGGTGCAGCAAAGGTAAATTTTTACTTAGCCAATATATATATCTTGCAACCGTTGTATGTTCAGGTAAAAACAAGAGTTTGGAAATTATATTATTTCAAGTTGATGTTTGGTGTTAATACATATTCCTATCATTCATGGATATTGCTGTATTTAATACGTTTATGTATCTTTGCAATATAGATTCCCTTGGCTAATAATATGTATACCGACAGCTTGTTGAATCGTTTTGCTAGTGTGTAGAAAATATTTACCAACAGGCAACAGTAAATTAGAGTGGGAAATATATTATTTTGGCATAAAATAAAAATGGCGTAAAATAGTGTACGGGAAAGTATATTATTTTACATGATAATATACTCAATGATTCATACGGAAGAAGTTGTTACATCAAAAGTGACTAGATATAGAATATAGTCAAAGTCTATTATATTAATTTTATGATTTTATGTGTATTAGACGATACGATATGGTTTGTATGTTCTTATGGAACATTATATGTTAATTGACAATGTCTAACTTCCGACTTCAGTGCGCTTTTAAAGATCGCCCGCCATTAACCGAGACCTCTCTGGGGGAGAAGGTGGTAGCCCGTAAAAGCGGTTGTTTAGACATTGTGAGGTCATTGGTTTAGTAGTCATTGACGCCTCTTACAACGTGCTAGGTAGTTAATCTAGATTGTCTAGGACTAGATGTACTTAGGAAGCCTTTTAAGTGAAATGAATTTAGGTGGTTAGATTAACTAAGTAATAAACATATGTGATGAGTCTAAAAGCTAAAACGTTGTAATTCTTGGTGAGGCACATTTATGATTCGCAGCATGGAATCATTTCTCATACGTAACGAACAATATTCGGGTTTTGGGAAATGTTCCACACGGAACCATCCGTGCCATATGAGGTGCTGAATATGTCCCGGTGCATACCTATCATTCGGGCATTGTGTCCTTGAATTACAATGTAACATAGATAATTGCTCGTGATGGTGCTAACGGACCTAGCAGAGGGGAATGTACTTTAATGCAACCTAAGTGGTAGAGATTGTAGACTTTATCTTGATGTATGTTATATAAATATATTGCGTAACTGTTTCTTCTACCCCTTACTAAGTACGTATGTACTTACCCTCTCTTCTTTATTGTCCCCACCCCGAGAAGGTGGTTATCAGGACGATGATGAGTATAGATGCGATGATGGAGCCGATGTTTTAGCTCTAAAGTTACGATGACTTGGACATTTATCTTATGCACTTTTAGTCATTCAGTTTTGAGACATAGACTTAGTACCTTTTCCGTTTCATTTGGGATGTAATGAGTCGAACAACATTTATCTTGTTGTTTTGTCGTTTCAGTTTTCTTAGACGTAGATTTTGGGACTTGGTGATCCTTTTGATTGTCGTTTGACTTTCTTTTCCGAGTAATCTTTTAGATTTAATTTATTCCGTTTTTACTCTGATTAATTGTTACGAGGCTTATGTATATATTAATTTTGGCAATATAAAAATTAATATATGCGTGCCGGGCGTTCATTACGGATAAGTACTCGGTATCCGGAACGGGGCGTCACAGTTGGTATCAGAGACGAAAGTTCCTATCTTACGTCTAAGTTCGTAGCTTAAGTTGAATTTTATAAGCCTCTTTAGCAGCTTATCTGACCCTTTCTTCTTGACACATTGCTAAGAAAAACTGCAAGGAGCACTAGTAAGTTAGTCCGTTAAGTAATCAATCCTTACGGATGAAGTCTTTAAACCAAACCACATCACCTAGGATTAAGTGAAACCCCTCTAAGTAAAGCTTGGGATCGGAGTCTTATGTCTACACCTTCAAGTTGAGGTCCTCTTTGTTGAATTTTCTTTACACTCCCATATCAAGTCTACTTTTGACTTGGCCAACCTTGGAATGGTATGGTACCTTACTCAACTCTACAAATCCTCCACTCCCACTTTTTACTATTGCTTTGTTTGTGTTTATCAAAATTTTTTGACCTTGTTTTGATCGAAATGGGTTCTACACGAACTCCATATATAATTCTATCCTTTCCAAGTGCTTCTCACTCGTTTCAACTATTAGTGTTAAAGGTCTTCTGCTTTGGCACATAGTTTTTATCATCCTCGTGGTTGGCTTAATCCAACACGAGTGAATGCCTTTTGTTTTGGTGTTTTCCTTTCATGTAAACCCATTTCCCCTGCTCCAAAAATTCTGAAAATTTTCAACAAGATAGATCACTGTTTTATCTACAACTTCTCTTTTTACATCAACTCGATAATTATTATGGATTGTTCAGAAAATCCATGTTAATTCAGGACACTCTGTCCAGAAATTCTGCAGCAAAACCTTTAATTCTCCTTCTGTTTTGAACAGGTTAAACATCTTCAAATGACCTGAATTTTTTGTATGTTGCAGACTACAATTTTATCTACAACATTCCTTTTGGAATCAAGTTTGAATTCCTTTTCCTTTGACCACAATATGCAATTCAAGTCAGTGTTTACCAATCTGAAAATTCTGACAGCTTGTGCATTCGGCAGGAATATTTGTTTTTGATCAACTCCTTCTCATTCAAAAATTCTAATATTTTTATGTCACCTGGGAAACTCCTTTATCTAAATCTTTTTTCTTTGGATCATGCTCAAATTCTTGTTCGTTTGGGATGTACAAATTGATAATGTCAGATCCGGAATAAATATCATACACAACAACCTAAAAGGGAATCCCCACCTCTTTGACTTAAGGTTAGGGGTAAGAGAGTAATATGTTCTGGTTGTTATGTTCTAGAAGTTTACCCCCCAAAGTTTGAACTTCTCTTAGGTTAAGTCTTTTAGTAGGATGCTTGTAAAGTTAACATTGTTGTTTCTTTTACAGTTATAAACAAGCACCGAGACGCTACCTCCCAGAATGCCACGCTTGAAGTTCAAACCTTTTTATGCCTGTCTTCGATAATGCCTTTTCCACTAAATTATTTCCCATTTGATTCATAACTTGAGGTACTTGAGTTCAATAACTTCCTGCCATCTTCTGTCATGAATTATCTCAGAAACATATCTCCATAAGCCTTTTCTTTTGAACAAGTTCATACCTTACCTTTCTAATCAAAGAAATGAGTTCTCTCTAATTTTGCATTGTTGCACCCTCATTCTTCATTTCAAATTCAAATTTGACTGAATCTTCTGATGTCAGAACATTCTGCTTACTTGTATTCATTCTCAGCTTCCCTCCTAAGGGTAGTGTTGATATTGTAAAATTTTCATCTAATTCTGCCTATTCTTTCAAGGTATGCATCTCACCTTCATGCCAGTTAGATCTTTAAACCTATCATGACCTTCCCTTTCAATTAGTTATTTTTTTTTCACCTTCTGGCAATTCATGCTAAACCGGTTTTCAAGCAGAAGGTAGTCTTTGCCAAGATGCCTTCTGAACCTATCTTGCCAACCAACATATGGACTTCACAGTCTGATTAATTTCAATTCAGATTAATGCACCTTGCACCTTTTCAGCTTTAAATCTCTTTCACGTTATTTAGAGTCATGAACCACCAGACACACCTTTTGACATTCCTTCTTCTGTCTTGATGTTTCTATAACAATTTTGTTACACCGGTTGAAATGTCTGTTTTGTTTAACCTTCTCATTCACTCATAAGGAATAACCTTGAGAATTTATTCTTTGGCAGTGTACTATCCCTCTCGAGTAGTGCAACTTTGAACCCTTGAATTGGATCATCAATGATCTTTCACACTCCTTTCAAAAGTTTGAACTAATTCTATGAAATCAAAATTTATCCGACATTTCTTAAGTGTCTTATCTCCTTCACTTCAAAACTTGTTCGTTGCGGACCCCTTTTCAAACCTTTTGATTCTTCCCTTACTTAACCTTGAGGGAAATTCTATCTCGTTTCAATCTTGAAATAGCCTTGATTTGATGCAAACTTGGACACTTCGTGACAAGTTTCACCCTTTCCTAAGACCTTTTGGTATGCTCGTTTTGGCCCCATAACCTCTTCATGTTGGGGTTTTCACATTCTCTTTTGGAATCTCAATAGTTTAGCCCTTCAGGTGTTCGACCTTGCACTTTTGCTTTGTTCTTCTATTGAGGAGGGATTACTCTACAACATTCATGCGAATCGAGAACCCTCTTAATTCGCCAACACCCATTTTGTTAATCAAGACAATTAACAGTTAAGGTCACTTGCCTAATGTTCTCGAGATATATATCATTTCCCATTGTGTTAAAGGTTTCCAAGTTCAACTTTCTTTTCCTTTTTGTATAAGATGTTTCCAAGACCATCATGTGATGTTTCTCTTAACGTCTCCGCTTTCCACGGCTTATGAAAAAGCTCATTATCCTCTTTCCAAGCGGCTTGAGTTCCTTGCAGACCGTCGTGTCCTGCAAATACCACCCTCTCAAAAGAATCTTATCTGCAAGATGTTCCCTTGTTTTTCCTTCTGGTGGCTACTTTTTGTATTATGACACAATTCCTCATCCTTCGATTTAAAACCAATTTCAAACTTCCTTCGACCTGGAATCACCATGCTTTGTTTATAACCCTCGAAACCTTTCTTGTTTTGAGAACCTATTGCTTCTTCTTCGGTTTACCAAGTTTTCATGCCATCCTGGTGCTCAATGATGAGCGTAAAATTTACCCCTTCAAAAAAAAAACAATTTGTAAGGACTCGAAACCGTGGGTAAACTAACTCTCTAACCGGCAGTGTACCGGGTCGATTGCTAGAATAGCTACAGGAGTACGAGGTCGAACCCAAAGGAATTGTGTTTGTAAGTACCAAAGTGAACGTAATGCTTAGTCTAGGTGATCAAAGTTCTTAAGGTTTTGTTTACTACAACGACATTAAGTGATTCTAACTAACGAGTCTAAAGATAAAAAGAAAGAAAGAAGATTAAACTACTAAGTTTTGAAGATAGTTAAAGAGACATAGCCGAACCATGATCAAAATAGCTAGTTTCACCCCAAAGAATGACAAAACGGGAGTGTGCAATAAACGAACGAACTCTTACATTCAATTTCACGGTGCGTGCTCCTAATCCCGGTGCTAAGGTCCGAACAACTCTTCCCCAACACCTTATGCCAAGTCAACTAACCTTTCCTAAGAGATTCACTCACAAGACAATCATGCACGAGAGCCGTTTAAACGTTAGAAACGAGTAACCTCGCACTACAATGCGATCTTAGAACCCTTTTCCCACACCCCTCTCTCTGAACAACTCTCAAGAGTGGTGTGTGTGATTTTTGACCTAGGTGATCAATCTAGCCCAAATCAGTTATAACAAGTTCTAAGACGTGAAAGATGCAAGAAACAACAATAAAAAGCACTACCCACTCCCAATTTCATCACCCAATGGGTGATTTCACCAAATTTCACATGATTCAAGCTATGAAGAGGATTTAGCTACTCATTATACTAGTTGAAATGCAATGAAAGTAGTAAATAAGAGACATAACAAGTAAAAGAGAAGAGAAATGTACCATTAGATTGCAGAAATTCGAGTTTGAGCTATAAAGTACAAAATAGAGAATCACCAAAAAGTAGGAGACTTGTTGTTTGGAATGAAAATCTAATCTAAGAAATGAAAAGATTAAGCTCAGATATGTTTGATCTACATAAATTTATCATGTTCTAAGCTATTACAAAATTCGAGCTATGAAGGGGGTAGAGTTTGGCTAAGAAGATGAATAATAATCCCAAAATGGACTAAGGGGGGTATTTATAGGTGGAGGGAAAATCCTGCAGATTTTGGTTCGAACACTGGTTCCAAACAAGTGGAACGTGCGTTATGCTTGAAATTCTGGGCAGCTTAGGGCTTCTGTCTTGGCAGAACGCTGGTTTGAAGGCAGGGAACGTGCGTTCGAGAGGCCTGAACGCTGGTTTGAAGGTAGAGAACGTGCGTTCGAGAGGCCTGAACGCCGGTTTGAGGTAGTTCTTTGAACCGGCGTTTGAAGCGGGCTGAACTCGCTTGACTCGCAACTCTGAACGCCGTTTGGGCTTGGAACGCCAGTTTGGGGGTCTGGAACGCTGGTTTGAGAGTTCCAAACCAGCGTTTGGATCCTGTGCCACCAATTCTTCACTTTTTTCTCCCTTTTTCACCTCTTCTCACCTCGGTCATGTTTCTCATTGTAAACCCTTGCCTTTCGGGTCATCGAGACACCAATACCCTACATCATCACAATAACAAAAAACAACCAAAACATTCCAAAGGGTAAACGTGCTCGGGAATGGGGTCAATATCATCGAAAAGGGTGGTAAACTATCAAAATGACAGAATTACCCCCGTGCTAGGAACTCACAATATTACCCCGAAAGTGGTCTAAATCATCCAAAAATGTGCTGAAAATGTGGTAAACGGAGGCCAAACAATGTAGCGGAGTCACGTAAAGTTGACTCCTATCACTCAACTCGTCACTTTTCAACTTTATTTGCTTTCCAAGATAACCCTTATTGGCATAAGGATTGGATTAGATTGTCAGAGAGAAAATTTGACAAATGCATGTTTCTTCTTTCCCAAAAAGTCTTAGGAATCCTTCAGTTGGGATCGTTGGAGATCTTCAGTAAAATTTGCGTCGCAGTGATGGCGGCTGAGATCGAAAGAAGCCAAGTGTGCCAGAAGTTGTTGATCGGCTGGGAAGTTTCAGCTTTCCGGGAATAGGCCAGCATGAGCAAGTTAAGCATGTCGTTCCGTTGATTGTAAGATTCGAGACAGCTGATGAGACTGTGAAGATCCAGTTATCGGTTACAAGCGAGTGGTCAGGACCAAACCAGCAAAGGGTTAACGAGTTAGATAAAGACGGGAACCTTCAGCATCCGAATCGGATCTGGGTTCTGAATGTGGAAGATCTGAGGAAGAAAGCGATGAATGAAGCCCACAAGATAGAGTTTTCAATTCATCACGGAGCAACCAAGATGTACAGAGAGTTGAAACAGTGCTACTAATGACCTTTCTTGAAGATAGAGATGGCAGAGTTTGCTTACAACAATAGTTACCATGCTAGTATCCAGATGCCACCTTCTGAAGCTCTGTATGGAAGAAAGTGTAGAACGCCAGTCGTCTGGGATGCGTGGAACAGTGATAGAATACAAGACCAGAGTTGATACAGCAAGCCAACGAGAAGACTGAAGTGGACCGTCGCAACCTCGAGATGGTTCGAGACATGCAGAAGAGTTGGGAAGATGGAATAAGAAAACTGTTAGAGCTTGAAGTTGGAGATAGAATGCATCTAAAGACGTCCTCAACGAGAGGAGCAAGATGGCTTGGGCAGACATGCAAGATAAGCCCTGGATATGAAGGCTCTTACATGATGGTGGCTAAATTAGGACCTTTAGCTTATCCAAGTGGAGTTACCAAAATCCCTTCACGGGTGTATGCCGTTCTTTATGTGTCAATGATAAGGAAATGGTTAACCGACGTTGATGTGAAGCAAGTTTTGACCTGGAAATGGTTAAGGAGATTTTGACCTATGAGGAAAAATCAAGTGCACTTCAGAGCGGAAGAAGAAGAAAGCTAAGAAGGAAGACGTACAGCTAGCTTTGAGTCATTGAGGCAGTCACACCAACAGAGGCAACATTAGTTATAGAAGACGAGACGTTTGTGTAGTTCCAGAGTTCAAGCACCTCCCAGTTATGTTCAGTTTCGAGGACGAAACTTGTTTTAAGGGGGAGGGATGTAATACCCCGAAATTTTAAGAAAGGTAAAAGAGTAAAAATTGAATTTATTTTATATTTTTCTATTTTATTCCTAACCTAAAATAATTAAAATAAAAAGAGAGATTTTATTAAAAGGATTTTGAACGATGATTAATTAATGGGTATAAAAAGAAACCATTACCTAAATTAATCATTAGCTTTCACACAGCAAATTTTCTGAACAACCTGGGGGGAGAGGCCGACACACAAGGAAGAAAAAGAAAAAAGTTCGGACGGTGTTTTCCAAATTCGAGGTTTAACGGTTGATTTTCGATACATGCCATAGTAGAAGAAATTGATCACCGTGAGGAGGCGGTCGTTTCTATACTAATTGTTTTTCCTTTCGGTAAGATTTCTCCTTTAGCCCTAATCTAGATCCGTTTTTGTTCTTGAGATAAACCTGCGTTTTTATGGATTAGAATGGTTGCCTAATCGTAGTAATGATTAAATATCATAGGTTATTCGTAGAGGAGATTGATTCAAGATTCAAGCTTTTGCTTTTAGTTTGCTTTTGGATTCGCTTTCAAATTGGTAAAAAGGTAAGGGGGTGTTCTTAATCGGTGCTATTACGGTTGTGTTGTCTGTATTAATATTTTCTTATGGGAATATGTGTGGTCGACTGGACCATTGGTGCAGCAAAGGTAAATTTTTACTTAGCCAATATATATATCTTGCAACCGTTGTATGTTCAGGTAAAAACAAGAGTTTGGAAATTATATTATTTCAAGTTGATGTTTGGTGTTAATACATATTCCTATCATTCATGGATATTGCTGTATTTAATACGTTTATGTATCTTTGCAATATAGATTCCCTTGGCTAATAATATGTATACCGACAGCTTGTTGAATCGTTTTGCTAGTGTGTAGAAAATATTTAGCAACAGTAAATTAGAGTGGGAAATATATTATTTTTGGCATAAAATAAAAATGGTGTAAAATAGTGTACGGGAAAGTATATTATTTTACATGATAATATACTCAATGATTCAAACGGAAGAAGTTGTTACATTAAAAGTGACTAGATATAGAATATAGTCAAAGTCTATTATATTAATTTTATGATTTTATGTGTATTAGACGATACGATATGGTTTGTATGTTCTTATGGAACATTATATGTTAATTGACAATGTCTAACTTCCGACTTCAGATGCCTTAGCATCAGTCGCCACAACTGAGACCCTCTGCGGGGAGAAGGTGGTAGCCCAGAAGACGGTTGTTTAGACATTGTGGGTCATTGGTCTAGTAGTCATTGACGCCTCTTACAACGTGCTAGGTAGTTAATCTTGATTGTCTAGGACTAGATGTACTTAGGAAGCCTTTTAAGTGAAATGAATTTAGGTGGTTAGATTAACTACGTAATAAACATATGTGATGAGTCTAAAAGCTAAAACGTTGTAATTCTTGGTGAGACACATTTATGATTCGCTGCATGGAATCATTTCTCATACGTAACGAACAATATTCGGGTTTTGGGAAATGTTCCACACGGAACAATCCGTGCCATGAGGTGCTGAATATGTTCCGGTGCATACCTATCATTCGGGCATTGTGTCCTTGAATTACAATGTAACATAGATAATTGCTCGTGATGGTGCTAACGGACCTAGCAGAAGGGAGTGTACTTTAATGCAACATAAGTGGTAGAGATTGTAGACTTTATCTTGATGTATGTTATATAAATATATTGCGTAACTGTTTCTTCTACCCCTTATTAAGTACGTATGTACTTACCCTCTCTTCTTTATTGTCCCCACCCCGAGAAGGTGGTTATCAGGACGATGATGAGTATAGATGCGATGATGGAGCCGATGTTTGAGCTCTAAAGTTACGATGACTTGAACATTTAACTTACGCACTTTTAGTCATTCAGTTTTGAGACATAGACTTAGTACCTTTTCCGTTTCATTTGGGATGTAATGAGTCGAACAACATTTATCTTGTTGTTTTGTTGTTTCAGTTTTCTTAGACGTAGATTTTGGGACTTGGTGATCCTTTTGATTGTCGTTTGACTTTCTTTTCCGAGTAATCTTTTAGATTTAATTTATTCCGTTTTTACTCTGATTAATTGTTACGAGGCATATGTATATATTAATTTTGGCAATATAAAAATTAATATATGCGTGCCGGGCGTTCATTACGGATAAGTACTCGGTATCCGGAACGGGGCGTCACATTTGGTATCAGAGACGAAAGTTCCTATCTTACGTCTAAGTTCGTAGCTTAAGTTGAATTTTATAAGCCTCTTTAGCAGCTTATCTGACCCTTTCTTCTTGACACATTGCTTAGAAAAACTGCAAGGAGCACTAGTAAGTTAGTCTGTTAAGTAATCAATCCTTACGGATGAAGTCTTTAAACCAAACCACATCACCTAGGATTAAGTGAAACCCCTCTATGTAAAGCTTGGGATCGGAGTCTTATGCCTACACCTTCAAGTTGAGGTCCTCTTTGTTGAATTTTCTTTACACTCCCATATCAAGTCTACTTTTGACTTGGCCAACCTTGGTATGGTATGGTACCTTACTCAACTCTACAAATCCTCCACTCCCACTTTTTACTATTGCTTGGTTTGTGTTTATCAAAATTTTTTGACCTTGTTTTGATCGAAATGGGTTCTACACGAACTCCATATACAATTCTATCCTTTCCAAGTGCTTCTCACTCGTTTCAACTATTAGTGTTAAAGGTCTTCTGCTTTGGCACATAGTTTTTATCATCCTCGTGGTTGGCTTAATCCAACACGAGTGAATGCCTTTTGTTTTGGTGTTTGCCTTTGTTTACGGTGATTTTTACGATTTATATTACATTATTTCGTAACAATATCCTTGGTATTTTATTAATTTTTATAGAAAATTAAGTGTTTAATGGATTTATTGAAAGAATGAAGTTGGAAAGTATTAGAGTGCAAAGTCGGGTTATTTACGTGATTTTATTAGCAATTATCTATTTATATATGTGATGTTACACTTTGCACGTTTTTATTATGTTGTAGGTACGACGAGCATATCGTGGAACGAGTCAACGAGCTGAAGGATTTCGAACAGCATTTTATTTGAAGACTTATCTAGAAGGACAAAATTGGAATTATTATATTTTTATTTGGGTTTAGTTTTATTTTTAAAGAAAAGGAAATAGGATAATTATTACCCTAGCTCGAAGAAGGTTATAAAAGGACGCAAATCATTGGAACAGAGAAGACACGAAAAAAGCATCCTGAGAACAGAGGCGACAAGAAAAAGCGAAAAAAAAAGTGTAGGGCTCGGTCGACCGAACCCTGACACTCGGTTGACCGAGTGTTTTTGTATTTTTTTTAATTTTATTTTGCTCCGGTGTGACGATGGTCAGAGGCTGAGGCTTTCTTGAACGAGCTTTGTGAAACCGATCGTTGCAGCATCTCAATTTCGACTATTTGGATTGTTTGTGAGTCTTAATGAGATTGTATCTTTTCTATGTTTTTATTGTTATTATGCAATTTCATTGATGAATGTATTGCTGTTTGATGTTTAATATTTGATGAGAATCGTTGTTAAACTAAGATCACCATAGTAAAGATTGGATTTTTAATCTAATTAACGATAGTTGTTAGGTTGAATATCTAGGTTACGAGATTGATAAATTTCACACCTTGATAATTAAAGCGTTAATCTTTAGGATCGATGGACGAAAAAGATTGATAGGTGAATTTTTCTAAGATGTTAGAAATTCATACTTATGATAGGTGAACCGCAATTCTTATTAAATCATCACTAGACAACCTTAGAGAAGAAATTGAGGGTTGCGGGATCGGTGGATCATTGTTTGTTCGTTGTTAAATTTATTGAAAAAAATCATTTGTTATCACCATAGCAATTTTATAATTTTTATTTAGTTTATAGAATATAATTATTTTCGTTATTTGGTTCAAGAAACTATCTTCGCCGCTTTAGATTTTTAATCTTCAGTCCAGTTTAACTTTATTGTTTTCATTACTAGTTCATTTTGTTTTGTTATTTTAGTTGTAGTCTTTAAATTGTTTAGGATAGAACGTTTTTACTTCTCGTGACAACTTTAGGAAAATTAATCAAACTAGACAAAGACGATTCCCTGTGAGTTCGACTCCGGTTTTAATCATTATACTACGATCCCTGCACTTGAGGTAAACCGGATTTATTTTATTACTTGTTATATTTCGTTTAACATAAAATCCGAGACAAGTTTAGTATAGCCTTTGTAAGAAATTCGTGCGGACATCTTGTTTTTGGTTTTGGTTTATGCAAACTCGGAGTCAGAAAGGTCCACTGCTGTACACCCTTGACCTCGAGCGAACCATAGTCAGACCAAACAGGCGAAGAGTCCGTCCTGCGGTTCTTCCAGACGAAGTAAACACAGCCGATCTAGATTTCAAACGAAATCTAGCAGAGGAGATTCAAGAAATCGTCATCATGGCTGGAAACGATAGACCTACGTTGGCTGACTACGCTATGCCTGGTGAAGTCAAAGTCAACCCAAATGGTCGCTTTTGCCGGCTATTATCAAGCACTGACATTTGAACTTAAACCAGTCTTATCCAAATGATGCAACACGATCTATCTTTCATGGTTTCCAATCTGAGAATCCTCACACTCATGTACACACATTTTTAGAAATATGTGGTACAACTCGCATACAAGGGGTAAATGAGGATGCGATTAAATTGAAATTGTTTCCATTTTCCTTGAAAGGGGAGGCGAAAGAGTGGTACAACTCTTTGCCTGCCGAGTCAATTACAACCTGGGCTGAACTCGAGCGTGAGTTCCTGAGTCAATATTTCCCACCCTAAAAAACAACCCAGTGTCTGAATGAAATCTTCACATTTTTCCAAAGGGAAAATGAATCTTTCTTTGACTGCTGGAAGAGATTTAAAGCTCTCCTGCGAAAATGTCCTCATCATGGTTTAGACTTGCAGAGGCAAGTAAACACTTTCTTCAGTGGGTTGACTGAACTCACCAAGGGCATGGTCAACAGTTCTTCAGGAGGAGCATTCTTAAGAAAAACGCCTGAAGAGGGGTGGGCATTATTCGAAGATATTTCCAAGTATAACTATGCCCCTTCATCTCACGCTATCCAGACACCCCCTCCACCTAGGATTGAGGAGGTGAACATGCATAATTAGATCGCTTTGCTGCAACAGCAGGTGGCAGCTCTTAAAATGTCCCCTAATCTTATGGGTCAGAATCAGTCATTCCCTCAGAACTCTCAAGTTCTGTTCTTTGAAAGTTGTTGTCAACCTGGCCATGTGGTTGGCCAGTGTCAGTTTATTTCCTCTCCTACTTATCCATCAATACCGCCCGTAATCGAGGACGATTCGGTCCCGACCACGCGCCGGACATGTGATAATGTGGGGCATACCGCTCGTTTCTGTCCTATGGTTGGACAAGAAACGCTGAAGTCAATGCGCTCAGTGGCGGCAAAATCAGAGGTTCAACCAGAACTGGCCGAACAATCTAAATCCGATGTTTCAAAGTCGGTCTAGCCAATCTTTCCCACAAAACTTCCGTAACTCTCAAGGCCCTCTCAATCTAGTGATCTTGAAAGCAAATTGGACTCTATCGGAAGGAGCGTAATAATAATTTCCAATTCCTTCTTAGCACAATTAAGAATCTTGAGAGGCGGCTCGGGCAAGTAGTCGACCAAAAGCTTCTGCACCCTCGGGCGCTTACTAGCTTTATCGAGAAGAACCCCAAGGGTGGTCAAGTGGCTCGCTCGAACGAGTTAAATCAAAGCCAATGCACCGATCTAGTTCCCAGCTTCCTTATGGTAGAGAAGAGGCCAATCTTTATGAATTTGAGATCCGGCACTCAGCTTAGTGGTCCCCCGAACCAGGGAAACCACTAACCTCTCCTGCCAATGATGAGGCAGGAGGGGAAGTCGAGCGCCCATGTTTCCCTGTCCTGGATGAGAGTACTCAGGTGGCTGATCCCCTGAGAAATAAAGAGTTTGATAGTACTCAGGTGGCTGATCCCCTAAGAAATAAAGAATTTAGTGAGAGTCAGGTGGCTGATCCCCTGACTGGTAAGAAAGGTGAAAATTTGGTGAGGTGGAAAGATTTGGAAGATAAAGCTGTTAGTTCATCCTCAAAGAAAGTGTTTTCTGAGAGTGATTTAAAGAAACTTCCGTTTCCACCTAGAAAAAGCAACTTCTCCTTGCATGAAGACAAAAAGTATGAAAAAGTTCTTAATCTTCTTAAAAATACTCAGGTAAATCTTCCATTATCTGATGTTTTGGTTGAGATGTCTAAGTATACAAAGTTCATCAAGGATGTTGTTTCCTCCAAAAAGAAGCTCGAAGACATGGATCAGTTGATTGGTGAGAATTGCTCTATGATTAGTTATGATGAGTTGCCAATCAAGAGGGGTGACCCTGGGAAATTTATGCTCACATTGTTGATGGGAGGCTTAGTCTTTCCAATTTCTTTATGTGACCTAGGTGCATCCATTAGTCAGATGCCATTGTCTGTTTGTAAACAGCTTGGACTAGATGGTCTTTTAGAACCCACAACCATGAATATTCAATTCGCTGATAGATCTTCTAAGAAAGCTGCTGGGATATTAAAGGATGTTTTAGTTCAAATTGATAGATTCACTTTCCCAGTTGACTGGTATGTCCTGGACATTGGGAAGGATGAGAACATCC
The DNA here is from genome assembly GCA_026214975.1 of Gentiana macrophylla. Classification (NCBI taxonomy): domain Eukaryota; kingdom Viridiplantae; phylum Streptophyta; class Magnoliopsida; order Gentianales; family Gentianaceae; genus Gentiana; species Gentiana macrophylla. The sequence continues at coordinate 88,560,073 of CM047807.1, forward strand.
CTTTAATACTCGGCAGACCTTTTCTTTCTACAGCCCGAGCCCTCATTGATTGTGATGGTGGCAAAGTGACTATACGAGTTGGTGATCAGGAGGTGAGCTACAATGTCTCTAAAGCTATTCAGAGACCCTCTGATTATCCAACCGGTTTCTCATTGAAGACATGTCAGATGACTTTAACGACTACATGGAAAAGCAAGTCATGGCTGTTGAGACTGAATATGAGCGATTAGTAGAGAATCTGAATAATCATGGTTGGGTGAGTCTAGAACAACTAGGAGCTTAATTTGATGAAGGTTCATTGAAAGGAGAAGCTTTGGCAGTAGGACCACTGAGTAAACTCAGTGATGTTGAGTTGAAAAGTGGGGAGCTTAAATCTAGTTTAGAAGAACCACCAAAGATTTGGTATCTGAGCCATTGCCTAAGCATCCAAAATACGTGTTCTTGAGAGAATATGACAAGCTTCCATTAATTATCTCTGCACAAGTTATCCCGGTTAGAAGAGATGAAGTTGTTGAATGTGTTAAGAAAGAATGAGAAAGCCTTTGGATGGCAAGTGGGAGACATCGAGGATATCTCCCGACATATGCATGCACAAGATAAAGACCAAGAGGGTGCTAAGTGTGTTAGATGCACCCAGGAGGAGGCTCAACCCTCACATGCAAGAAGTAGTTAAGAATGAGATTATCAAGCTTTTGGACATGTGTATTATTTTGCGATTCTTGACAAAGTGAATGGGTGTCCCCTACTCAAGTAGTTCCTAAGAAAGGAGGAATTACTATCGAGAAGAATGAAAAGGGTGAAGAAATAGCATTGAGGCTAGTGACGGGTTATAGAGTCCAGATTGACTACGAAAAACTCAATGAAGTCACGAAAAAAGATCATTTCCTCCTTTTTCATTGACCGGATGCTTGAGCGTCTGGCGGGACATGCATTCTAATGCTTTTCTTGATGGTTATTCGGGATATTTCCAGATACCCATGTAGACCGAATCGACCAAGAAAAGACAACTTTTACCTCGCTTTATGGTACATTCGCTACAGTGCGAATGCCATTCGATCTCTGCAATGCCCCAAACTACATTCCAAAGATGTATGCTGACAATCTTTGATGGGCTTGTCGAGAAGTGTATGGAGATATTCATGGACGATTTCTCAGTCTTTGGTCAATCCTTCGATCACTGTCTTGCTAATCTTGATCAAGTATTATTGTGTGGAAAAGAACTTAGTCCTAAACTGGGAAAAATGCCACTTTATGGTAGACGAAGGAATAGTTCTTGGCCACAAGATATCAGAAAGAGGAATAGAAGTAGATAGGGCAAAAGTTGAAGCTATAGAGAAGATGAATTTCCCTAAAATGTGCGTGAAGTAAGAGGTTTCCTTGGACATGTTGGTTTTTATAGGAGGTTCATTAAGGATTTTTCCAAGATAGCTAAACCCCTTTCTACTTTACTTAGAGAAGATGTCGCTTTCAATTTTGATGACGATTGCAAGCATGCGTTTGATGAGCTTAAGAGTCAATCGATTTCCGCCCGATCCTTATCTCTCCCGACCGAACCTACCCTTTGAACTCATGTGTGATGCATCCAACTATGCTATTGGTGCAGTCTTAGGTCGGGCCAGATATGGGAAAATTCCAGCCCATCTCTTACGCCATCACACACCGAACCCCACACAAGTAAACTACACGACCACTGAAAAGGAATTATTGGCTGTAGTCTTCGCAATGGACAAATTTCGTAGTTACTTGTTGGGCGCCGCATCCATTGTTTGGGTGATCACGCCGCTCTGCGCTATCTCATGACGAAGAAAGATGCTAAACCGCGCCTACTACGTTGGATACTTATCCTACAAGAATTTGATGTTCAAATTAAGGATAAAAGAGCGTTGAAAACGTAGTAGCCGATCATGTTTCGAGAATGCGAATGAAGTAGAAAGAGCCTCAAGACATAGACCTTTACTTTCCTCTCGAAAATGTTATGCATATAGACGAGTGCACTCCAGGATGTTCCGTGGTACTCTCTCTATCGCCAACTACCTGCATTCCCAAGATTTAAATCCGAAATTTTCTTATCGGAGAAGAAGAAATTTTTCTCTGATTTGAAAACCTTTGTGTGGGATGAACCTTACCTCTTTAAAATCAGAAAGATGGATTGTTGAGAAGGTGTGTTCTGAATCGAGCAACGAGATATCATTGAACAAAGGCCACAATGGGCCTATTGGTGGCCACTTTGGTCCCTGGAAAACCGTTGCTAAAATCTTTCAGTCTGGTTTCTATTGGCCCACAATCTTCAAGGATTCAGAAGCTTTCTGCAAGGCTTGTGATAGGTGCCAATGAACCGGAGCTTTAACTAGGCGTTTCGACATGCCATTGAAGCCCATTTTAGAATGTGAAGTCTTTGATGTATGGGGTATTGATTTTATGGGCCCGTTTCCATCTTCCTGTGGAAACAAATACATCCTAGTCTGCGTTGACTATGTATCAAAATGGGTGGAGGCTCAAGCCACTTCTCGCAATGACCACAAAACGGTCATGAGCTTTTTGAAGAAAAATATTTTTGTGAGATTTGGATGTCCCCGTGCCTTAATCAGTGATGAGGAAACGCACTTCTGCAACCGGCCATTAGAAAAAGTCCTTGAGAAATATGGTGTCCGGCACAAGATTGGCACACCATATCATCCTATGACTAGTGGCCAGGTTGAGAGAAGTAATCAAAGTTTGAAGAAGATCCTGGAAAAAGTTGTGAGCAAATAGAAAGGATTTGAGTCTCAAATCGATGATGTACTATGGGCGTACCGTCACGCTTATAAAACCCCCATGGGTACATCTCCCTATCAGATGGTGTATGGAAAACCGTGCCACTTGCCAGTCGAATTAGAGCATAAAGCGTATTGGGCCATTAAGTTCTTGAACTTTGATGCCCAGTCATGTGGTGAACATCGACTGATGCAGTTGCATGAATTGGATGAGTTTAGACTCCAGGCCTACGAGAGTGCCAGGATTAGCAAGGACAGAATGAAACTCCTTCATGATGCTAAAATCAAGAAGCGAGAATTTCAAGTTGGGGAGCAAGTCTTACTTTATAATTCCAGGTTACATCTGTTTCCTGGGAAGTTGAGGACGCGTTGGTCCGGCCCCTTTGAAATTCTTCAAATTATTCCCGGAGGTGTTTTAGAGCTGAGAGGTCATGGTGACCAGCCATTTAGAGTAAATGGTCAAAGGTGCAAGCACTATATTGGTCAAACTAAAGAAAAACCTTTGATTATTCATTTCCTCGACATCCTCGGGTGTGGTATGACTGAAGTCAATGAGCTTGAAGAATTCTCGCCCGACTTGTTTTCCGAGGATGACGGCAGTGGCTTGGTCGAGCAAGTTATGGCCGGGAGTTGGGACATGGAAGAGTATGAAAGGGAGGCCAAGTTAAAGAAGAAACTGAAGAAGAAAAGGTCGATAATGGGGAAGATTAAGAGCATTTGGAAAGCAGTAAGGAACCTAACCCCATGTGTTAGATGCTGTTTTTGTGGCCACACGAATTATCATAGCTTACACGAAGTAGTGGCCGGAAGGAAGGTTAAATGGCCCGACCCGGGCTGAATAAGAAGATTGTCGAGCCAACGACATAAACCAACATCGCCACTAAGGGGCATCCTAGATATCTATATATATATATATTAGTCATTTTTCAATTACTCTTTTGTCTTTGGTTTATGTGTTTTAGTTTTAAGTCTAATAAGAGTGTTGTATGAATCTGCTTCAGTTCGACTTTGTTTTGAAATGGATTACGGAGTTCCCCCGCATGAGATCCCATTCATTCATAGAATCCGCCATATAACTCTAGATGATGGACCTGGAGGAACGCTTATCCTTGACGTTGATTACCATATCATCACGCGCGTCAGGACCATTACTTATGTTGTCATTGTACCCCACACTATGGGTGGTGGAGAGTTTAGTACTGAGGACCTTCAATGTGCGTTAGGACGGCCGTATATGATTCTAAATGACCCGATGCTTACTGATTTGTTGCTGGTACTCCGTGATGAACATTTTAAAGGAGTAGAAGTTGCGGGAGAAGATTGGAACTTGCAAGATGAATATGACATCCCTCCTGCGATCGATATGCTTCGTCGCCTAATCCGGATTGTAGATTGGGGCGACATCTATGAAGATTAGCTTGGGCTAGTGTTTTGTGTTTCTATTTTCTTCGTGTATCCCAAAGATTCTTTGCATTATTAGTATATTTGCATATCATTTTGTAGCATTATGTTTATGTGTCTCATTTGTCATTTTGTTGCATCTAGCCCTGCTACTTTATAGTATCCGCTATCGTTACTTTTGCGCGATGTATTATATTCCCTGTGTTCCCGAGATATTTCCGTGTTTCTCAAGTAGTGCGAGGTACATTTTAGTCGTTTTGTCAAGCTAGTATTGAAGTCGTTCTTTGAAAAGGACTACATATGACATCTCGAACATTGGCCTTTTCATGATTGTGCTCACCAACGGGTCGACTTTCTATACCAAATCATTAAGTACTTTATTTCTTCTTAATTCTGCACAACATGAGGACATGTTGTTGTTTAAGTCCTGGGGAGGGGTTGTATGTACCTACAATTGTGCTTAATCTATTACCATGCTTAGAAAGAGTTTGAAAACTTGAAAATTTTTAAAATTTTTGTTTTTGTTCGAGCAAGTTCATATTTTGTTTGGCTTACTATCATTGTGGTTTCCAACCGTGGCATATTATAGTCATTGATGCTTTATACTTGTATGTTTAGTAGGTCGATGTCTCACCCGACATACATTCACGTAGCCATGTTCAATGACGAGCTATAAATTATAAAGTCAGTACCCATTTAGATTAGTAACATTTGATCATCTTATAAGTATTCTGTGCTTAGTGCTAATGTACATGTCATGGGAATTATAATAGTTTGTATTTAGAATCAGAGTATGACATACTGTGAATGTCCTAGGTTTGAATGTGATAAGTGAAACGTAACTACTGTGCTTGGGAAGTTGTTGTTAAAATAATGAAAAATTGGGTGTGTCGGAAGCTGGTCGATGATTGGAGTGAGGTAGGGCGTACCACGAATGTCCTATACCACTATGATGACCAAAAGCTCACGACAGTCAGAAGAAGCTGCCTTATGATTTGAGTAAGGTAGGGCATATCCCGAATGTCCTATTCTACTATGACGGGCAATAGCTCATTCTGATGTGCGTTTATATGTGAAAGTTAATTGAATCAACTTACGTAAGGAAAGTGGTATGAATAAGTGGAAGACTTAGTTATTGCCTATCTTATCCCCAATATAAACCGACAGGCATGTTGTAGGAATATCCTCTCGAGTATGTCGAAAGATCCTAAACACATTCTATCATCCTTTCGTGACATGTTACGTTTTGTAGGGCACATGTTATAAGTATCATCATCTTTTTCTAGTTTAGATGGGTATTTGCTAGTTGCTTGGAAAGTTTCAAGTTTGGACTTAGTGGAAATTTTATATGGCTCTCTGCACACACACCGGGGTGAACCTCTAACTTATTAAATACGTTGTATACTTGTTTGAAGATGTCTATATTTATTCTTTTGGTTGGAACTTTGTGGTACTAAGTAAATCTAAGCCTTGGTCTTGTTTTGTCTTGCTCGGACGAGCAAAAGCTAAGTGTGGGGAGTTGTTTACGGTGATTTTTACGATTTATATTACATTATTTCGTAACAATATCCTTTGTATTTTATTAATTTTTATAGAAAATTAAGTGTTTAATGGATTTATTGAAAGAATGAAGTTGGAAAGTATTAGAGTGCAAAGTCGGGTTATTTACGTGATTTTATTAGCAATTATCTATTTATATATGTGATGTTACACTTTGCACGTTTTTATTATGTTGTAAGTACGACGAGCATATCGTGGAACGAGTCAACGAGCTGAAGGATTTCGAACAGCATTTTATTTGAAGACTTATCTAGAAGGACAAAATTGGAATTATTATATTTTTATTAGGGTTTAGTTTTTATTTTTAAAGAAAAGGAAATAGGATAATTATTACCCTAGCTCGAAGAAGGTTATAAAAGGACGCAGTCATTGGAACAGAGAAGACACGAAAAAGCATTTGGAGAACAGAGGCAACAAGAAAAAGCGAAAAAAAAAGTGTAGGGCTCGGTCGACCGAACCCTGACACTCGGTCGACCGAGTGTTTTTGTATTTTTTTTTAATTTTATTTTGCTCCGGTGTGACGAAGGTCAGAGGCTGAGGCTTTCTTGAACGAGCTTTGTGAAACCGATCGTTGCAGCATCTCAATTTCGACTCTTTGGATTGTTTGTGAGTTTTAATGAGATTGTATATTTTCTATGTTTTTATTGTTATTATGCAATTTCATTGATGAATGTATTGCTGTTTGATGTTTAATATTTGATGAGAATCGTTGTTAAACTAAGATCACCATAGTAAAGATTGGATTTTTAATCTAATTAACGATAGTTGTTAGGTTGAATATCTAGGTTACGAGATTGATAAATTTCACACCTTGATAATTAAAGCGTTAATCTTTAGGATCGATGGACGAAAAAGATTGGTAGGTGAATTTTTCTAAGATGTTAGAAATTCATACTTATGATAGGTGAACCGCAATTCTTATTAAATCATCACTAGACAACCTTAGAGAAGAAATTGAGGGTTGCGGGATCGGTGGATCATTGCTTGTTCGTTGTTAAATTTATTGAAAAAAATCATTTCTTATCACCATAGCAATTTTATAATTTTTATTTAGTTTATAGAATATAATTATTTTCGTTATTTGGTTCGCAAATATCTTCGCTGGCTTTAGATTTTTAATCTTCTGTCCAGTTTAACTTTATTGTTTTCATTACTAGTTCATTTTGTTTTGTTATTTTAGTTGTAGTCTTTAAATTGTTTAGGATAGAACGTTTTTACTTCTCGTGACAACTTTAGGAAAATTAATCAAACTAGACAAAGATGATTCCCTGTGAGTTCGACTCCGGTTTTAATCATTATACTACGATCCCTGCACTTGGGGTAAACCGGATTTATTTTATTACTTGTTATATTTCGTTCAGCATAAAATCCGAGACAGCCTTCCATGTAAACCCATTTCCCCTGCTCCAAAAATTCTGAAAATTTTCAACAAGATAGATCACTGTTTTATCTACAACTTCTCTTTTTACATCAACTCGATAATTATTATGGATTGTTCAGAAAATCCATGTTAATTCAGGACACTCTGTCCAGAAATTCTGCAGCAAAACCTTTAATTCTCCTTCTGTTTTGAACAGGTTAAACATCTTCAAATGACCTGAATTTTTTTTATGTTGCAGACTACAATTTTATCTACAACTTTTATTTTGGAATCAAGTTCGAATTCCTTTTCGTTTGACCACAATATGCAATTCAAGTCAGTGTTTACCAATCTGGAAATTCTGACAGCTTGTGCATTCGGCAGGAATATTTGTTTTTGATCAATTCTTTCTCATTCAAAAATTCTAATATTTTTATGTCACCTGGGAAACTCCTTTATCTAAATCTTTTTTCTTTGGATCATGCTCAAATTCTTGTTCGTTTGGAATAAATATCATACACAACAACCTAAAAGGGAATCCCCACCTCTTTGACTTAAGGTTAGGGGTAAGAGAGTAATATGTTCTGGTTGTTATGTTCTAGAAGTTTACCCCCCAAAGTTTGAACTTCTCTTAGGTTAAGTCTTTTAGTAGGATGCTTGTAAAGTTAACATTGTTGTTTCTTTTACAGTTATAAACAAGCACTGAGACGCTACCTCCCAGAATGCCATGCTTGAAGTTCAAACCTTTTTATGCCTGTCTTCGATAATGCCTTTTCCAATAAATTACTTCCCATTTGATTCATCACTTGAGGTACTTGAGTTCAATAACTTCCCGCCATCTTCTGTCATGAATTATCTCAGAAACATATCTCCATAAGCCTTTCCTTTTGAACAAGTTCATACCTTACCTTTCTAATCAAAGAAATGAGTTCTCTCTAATTTTGCATTGTTGCACCCTCATTCTTCATTTCAAATTCAAATTTGACTGAATCTTCTGATGTCAGAACATTCTGCTTACTTGTATTCATTCTCAGCTTCCCTCTTAAGGGTAGTGTTGATATTGTAAAATTTTCATCTAATTCTGCCTATTCTTTCAAGGTATGCATCTCACCTTCATGCCAGTTAGATCTTTAAACCTATCATGACATTCCCTTTCAATTAGTTATTTTTTTTCACCTTCTGGCAATTCATGCTAAACCGGTTTTCAAGCAGAAGGTAGTCTTTGCCAAGATGCCTTCCGAACCTATCTTGCCATCCAACATATGGACTTCACAGTCTGATTAATTTCAATTCAGATTAATGCACCTTTTCAGCTTTAAATCTCTTTCACGTTATTTAGAGTCATGAACCACCAGACACACCTTTTGACATTCCCTCTTCTGTCTTGATGTTTCTATAACAATTTTGTTACACCGGGTGAAATGTCTGTTTTGTTTAACCTTCTCATTCACTCATAAGGAATAACCTTGAGAATTTATTCTTTGTCAGTGTACTATCCCTCTCGAGTAGTGCAACTTTGAACCCTTGAATTGGATCATCAATGATCTTTCACACTCCTTTCAAAAGTTTGAACTAATTCTACGAAATCAAAATTTATCCGACATTTCTTAAGTGTCTTATCTCCTTCACTTCAAAACTTGTTTGTTGCGGACCCCTTTTCAAACCTTTTGATTCTTCCCTTACTTAACCTTGAGGGAAATTCTATCTCGTTTCAATCTTGAAATAGCCTTGATTTGATGCAAACTTGGACACTTCGTGACAAGTTTCACCCCTTCCTAAGACCTTTTGGTATGCTCGTTTTGGCCCCATAACCTCTCCATGTTGGGGTTTTCACATTCTCTTTTGGAATCTCAATAGTTTAGCCCTTCAGGTGCTCGACCTTGCACTTTTGCTTTGTTATTCTATTGAGGAGGGATTACTCTACAACATTCATGCGAATCGAGAACCCTCTTAATTCGCCAACACCCATTTTGTTAATCAAGACAATTAACAGTTAATGTCACTTGCCTAATGTTCTCGAGATAGATATCATTTCCCATTGTGTTAAATGTTTCCAAGTTCAACCTTCTTTTCCTTTTTGTATAAGATGTTTCCAAGACCATCATGTGATGTTTCTCTTAACGTCTCCGCTTTCCACGGCTTATGAAAAAGCTCATTATCCTCTTTCCAAGCGGCTTGAGTTCCTTGCAGACCGCCGTGTCCTGCAAATACCACACTCTCAAAAGAATCTTCTCTGCAAGATGTTCCATTGTTTTTCCTTCTGGTGGCTACTTTTTGCATTATGACACAATTCCTCATCCTACGATTTCGAACCAATTTCAAACTTCCTTCGACCTGGAATCACCATGCTTTGTTTATAACCCTCGAAACCTTTCTTGTTTTGAGAACCTATTGCTTCTTCTTCGGTTTACCAAGTTTTCATGCCATCCTGGTGCTCAACTCGTCACTTTTCAACTTTATTTGCTTTCCAAGATAACCCTTATTGGCATAAGGGTTGGATTAGACTGTCAGAGAGAAAATTTGACAAATGCATGTTCCTTCTTTCCCAAAAATTCTTAGGAATCCTTCAGTTGGGATCGTTGGAGTTCTTCAGTAAAAGTTGCGTCGCAGTGATGGCGGCTGAGATCCAAAGAAGTCAAGTGTGCCAGAAGTTGTTGATCGGCTAGGAAGTTTCAGCTTTCCGGGTATAGGTCAGCATGAGCAAGTTAAGCATGTCGTTCCGTTGATAGTAAGATTCGAGACAGCTGATGAGACTGTGAAGATCCAGTTGTCGGTTACAAGCGAGTGGTCAGGACCAAACCAGCAAAGGGTTAACGAGTTAGATAAAGACGGGAACCTTCAGCATCCGAATCGGCTCTGGGTTCCGAATGTGGAAGATCTGAGGAAGAAAGCGATGAATGAAGCCCACAAGATAGAGTTTTCAATTCATCCCGGAGCAACCAAGATGTAAAGAGAGTTGAAACTGTGCTACTGATGACCTTTCTTGAAGATAGAGATGGCAGAGTTTGCTTACAACAATAGTTACCACGCTAGTATCCAGATGCCACCTTCTGAAGCTCTGTATGGAAGAAAGTGTAGAACGCCAGTCGTCTGGGATGCGTGGAACAGTGATAGAATACAAGACCAGAGTTGATACAGCAAGCCAACGAGAAGACTGAAGTGGACCGTCGCAACCTCGAGATGGTTCGAGACATGCAGAAGAGTTGGGAAGATGGAATAAGAAAACTGTTAGAGCTTGAAGTTGGAGATAGAATGCATCTAAAGGCGTCCTCAACGAGAGGAGCAAGATGGCTTGGGCAGACATGCAAGATAAGCCCTGGATATGAAGGCTCTTACATGATGGTGGCTAAATTAGGACCTTTAGCTTATCCAACTGGAGTTACCAAAATCCCTTCACGGGTGTATGCCGTTCTTTATATGTCAATGATAAGGAAATGGTTAACCGACGATGTGAAGCAAGTTTTGACCTGGAAATGGTTAAGGAGATTTTGACCTATGTGGAAAAATCAAGTGCACTTCAGAGCGGAAGAAGAAGAAAGCTAAGAAGGAAGACGTACAGCTAGCTTTGAGTCATTGAGGCAGTCACACCAACAGAGGCAACATTAGTTATAGAAGACGAGACGTTTGTGTAGTTCCAGAGTTCAAGCACCTCCCAGTTATGTTCAGTTTCGAGGACGAAACTTGTTTTAAGGGGGGAGGGATGTAATACCCTGAAATTTTAAGAAAGGTAAAAGAGTAAAAAATGAATTTATTTTGTATTTTTCTTTTTTATTCCTAACCTAAAATAATTAAAAGAAAAAGAGAGATTTAATTAAAAGGATTTTGAACAATGATTAATGAATGGGTATAAAAAGGAACCATTACCTAAATTAATCATTAGTTTTCACACAACAAATTTTCTGAACAACCTGGGGGGAGAGGCCGACGCACAAGGAAGAAAAAGAAAAAAGTTCGGACGTTGTTTTCCAAATTCGAGGTTTAACGGTTGTTTTCGATACAGGCCATAGTAGAAGAAATTGATCACCGTGAGGAGGCGGTCGTTTCTATACTAATTGTTTTTCCTTTAGGTAAGATATCTCCTTTAGCCCTAATCTAGATCTGTTTTTGTTCTTGAGATAAACCTGTGTTTTTATGGATTAGAATGGTTGCCTAATCGTAGTAATGATTAAATATCATAGGTTATTCGTAGATGAGATTGATTCAAGATTCAAGCTTTTGCTTTTAGTTTGTTTTTGGATTCACTTTCAAATTGATAAAAATGTAAGGGGGTGTTCTTAATCGGTGCTATTAAAGTTGTGTTGTCTGTATTAATATTTTCTTATGGGAATATGTGTGGTCGACAGCAAGTTGAATCGTTTTGCTAGTGTGTAGAAAATATTTAGCAACAGTAAATTAGAGTGGGAAATATATTATTTTGGCATAAAATAAAAATGGTGTAAAATAATGTACGGGAAAGTATATTATTTTACATGATAATATACTCAATGATTCATACAGAAGAAGTTGTTACATCAAAAGTGACTAGATATAGAATATAGTCAAAGTCTATTATATTAATTTTATGATTTTATGTGTATTAGACGATACAATATGGTTTGTATGTTCTTATGGAACATTATATGTTAATTGACAATGTCTAACTTCCGACTTCAGGTGCCTTAACATCAGTCGCCACAACTGAGACCCTCTGCGGGGAGAAGGTGGTAGCCCAGAAGGCGGTTGTTTAGACATTGTGGGGTCATTGGTTTAGTAGTCATTGACGCCTCTTACAACGTGCTAGGTAGTTAATCTAGATTGTCGAGGACTAGATGTACTTAGGAAGCCTTTTAAGTGAAATGAATTTAGGTGGTTAGATTAACTACGTAATAAACATATGTGATGAGTCTAAAAGCTAAAACGTTGTAATTCTTGGTGAGGCACATTTATGATTCGCAGCATGAAATCATTTCTCATACGTAACGAACAATATTCGGGTTTTGGAAATGTTCCACACGGAACCATCCGTGCCATATGAGTTGCTGAATATGTCCCGGTGCATACCTATCATTCGGGCATTGTGTCCTTGAATTACAATGTAACATAGATAATTGCTCGTGATGGTGCTAACGGACCTAGCAGAAGGGAGTGTACTTTAATGCAACCTAAGTGGTAGAGATTGTAGACTTTATCTTGATGTATGTTATATAAATATATTGCGTGAATCGCTTTTCTACTCCTTTACTAAGACGTATGCGTATGTACTTACCCTCTCTTCTTTATTGTCCCCACCCCGAGAAGGTGGTTATCAGGACGATGATGAGTATAGATGCGATGATGGAGTTGATGGAGCCGATGTTTGAGATCTAAAGTTACGATGACTTGAACATTTATCTTACGCACTTTTAGTCATTCAGTTTTGAGACATAGACTTAGTACATTTTCCGTTTCATTTGGGATTGTAATGAGTCGAACAACATTTATCTTGTTGTTTTGTCGTTTCAGTTTTATTAGACGTAGATTTTGGGACTTGGTGATCCTTTTGATTGTCGTTTGACTTTCTTTTCCGAGTAATCTTTTAGATTTAATTTATTCCGTTTTTACTCTGTTTAATTGTTACGAGGCTTATGTATATATTAATTTTGGCAATATAAAAATTAATATATGCATGCCGGGCGTTCATTACGGATAAGTACTCGGTATCCGGAACGGGGCGTCACATGAGTAGTATAGTATATATTAATTTTTCTGAAGGAAATTGCTCATTATCTTGTTGAATTTAATATCACTATCAACCCAGCACCGATCACCTTAAGATAAAACCAATTGAAACCAAACCGTAAACGTATTTCATTATATTTTTAAACAAAACATCACCACTTCGCCAAATTTCTCGTACCTTCCTTTTTCTGAAGCTTTTTTTATTCCTAAATATGTTCATGATTATATTTCTTTTACTAATGATATGTTGATTATCAGCAATCTGTTTGTTTTGCATAGAAATGTCTAGAAATATATTATCTTATGATTTTTTTTTTTGTGAAAAGATATGGAATTGATGAAACCAACCAAGCTCGAACCAAATCGAAATCAATTCAAACCAAACAATTGTTTTCAACATTGTTTTCGTTTAGGTTGGGGTATTCTCTGACCAAACTGGTCATTAAACATTGAAATCAACCCAAACTTATTCAAATTAGACGGTTGGGCTATTCTCCGACCAAGCCGTTGTATCTTGAGAGACGGTTGTTACCGTTCGCCCATACCGGAGCAATTTGTCTTAAAGAAATAGTAATTTACTCATCTCGATTTGATCTATTGTCCTTTATTTTATGCATTGTACATACTTTTATTTTATTTTTTTTATCGTTTCAAGTCAGATTTGTACTGTAATAGCTCATTTTTGTCAGATCTATTTAATAAAACGAATTTTATTTTCGTGTTCATTTTCTATTTTAATTTTCCGTAATTACTTCCGTTAATTACGGACCTGTTCCGTAAATCACTGCACACTCGATACACTTTCCTAATACGAGCTGCAAGCATATTGAACATTCATGGTGAATTCTCACCATGTTTTGTGCCCTTAAATCATATGTGTAGCAACCCCTTTGTTGATGGTGGAAGTGAGAGGAACAGAAGTCGAAACAGTTACAATATAAATTGTGCTAGCAAGGCTAATAAATCAGAGTTTGTTTATTATTTGTTGCATAATTATTTGTTGTAGATGAGGGGGTATGGGCTTTCGTGATTTAAAGAGTTTCAACAAAGCGCTTTTAGCAAAACAAGCATGGAGAATCCTACAGGACCCTGAAGCTACATCCTCCAAAGTACTTAAAGCAAAAAATTTTCCATAAAAAACTTTTATGTCTGCTTCGCTTACTACATTTCCCTCAACAATCTGGAGAAGCATTATAAGTGGTGGAGAACTTTTAATTCATGGGTTGCGTTGGAGGGTCGGAAAAGGAGATGCCATAAACGTAGTGGGAGACCCTTGGTTGCCTTGATCTCCTTCCTTTCAAGCCCACCCTTTGACCGATGAAGCTGCCGGTTGGAAGGTTAGCAATCTCATATACTCATCCACTCGATTATGGAAGAAAGATGTGGTGAAATAATGTTTTAATGTGTATGAAGCTAATTTAAAACTAGCCACTCCCCTATCGCCTCAAAACAAGGAGGATAAGCTCATTTGGCACTACAGAAAGAATGGTATATAGACGGTTCGGTCCGGATACCACTTATACCGCCATCTTCAGACTAGTGAAGAGATTAGAGACATGCCATCCTCTTCAGCGCAAAATAAATTTTGGACCATGATTTGGCGCTTGAAATTAAAACCTCGAATCACCCACTTTGTATGGAAGGTTATACATAATGCTCTCCCAACAGAAATGGGACTTAAGAGTCGCGGGTTAGGAAACGGGTTCTGCAAAATCTGCAATGAGCTCCCATAAACGGCCGCACAGTCTTTTTGAATGCGAGATACCAAAGGCAGTGTGGAGGAAGGTCCCAAACGGTATGTTTTGGCAGCAGATAAAAGTATCCTCTTTCGCTGATTTCATTGATGTCTTACTCACAAGAGAAGATGAAAATGAGATAACATTCATCATTACTCTTTTATGGATCATATGGAAAGCAAGATGTTCATGGGTCTTTGACAAAAAGGGTGTTTCTGTTTCGTCCCTTATCCTTCGTGCTCATAGCGAAGCAAGTGACTACCTATTGACTATAATGACATCTTCTGCTCAACAGGAACCTCAACCTTCATGTATGACATGACAACCCCCCTCTTCGCAACATGTTAAATTTAATGTTGATGCTTCTTTCAATGGTACAACGGCTGCAGTTGGAGGGATCCTTAGAGATTCACATGGCGATATTCTCAATGCTTTTTCAAGGAAGTTGAAAGGGGGTTATGACGTGAACACGGGAGAAGCACTAGCGATTTATCATGCAATTTTCCTAGCTATTACTTGGAGATTTTTTGATGTTATTTCCGAGGGAGATTCTCTTACTACCATTCAAAAGCTCAACTCGGATGCTCTAGATTTATCACAGGTGGGAAGCATCATCGAAGACTGTCGCAATATGCTTTTGTGTTTTTCATATTTTGAATTCTCTTTTGTAAAAATTTCGGGTAATATCCCAGCTCACCTTTTAGCTAAGGAAGGTCTAAGTTTGGTAGGAAACAAAACTTGGGGATTATCTCCTCCTATGCATGTAATCTCAGCTTATATGATGGATAAAGTCTAATAAATAAGTTTTTCCCTTCAAAAAAAAAAAAAAAAATCCTTTCAGCAGTTATTGTTGGTATTGTGTAGCTATATTTCAACGTTTTTACTCTTTACTAATTATTTTTGTACTTATCGCCTACTTTATGTTTTCCTACCTTGAGAAAACGATGAAGAGGAAGTTGAGTTCAAGATGATAAGGAGTGAACTCAATGTGGATGATGTTGAAGTTTATTATTATCATGTTGTAATTGATATTAACATTTCATTTTGGTTGTATGATTTTCTATACGGGTGTTTTTGCCTTTTGTGGCTTTATTGTTTGTAAAGCATTAAATTAGACTTCTGGTTTGAATTCCTGTTAGACACGGTTTGAAGTTTAGCGTTCCCTCGATCTTTAGCATTGTATTTTCGATTCCTGAGGCAATCTTTTGCTTTCGCTTTGTATTCTTATATTAAATGAGGTCAGACAGACGTATGTGCTTAGTTTATTCTAACTATATGCGTGTCAAATGTTTTTTGGGATAAAAACTCGGTATTCGGGAAAGGGTTTCACACCCAACGATTTTATGATTGTCCACGACAATAAAGGACTACCATGTCATCACTAGGGGTGAAAAAAAAACCGGAAACGAAACCAACCGGTTGAACCAAATCGAACCAAATCGGAAAGGTATAAACCGTGGTTTATTGGTCGGTTTTTGTATTGTAAAAAATGAAACCGTGAAAATAATTTGGTTCCAATTTTAAAAAAAAAACCTTTTAAAACCGGATCATATATATATATATATATATATATATATATATATATATATATATATATATATATATATACACACACACACACACACACACACAAACAAAATACACACACATATACCTACATGTATTAATACTTTAAAACATCAATGTAATTTTTTCTTTCCAACTCAACCTGTTTAAACTTTGTATTTTTAATGTATTAATGATCAATTACTAATCTGATAAAGGATTTAGGATCTAGATTGAGGAAATCAATGAAGTTTGAACAAAAAACCTATAATCCTTAGAAAATCAGCAATCTAAGAATTAAAGGGATTCGAACATCGCACAAAGTGTTGTTCAAGCACTTTGATAAGCTCGGAAACGAACAACCAAATCAGCATGGAAGTTCATACAATCCAAATCAGCATGGAATTGTAAATATAAATTCAATCTCTGAATTTAAGAAAATATAAATTATCATTCAAGTTGGGTCCCCCTTGCAAAGTACAAAACAAAGGCCTTATATAGGCTACAAGACTTGTAAACTATAATGCCTAATTAATGACTACAATTCATGAACCAAAATATGAAAAGACTTATGCATAATTAATGACTAGAATTCATGAACCAAAATATGAATAGTCTTTTCTAAAAATACTACAAAAGTGGCGCCCCAAACATCTCCAAGGTTAAGTGGATCATCATTTGGAACAGCATTCTGGTTCATATCATTCCCTCCCGGCTGGAAAAAGGATTCGTCCTCGAATCCACCTGGGTCGAACACGAGCTTTGGCCTTGCAAACAACATAAGTCCCATGTAGTGACGTATAATCCCGAGAATGGAAGATGTGGACAATTCAGTAACCATCATCGTACCCAATTTAACATCCACATCATATAAATAAGAAATTGCAAAAACTAAAGGAATACAAAACACATCAAATGGGTCAAAATAATTATGTGTTGCTTGTAATTCCTTCAATTGTGAAATGGACCCGGCTGTTGTGGCATCATCTAAAATATCACCAACAGAAAGAATTGATTCAGGGACTTGAATCAAATCATCACAATGATGTATAACCTGCAATGAGACATCAATAAACTCAACGATTGGCAGATTAGATTCCACATGTATCTCCTCAATCGTATCATCAATTTCAGCTTGAGTATCAACAAAAATATCTAACTTGTCCGAAAATTCGACCACTGCTTCATCAGTTTCCGCACAAAAATTATCACAAATGGAATTTTCAGCAATAATTGAAGAACAATTTTCCTCCTCCACAAGGGGAAACAATATTCCTCCACCGACTTCATCAACCAACTCAGGTTCTTCCTTCTTTTCAAAAAACTGTTCACAGCCCGTATTCTCATCAACAACCATGGCACACCTAGCCAAAATGGTCAGCTTTTTCTTAGTCTCTTCACGTAAGGCATTTGCTCTCTGGGCATCTCTTACCTCTTGTTCTTTGTGTATCTGAAAAGCCCTTTGTTGGGTCATGGATGTGAATCTTGTCCTTTTACCATTTATGTCAATATAATATCGAGTCGAAGAACCATCATACATCACACATTTTTCATCTAACCATGGCATACCAAGAAGTAAATGATGAACGTTCATGGGAACAATATCACATAAGACCCTATCCGTGAAGTTTCCCAATTTCAAATGAATCAATACCTGCTTGGTTACCTTGAATTTTGAACCATCTTTGAACCACCTGAAGATGTAAGGATATGGGTGTGTGATGACAGGTAGCTTGAAATTATCAACAACCTCGGCACTCACAAGATTGATTGTAGCCTCATGATCAATGATGAGATTACATGTCCTGAGAATACCTGTGCTCTCATGGATCCCAACAGTCGAATGAAAAAGATCCTCTCTGTGGTCATCATCAAAATTTGTCCATTCTACATTCCATTTAATAGGACGACCATATCTATCATAATAATATTGCACCATTTTACAATTCCCAGAATGTAAGCAGAAAACTACGGCCAATATTTCGATTAAACGGTGAGGAATCTGGAAAAACTCAAAGAACAAAAGTTGAAGATTGGGCAATTTTCTATAAGTCTACCAAAAATCACAAATTTTGGACATGATTTACGCACCTGAATTGGAGCCGTAACAAAAACTGTGCAAAACTGTGAAAAACTGTGTACAGATTTTTGTGAGGCAAATTTGAAAGTGATGGGCTGCGAATTTGGAGGGGAAGTAAAGAGACAGAATGTAGATAACACGGCTATTGTGACGTGGTAAAAATTTCAGAATTTTTGGAAGTGATTTGGGTAGTGAAAGATCAGAAACAAAAAAAAAATGGTTTGGAAGTTGAATGGTCTTTGAAGATTTTATGAAAAACTTGAAGAACTCAATAACAATATGCAATTCGGCTGGAATTTTTTTTTTTTTTTTTTTTAATGAAGGACGAAAATTCAAAGAAAAGAAAAGGATATTTGATACCTCAATCCCTGGTGCGCTCTGATACCAATTGATAAAGGATTTAGGATCTAGATTGAGGAAATCAATGAAGTTTGAACAAAAAACCTATAATCCTTAGAAAATTAGCAATCTAAGAATTAAAGGGATTCGAACATCGCACAAAGTGTTGTTCAAGCACTTTGATAAGCTCGGAAACGAACAACCAAATCAGCATGGAAGTTCATACAATCCAAATCAGCATGGAATTGTAAATATAAATTCAATCTCTGAATTTAAGAAAATATAAATTATCATTCAAGTTGGATCCCCCTTGCAAAGTACAAAACAAAGGCCTTATATAGGCTACAAGACTTGTAAACTATAATGCCTAATTAATGACTACAATTCATGAACCAAAATATGAAAAGACTTATGCATAATTAATGACTAGAATTCATGAACCAAAATATGAATAGTCTTTCCTAAAAATACTACAAAAGTGGCGCCCCAAACATCTCCAAGGTTAAGTGGATCATCATTTCCAACTCAACCTGTTTAAACTTTGTATTTTTAATGTATTAATGATCAATTACTAATCTAATATCCTAAAGATATATATTTTGTTGATCATTTTACAGACTTGTCTTCAATTTCCTATCATTTAAGAGAATCTCAAGTACCAGTGACGGACCCAGGAATTTTTTTCAGTGGGGGCCAAATTCAAAAGAAAAATATTAAAAAACATGTCTTCAATTTCCTATCATTTAAGAGAATCTCAAGTACATGATTTTTTTTTTCAGTGGAGGCCAAATTCAAAAGAAAAATGTTAAAAAACATGCAACAACCGGGTTTTGAACAAGTAACCTCATGTATAGGTATAATACTTTTAACCAGTTAAACTAAATAAGCAATTACACTAGAATTTGTCTGAAATAATATACATACAATATCTTTAATATTATTAGAGGGGTATACTAGTAACTTCGCACGAAAAGTTGAGTGGGTGCCGTGCACCCCCCTCAATACACTGGGTCCGTCCTTGTCAAGTACATGTCGGTTCACAACTCACCCACTGCTAATTTTTTCTTCTCGTTCTATTTTCTCATCATCAATATTTGAAATATGTGAATTCTTATTTGTATGACTTACTTCTTTTAATGATTTTGATGACTTCATCATTGACATTTTCCGATTTGTTCATTTGTTAGGTTTGACATCCTACATAAATAAATGCATTTATGGACATTAGTTTTATATAAGTTTGTCTTTTATTTGCTTATAATTAGATCATGTTGGATAATAACATTGTTGAGATAATCAAAATTAGAGTTGATGTTTTGGAGAAAATAAAATGACGAATATGTTCTAACTAAATGAAATCCAAAACTCTATCACATGTTTTTTTTCATTTGAAATGTGTGAAAGTAAGTTATCTTTAATTTATCTCTGGCTTACTTATGAAGCAAATGCATTATTCTTTCCCCTTTGACCATACTCAAAATATTATTTTGTCTAATGGATTTTGAGATTTATATATGATATTCAATAATATAACGATTAGTTCATTATTAGTATTTTAGAAGTTGATGATTCATCGATGATGTATTTTATATATTATCATTTTTTGTTACGAGACAATTTGTGATTTCCTATCAATAATTTTAATTGTTAAAGAAAACTGTAAAAAACCGGAACCAAGTTGAACCAAACCGGACCGAACAAATGGTTTATGTCTGAAAAACGTTTTAGTTTGGTTTCGAAAATTGAAAACCGTATAAAATGGTTCGGTTTAAAAAAATGAAAAAACCGGCCGAACCGGACCATGTTCATCCCTAGTCATCACTCTTTAATCAATGAGAATTTGAAATGATTAGTTTTTTTCCTACAAGTATGGGATCCTCCATAATAGAATAATATGAAAGGGATTGTATTGTAGTGTGATTAAACTGATAGAATATTATAATATATAGCCTAAATAATGATATGTAGAAGTTTATCTAAACCAAATAATATATCATAATATTATTCAAATTCAAACATAATTATCTAAACAATCCAATCTTGTCATTATCACCAACACTCCAATATATACTTAAATCAAATCGATTTGACACTATCATGACATAGTTAGTCATGGATCAACCTAATTTTTGTGTTTTAACCCCATATACTCAAAAAAAAATGGAGTCTCAATCTTCGGTGTGTGTGTGTGTGTGTTTTTTTTTAACTATAGTTACATCTTATTGAAGTTTATTAGTGACGATCTAAAAATCGTCGGGGTAATCCTCTAGGCTCTTTCCTTTGGTGATAACCTAAGGATACTCTAAGAACACAGAAAACGATGAAAGAGAGGGGGAGATTTGGGATGTTTTAGACTGCACTTGAGATGTTGTGTCTCAAGCTGCCTACGTATCCAATGAGTGTATTGGAATCAAGTCTTCGTAGTTCCTTAGGGATAGTTTATATAGAGAAGAGTTATGCCCTAAGGCGGCGTGGGCCTTATCCTTGTTGGGCTTGGACTGCCGTGTTCCCTAAGGAAAATATATGGATTATTTGATCTCCTTGATTGTAGGAGATAATTACGGTATTCGAATATTTGTATTAAGTGGTAGAGATTGGAGCCTTTATGGCTCAGGATTCTTTCGTAGTTATCTGTTTATCATAAACGTGGGGAATACGATTAGGGACCGACTCTGGCCGACTTAGGTGGTCCGAGCCGGACTGGTTGAACCGACCTACAGAGGTCGGGGAGAATAGCCGAGTTGTCACGAGCTCGGAGTCTTGTGTGTAGAATAATAGGTCCGAGAGGGGCTTAGCCCAACCGATAAGGTTGGTCAAAGGTAGGTTAGATTACAAGTGTTGGCCGACCCACACAGGTCGGGGATGAATCCGGACTTCGTCACGAGAAAAAAAGGGAGGTCGGTGCTAGGTACGGTCAATCCGGGAGAGATGGAGTGACTAGCCAGACCGGGTCACTCGGCGTCGTTTCTCTCTCCCTACTTAGTGTTGAGCCACTGAAAAGGTGCCACGTAGGTAGGTCCATTTTTTGGCAGCATCATAAGCCCCCAGATCCAGCCGACCCTTGGTTGGTCGGTTCGGATCTATCGAAGTGATGGCTCGACACGGATGTTTAACTTGTGGATTTTGAAGTTGATTTGGGGTTTCAGGTGGGAAAGCCACCGTGATGTCATCATGGTCAGTATCGGGAATCGAGCGTTCTTGCGCCTTATGGTGGTTGTTGCGTGGCGCTCAAGAACAAGGATGAAGAAAATGTTGTGTTTGTGATTATGAGTGAGCCGTGTAAAGTCGCTTTACCTCGTACCCTTAACTTTGTCAAGGGTGTGATGCTGCTATTTATAGGGCCACGAGTTGGCTGTTGGAGGAGCGGGCAGACCGTAAAGCTGCCGAACTGCGATCGGTTTTAGAGTGCCGAGTGAAGAGTCGGGCGAGGCGAGCCTTTGGGGCGCGAGCGTTGTTTATGAACTTTGTTAGCGTTAAGGATGGCGAACCTGAGGGCGAGCTGGTTGAGCCCCAGTGCTTGGCATCAGACTTCCCGTCACCTTAGCTCATGACGGGAATCGTGATGATGCGAGGCGGTCTTGATCGTGCTTGGCTTGGTCCGGCCTATTAAGGGGCGGACTGACTGGGCCGAGGGGCCGATCTGTACAGGCTAGGTTCGGCTCTAATGAAAGACATGGTGCAAAGTTGTAATGACTTGATACACCGTTGGTTGAAGTGACTGTTGCAGGGCGATCTACTGAAGGCTCGTGTAGTGCACCAGTGTTGTGCTTAGATAGCAACCGGTTTTAAGCGCGTCAGACTTGAGAGCGTAAGGACACAATTTTGAGAAGACTTGCTCAGGGTCGAGCTTTAAATACGATGCCGAGCCGAAGTCGGGCATGCAAAGCTCATATTGCCTATCTTACAGAGTTTATTAAGTTTGAACTAGGGAGCAGGAGCCGATCTCTAGGATGGCTGATGTGGAGCTAGATGATGATGGCCTTGAGGCCATGGAATACGCAAGCTTGCTTTTCTTACATAAGTGTTGTTCTTTGATAGAGTTTCTTACTTGTAGGGAACCTGGATCGGCCAGGACGCTTTCCCCGGGCTGGGAAAGTTGACTGAAGATTTAAAGAAGATCTAACCATGTCTACATTTTGAGGGTGGATAAGGCGGAGGGTGCCGACTGCGGCGTGAACCAGGCTCTGTTGAGTCCAAAGATAATGAGATTAAGGCTCTCCAGAAGTGATTTCGAGGCTCTGTGAGGTTAAGCTTAAGTCAGAAGGGAAGTTTACTAGGAAGGTCGAGCTGGAAGCTGCTATTCCAACTTGGATTGCCGAGGCTATCCGAAAATGTGAGGCTTCGGAGGAGTTTACTCGGGCTTTGAAGGTCTTTGCTTACGCCGATCTGGCGGCGGATATATGTTAGGCGTGGATGGTGTCAAAGTCGGTCGTCGCCGACTTTGTCAGGGACAATCTCCCCAACGAGGTTTTTATAAGATAGGAATGGATGCGGTCTATGACAACCGTTTGAAGGACTTCTCGGTGGGAGTGGGCAATCTGTCCTTGTACTCTTGTCGTGCTGCGGCTGCTCTTACCTCGGCTCTCGCTTCTTCCGAGCCACCGTAGAGTCTAGCCACCGGTTCCTAGGTCAGAAGGCTTGTGGACTTGTAGTCTTTTGTTTTGAAATTCTCATATGTACGATATGAGTGAAGAAGGAGTATTTAGTTAAGTTTTCATCCTTAACTTTATTCCGAGCACTTCTTTTAAGTACTTGATAATGGTAGAGGTAGAGGTAGAGGTATCTTGCCATGCATTAACTTGTAGTTTTGGATGGCATACTAAACGTTTAGTCATGTTTTTGCTCGAGTGTGTCCTATAGAAAACGAATGCGGTTAAGTCTGACTTGCAGACTTGAAGAGATTGGTTTTCAAACTCATTGAGTCCGATCTGCGGAGCTCAATTGAGTTCGACCCGTGGAGGTTGTCCGACCAACTTTGCTGAGTTTGTCCTACGAAGCTCAGTTCGATTCTGTCCTGCAGACTTAGATTTTATCCCTTTGATGCTATGCTTTTGGTAGTCTCGCTAACCTTTTTAATTTTTCTTATATAGGAGACCTTAGTCGGTCAGAAGGTTTCCCGGAGGTTGGGGGAGGCCTTCGAGGAGTCTGATGTCAACAAGAAGAAGATTGCCGAGTCAAGGCAAACCCGATGGGAGTTAGGGTGCGCTGTCGAGCTCGAAGATTAGGAGAAATAGGCTTTCCAGGATTAGCTTTTGATCAAAGAGGCGGAGCTGAAGTTCGTGCCGGTCCAGTTGGATACGGAGACAAGGGGTATGGAGCAGGCCGTGTCCGAGCTCCAAACAAAATTGTATGAGCTGGTGAGGTATCTTCTTTATCCCAACAAGCGGGTGAAAGATTAATCTAAGGCTTTTGAGGAGGCACATGAGGAGGCTGCTTCTGAGCAGTAGAGGATCGCCGACATGTCTGACGAAGAGTTGGCGATTATAGGTTGTAAGACAGTGGAACTGGTAAGCGACTTTTCCTTGTTTCCCTTTGCCTTAAAACCAAGTTATTAGGGGTTCTAATTTTTTTTAATTGTTCAGGGTGGCACGATTGGCCAGGAAGTTTTCAAGAGGTTGGGCAAGGTCTCTACAGACTTAGTTGCCCATAAGAATAAGACTGCCGAGCTGAGGCAGGCAAGAGAAGAATTCAAGGCTGCTTCCCGGCTCAAGGATACGGAGATGAAGTCCTTGCAAGCATAACTCATCGCTCAAGAGGGTGAGTTGAAGTCCTTGGCAAGTGAGCTTGCTTATGAGAAGAAGTTGAAGGAGAAGGAGGTTGCCTACCTCCAAGCAAGAATGGCAGAACTGGAGGCCATGATTCCAGTTCGGTGCGTCGAGGCTATCCAGGAGTATAAGGTTTCGGCGGATTTCACCGAGGCCTTGAAGGTGCTACTGATCCCCGTCTTAAACCATGGGTATACCCAGGGAGACGAGGATTCAATATCCTTCTCTTGTGTTGGACGACCTTCTGAATTTTGTTTGTTTTTTGAGTTTTATGCGTTCATTCTTGTTTGTTGAACTTTGTTAAGTTTTGTTTTGTTGTATTGTTGGGGATGTATGGTATGCCCCCCAGTATGCTATTCATTAGTTTTAGCTTTTGAATGGCATACTTGTTCTGATTCTGTGTTTCCGGGCCTATCGCGTGCGTTTGGCTCGCTCAGGCCTGTTAGCTATTTAGTATGCAACTTTGAAGTTTGCACACTTATTGTTGTATGTAGGACCGAGCTCTATTCGTGGGCTCGGGATTAGTATTTTCGCTCTGGCGAGTGGGACTAAGTCGATGACGCCTTTAATACAAATTTAGTTGATAATATGAAGTTGTAAGGCGGCGGTGAAAGTTGCTCTATTTCGAGTCTAGCCTGTAGACTTATTTAGTTTGGTCCTTGCTGATCATGTTGAGTCCGACCTGCGGAGCTCAAATGCCTACCTTAGCGTTTTGAGTGAAGTCCGCCCTGCGGAGTTCGACTTGTCTGGCCTGCAGACAGTTTAGCGTGAAAGTTCGTTTGATCCGTGCGGGTGGCGTGGATGTATGATTTGGCGAGTTGAGTTAGAAGTTTAACTATCCTCTCGTGCTTTTTTTTGCTGAGCCCGACTTGGCGGAGCTCTGGTATCATACTTTAAAGAGTCGAAGTATTTACGACTACTTTAGTGAGTTTGAAGTTTTGCAAACTTCATATATCTTGTCTATTCTCTAGAATTTAATACTAACATGCACAATAGAGCGCGAGTCAATATGATATTAAAATAGAGTTAAGGAGAACTTTGATGGGGCATCGAGGTGTTGGATGCACCGATGTGGAGTTGTTGAGCGAGCTCGGCGATTGGATGACTTCGCGCATGAAATTATTGGACAAGCGAGGGCCAGGCTAGTCTTGACTTCGTTTAAAACACGGCGAGCGGGGCCAGGCTAGTCTTGGCGTCTCCGTGAAAGTATTGACGAGCGAGGGCGGTATGTCTTGACTTCTCGTTTTAAGTGATGGCGGCGGCGTCGAACTTGCGGACTTTGTCGGCGTGTCTTTGTTACGTAATTTCAATAAAGACTATGCATAATAGAGAAAAATAATAGTAAGTTAACGTACCGTTTTCTTATTAGTGTAATCATCGATGCGAGCGGAAGTCGGTCTTATAGAAGGCTCGCCAGCCGGCGAGTTCCAAACATGATGCCGAATTACATCAAACTTATAGAAGGCTAGCCCGAAGGCGAGTTCCAAATATGAAAAGACTGAAGGTTTCGTGTCTGGGCGAGCTCTTTCTGTACGAGCTCATCCTTTCGCTTTGTTTGATCGCGCTCCAAGGAATTAATTGATAGTAACCCAGATTGGTTGTATTAGGAAATTGTCTCCTTGTGAATCATCCACGATGATGCGTACATCACGATTTCCGCCTGCTAAATAGCATGTAGTACACACATGTGTGTTTTTTATTAAGCAAACAATATAGAGACATAATATATGTATAAGTTCGGGTGATAAGAATCATTGACATATATTAATACATAAATCAAGTGCATCTTTGAGATGGATGTATATAATATCTTGAACATATTGCATAGAATACCCTAGCTTGCGGTATGATATATAAAATTGGATTTTCCAAAGCAAGTACTAGAATATGCAGTAAACACTATAATTTAGATGTAAACAGAATTCTTTTACTGAAACAGGAGGCAACTTTGACCATGGGCATACGAATATTTGCAAAGACATGGAGCAACTTGATAAACAAAGGTTTCGAGACTCAGATTTAGAGCAGAGTGTATCAAGCATGTATATAAAGAATATTCGAATAGAAATTCAAAGATGAATGTATCTAATCTCGCAGACAGGTGAATCAGCTATTTAAACACCCATTTTGAAAGCTCTTTCAGACTTTAACTCGGCTCAACCATTCATAAGTTATGTAGGTAGCAAACATCGAATTAAATCAAAGTCAAATAAAGTACTATAGCTGCAAAAGGTAAAGAAAGCTTCCCTGATGTAGCCGATTCACATGATGAGTATTTTGATTGATGTTGGTAGAACATCGTCGGCCTCGGGTCATGGAAAGTTGGGGGGAGCTGAGGAGCTCGGGAGTTCGGATCGGACGTTGGAGATCTCGGGAGGTCGGCGCGGACGTTGGAGAGCCCGGGAGTTCGGATCGGACGTTGGAGAGCTCGGGAGGTCGGCTCGGACGTTGGAGGACCCGGGAGTTCAGATCGGACGTTGGAGATCTTGGGAAAGAAACCCACAGCTTATTTTGGTGTTAGAGCAGCAACTCTCAGACGACGATCGGGAATCCAAACGAGCTCCGATCGACACGAAATTTGGAGGGATTGTTTGTCCCTTGTTTATCTTTGATCAGACCGGTGGAAATCTGTTTTCAACGGTTCAATCTCTGGCCATTGGCCGCCGATCTGACTACTGCGTTTTTTGGTGATAGAGCAGCACAAGCGAATTTATGGCGACGATCGGGCTTCCAAAAGGACCCCGATCGGTACGTAACTTGGAGAGCTTATTCATACCTCCTTTGTCTTCAATCTGAACAGTGGAAATCATATTTTGACGTCTCAGTCTCTGGGGACTGACCGCGGATCTGACTGCTGGCCTTAGATCTGTCTGCTGCGTTTTGATGATACAGCGTCAACTTTGCAACGACGATCGGGTATTGAAACGGACTCCGATCGGCATGAAATTTTGAGTTATTGTTCCTTCCACCTAATTATTTAATCTGAACGGTGGAAATTTTGTTGGGACGGCTCAATCTCCGGAAATTGGCCGCCGTTGGGACTGCTGCGTTTTATGGCGATTCAGCAGCAGCTGTAACTTTATGGCAACGATCGGGCGTTGAAACAGACTCCGATCGTCATGAAATTTGGAGAGATTATTCCCCACACCGTCCTCTTTAATATGAACGGTGGAAATCGTATTTTGAAGGCTAAATATCTGGAAATTGGCCATAGATCCGCCTGCATTTTTTCTGCTAGATTCTGGAGTTTTTTTTTCTGAGATTATCAAGCAAAGAGGCACTTCTTCTAGCGCCAATTGACGATCCAAAAATCGTCGGGGTAATCCTCTAGGCTCTTTCCCTTGGTGATAACCTAAGGATGCTCCAAGAACACAGAAAACGATGAAAGAGAGGGGGGAGATTTGGGATGTTTTAGACTGCACTTGAGATGTTGTGTCTCAAGCTGCCTACGTATCCAATGAGTGTATTGGAATCAAGTCTTCGTAGTTCCTTAGGGATAGTTTATATAGAGAAGAGTTATGCCCTAAGGCGGCGTGGGCCTTATCCTTGTTGGGCTTGGACTGCCGTGTCCCCTAAGGAAAATATATGGATTATTTGATCTCATTGATTGTAGGAGATAATTACGGTATTCGAATATTTATATTAAGTGGTAGAGATTGGAGCCTTTATGGCTCAGGATTCTTTCGTAGTTATCTGTTTATCATAAACATGGGAAATACGATTAGGGACCGACTTAGGTGGCCCGAGCCGGACTGGTTGAACCGACCTACAGAGGTCGGGGAGAATAGCCGAGTTGTCATGAGCTCGGAGTCTTATGTGTAGAATAATAGGTCCGAGAGGGGCTTAGCCCAACCGATAAGGTTGGTCAAAGGTAGGTTAGATTACAAGTGTTGGCCGACCCGCACAGGTCGGGGCTGAATCCTGACTTCGTCTCGAGGATTGGAGGTCGGTGCTAGGTACGGTCAATCCGGGAGAGATGGAGTGACTAGCCAGACTGGGTCACTCGGCGTCGTTTCTCTCTCCCTACTCAGTGTTGAGCCACTGAAAAGGTGCCACGTAGGTAGGTCCATTTTTTGGCAGCATCAATTAGCTACACGAATACTTGATTGAGGTAGTGTAGAATGATTGTAGAAAATTTGTATTGAATGAATATATCTTATGATTTTCGTGTGGGTAAAAAAAGAAGAGAAGAAGAGATCGATACGTATATAATTCATGCTTCCACGAGTCGCTGCAATATTGATTATAGTTTTGCTTAATAAAAGATGAATGTTAAGTGGCGTTGTTAAATGATGATATTATAAAGTTTGTCTATTGTTTAACTTTAACATATGTAGACCATCTTTTTGTTAGGCATAAAGTAACTACGTTGTAGTTCCCAATTTGAATTCACTTTAAACAAATCTCTCTGTATGGGGAAATATTTACTAAAAAAGTATTGGTTGTATCGAAACACTTGATGTGTGTATAAAACGTTGTAATCTCATTCTTGTGTAACGACATGTAATAATTGCTAGTTTAATTGTATTATTAGTGTCAATTTAATAGCAAATACGATTAGAGATATTTAAGTATAAAATATTAAACGTGAATCGAGATCTCATCAACCATAATCACTATTAAGATTTCTCCATCATAGATTGGTATTATGGACGTTATCATATATACAATATCACAATTCGTTCGTTAAATGAACAAATATATAATAACAGAAAAACCATTTGTTATATGTATAAATATAAAGACGTAATAGAAACGATCCGACCCGGTCGGTTTTGGTACAACCTGATTGGGTTTAAGACACTATATCACAAATACTTCGATGGAATGAAATGTAAAACATAACCTAATGATAAAAATCAACCACCACCACCCACCCGCGTTCTCCCGTGCCACCCGCCCACCCCACCACAATCCACCACACCACCACCCGCCGTCAATGCCGCTTATCTTGCCACAATCATCGTCACAACTAACCACCATCCCCTATCACAACCAACCCCACTCATATGCCCCACCACCACCACCTCAGTACCAACCATTTCAACGATATCCTATACCACCACCCACCTCACCACCGTATTCATCGTCGTCACCCATAACCTATCCCACCACCAACCTCGACCATTATCTCCGCCACAACGAACTCGATCACCACCGATATTCACTCGGCCACCACCTCCCACTTCACCATCACCCATCACCGCACACCACACCACCCGTGTCACTACAACCACCACCATCACCACCACATCCCACCTTACCATCACCTTTCACCGCACACCACACCACTATTGTCACCTCAACCACCGCCACCACAACCACTGCTATTGCACACCGCACATCATCCGCCACCACCCACCAATGCATGCCCACCACCATACACCCGCCACACTCATCATCACGCATGCCTATCTCTCACCATGTCGCTTGACACATCTTATAGAGCCTCACACATTTCATTCTATTGCATGCCAAACATAAAAATGTAATCACTTCATTCTATTCCTTTACATTCTAGCAATTCAAACACACCATTGAAAGAATTTTACACGAGAAAAATTCGAAGTTTCAAATTTTAATCATCTTATAGACCAATTTTTGATATAATAGATGGATTAACTTTCAAGTGCATATCGTGTTAATTAATGGTGATTGCTTACCCCATCTGACCAACTAACTCTTTTAATATCCATCCCCTCAGGGTGGATGTAATGGCTTTTTATTTTTGGGGCTTTAATAACAAGTCAAAGAAGTAGAGGTCCTATAATTAAATTTTTTTGGTTTATGGCTTCCCATCATTATCTTTCACGGTTCAAGTTTCTCCGGTTCTCCTTATCAGTTCATTTGTGGAAGTGCATGTAGATGCCCCAACTCTCTCCTTTCCATTAAAAAAATACATAATAATAAAAGGACGTGGGGTTATCCTCTCTTTCATAGTCTTGGCCCACCAACTTTCTACTTTATCATACAAAAATAATCTTTTTAATAAATATCAGTCTTGTTTTTCAATAACCATTACGTAAATTTGCTTTTGCATATTATTGCTTTTTTTTCATCCTGATTACATTGGGAGACCATACCATTTTTTGATGTCCTTTTTTGGTTTGGCCACTACAGTGTGCCCTCACATCCTTCTATCCATAATAAAAAAAAGAGTATTGGTAGATGGGTGTTTCAATTGATTTCATACTGAATCAATTGTGATTGCACACTTCAAATGAATTTAATTTTATAAAAGTGCTTCGAGTAAAATTTAAATTTAATTATTCAGATTTCAAAAATGGATATTTCGATCTGCCTATACAAAATTGAATGTCTACTATATATTCGTTTTCATCAATGTTAAATGTCAATAGGCTGTCTCCAAAATAGATTTATTCTGTTATAATATATATATACTAGTGAAATCGCGACTACAAGCGACGCAGCGGAGTCACGCATCTTATAAGTTTTAACTTATTTGACGATATTAAATACGAAGAAACGTGGCATGTAACGAACCGCTTCGTAGCGCAATTTTTTAAGCGCAACAATGAAAAATAAAACATTTTACGTCGATCTCTTTTCGGATACCACAACCTACCACACAACTCTACCCTAGTCAACACACTCTTTCTTATCTACTACACACATTATCAATCATCCAACCGCACTTATCCCAACATTTTTAACACTCACCTATCCAATCCTACCTCACCATGCCCCACACCACATTATCTTCTGCAGCACTACCCTATATTACGTCTTTTATTCAACCTACCAAACTTTACTTAACTTACGCCACATCGTCCAACCATACCATCCTACCCTACCATACATCACCGCATTACATCTCATACCTCTCCTCACCTACATTAGCACACCCTACCGCACTCTACCTCTCTACATACCTACAAACCTTAACCTACCTCCCAACCTACATATTAATTCACTATCCTAATAAGCGCATTACACACTATTTTTCTCTCATCCCACCCTACCTTACCCTACCCACCACCCCATATTACTCTCTACCTACATCTCCTCGCCTCTACCGCGCCTTCCACCCATCTCTTATATATCTATCTATCCTTCCCACCACCCCAACCCCAACCCACCCCACCCACCACCTACCTAACATCACTTTCCTCTTACACACCACCACGTGTTTAATCGATTTTCATTTAATTCCATCCGATTTCATTCTGGTCAATTTTCATTTTATGAAAAAAATAATTCTACAATGTCGGCCCTTACAAAACCAGGGACGGTCCAAAATAACAAAAGGGCCAAAAACACAAAAAGCAACAAATGAGAGTAGAAGAGATGATTTTTGGTGGTTTATACGGGTGAGGAGCCGGGAGAAAAAAAAAAGGAGGGTGCCACGTGGCATACCCTTTCCTTTCTTATTTAGATAGGGAAAAAAAAAAGATATGTTTTTACAAAAAAAAAAAATTCATTTCAAAATTTTAATATTTCAAATGTAATCGTCAAACCAAATATTTTTAAACATAAAGATCGTGTAAGCAACGTATGTGCGTTGACTTATATCTTGAAAATAATCATATCGCCGTGTACAAACGATATGTTTTTTATGAAATGAATTTATTTTAAAAAATCTATAATATTTCATGTGAGACGTCAACAAAATTGTTTTGGCGTGATCTGAAGATCGTGTGTCAACAATAAGTCGTGGCTTTATATTTTGAAAAAATAGTCATACATTTGCTACATATATTCACACATTAAAAGGTGATACAATTGAGTCCTCCAAAATGGAACAATTTAACTCAAACCCTTCTTCTAAAAAAAATTAATAAAAAAAAAAAAAAAACTGGGTTGGGCCTGCCGTGAACAGTAAAAAAATTATTTAAAAAAAAAGGTTGGGCCTGATTTCTGGGCCATGAACAGTAAAAAACTGGGGACCAATAAAAAAAAACAAGTGTCACTCAAGGACTCTTTTTCCTTTCTTATATAGAGTAGAGGGATATGTTGGGCTAAAGCATTTCTATAGGAAAACAATAATAAGTACATGTACAATTTTTTTTCAGGGAAGTACATGTAGGGGTGCATATGATTCGGTTTTCCGGTTTTTTTACTATTTTTAAAACCAAACCATTTTTTACGATTTTTAAATTCACAAACCAAAACCGAACCATAACTACGTAAAACCATTTTAGTCGGTCCGGTTTAGATCAATTTGGTTCCGGGTTCATAGCATTCAATCTTATGTCTTTCGGACAAATAACGAGAATATCGATCCATTTACATGATTCCACCGGTTATAGAGATGATCGTACGTAAATTCTCCGTTGAACGAGACAACAATCATAGTGTTGCGATTATCTGTTTTTTTTTTAAAAACAATTCAAGTCATTATTAACTCATTCAATATCAACTTAGATAACAACTTAAAATGCATTATAGACATTCAATATAGTAATTCAAAACCCTACCTAAGCGATTTTATCACGAATAGAAACAAAACATACTTACACTAAACTCTAAGTGTAAGTGTGATCAATATTTCCAATAACAATGGTCTCTGAAACAGAGCCATTTTCAGTACCATTTTGGGTAGGAACTGCACCCTTATGCACGATCAAACCATCAATATGGACAATTCCATTACTACCAACAACAAATTTTCCAACTTCTCAAAACTACAATACCAAATCAACAATACCAAAGTTTACGACAATCGAACAATACCAAAGACTTAAACACACTACTTAGATGTATAAACATTACATAAAAAACCTACTTAAAACACACATTTCGGTTAAATACATATCATTACTACAATATAAATAACATAATCACTACTTAAAACACACATTTCGGTTAAATACATGTCATTACATACACTAAACCCTAGTAATTAAACCCTAAACAATAACACTAAAAAACACTTAAACACACTACTTAGATGTATAAACATTACATAAACAACCTACTTAAAACACACATTCCTGTTAAATACATATCATTACTACAATATAAATAACATAATCACATTGAGCACTTGAATTAAGACAAATTACATAGCAAAAACTTACCCATTTGAGCACTTGAATGATGAAGAAATGGACTTGAAAGATGAAGAAGTGGTTTGAAAATTGATATTAACTTGAAAGACTCTGAAGGAATGAGAAAAATAGCCCGTTAATGTGGTGTATATTGAACAAGTACCTTACAGCAACATTAATTGCCATCTACCACTTCCAAACGTAGATAATAGCAATTTAAACGTAGAAATAGTACGTTTAAACGTAGAGAAATGCACATTTAGTGTAACTTCCTAATTTATTGAATTACCTTACGTTTAAACGTAGGTTCCTTGCGTTGAAACGTAAGGATCCTACGTTTACAGCTATGGTTTGTGTCAGACGGATATGTGAATTCCTTACGTTTAAACGTAAGGATCCTTATGTTTAAACGTGAGGAACCTTACGTTTACCTGAATTTCAATGTCAGAAAAGGCATGACCTGATTTTCAAGTGTCAGGACTGACACAACCTCATTTTCCAATTTCTGGTGAAAACCTAAAGGATAGGTAGGAGTTGAATAGAATTTGGAGGCAGGTGAACGGTGGACTGGAAAGGACGAAGCTTCGTGATAAGCTCCATACTATAAAAGAAATAAAAAATAAAAAGGTTAAAGTCTTGTAATAATACATAAGATAAAGCCCAGCACTAAAAAAAAATATAATAATAAATATGTATATGTATATAAAATCAGTCAGGTGTCATCCAAAGACACAAGAAGCATTTCAACAAAGAACTTTTACTAAAACACTGTCGTGGCTCATTCTAAGGGCTGAAATTTTTGCTCTTACTAATAGCAAGATATTTCAACGCTTTTACTCTTTACTAGGTTTTTTTTGTACTTACCCCTTACTTTATGTTTTCCCACCTTCAGAAGAT
Organism: Gentiana macrophylla; assembly: GCA_026214975.1. NCBI lineage: Eukaryota > Viridiplantae > Streptophyta > Magnoliopsida > Gentianales > Gentianaceae > Gentiana > Gentiana macrophylla. Next base: position 88,594,217 of record CM047807.1, read on the forward strand.
GATGAAAGGAAGTTGAGTTCAAGATTGATGAGGAGTGAACTCAATGTGGATGATGTTGAAGTTTATTATTATCATGTTGCAATTGATAAGATTTTTATGTCTCACAGTTATATGGTGGTGATGGATACGTTTTTCCCACTTCCAATGTAGGATATCACAACAAATGAGTCTCAATCTTCGGTGTTTTTTTTTTCTTCTACTATGGTTTAACATATGTAGACCAGCTTTTTGTTAGGCATAAAGTAACTACGTAGTAGTTCCCAATTTGGATTCACATTAGACAAATCTATCTGTATGTGGAAATATTTACTTAAAAAGTATTGGTTGTGTCGAAACACTTGATGTGTCTATAAAACGTTGTAATCTCATTCTTGTGTAACGACCTAACCCGAAAATCTGAGTAACGATTTATATTGGGCACGTCGTGTCTTACACGGCTCACATACACTAATTATTATTATTATATCTATTAAGAGCCAAGAGGGTGTGCGCAGAAGTGGACACGTGGACACCTTTTGGCTTGACACGTGGTGAGTTTTTTATTTATAATTTTATTTTATTATTATTTTAACCTTTGTGTTTATTTTTAATTATTTTATCAAATGTGTATTGTTAGCAGTTTGTGCGGAAAAGGGAAAAAAGAGGAAATACCGATGGATTTGACGTTCTGTTGTGTAGTGTACGATGGAAGATGAGTCAAATTTTGCTATAAAATACAACAAAAAAATATGGCCAAACAAATATCCGTGCCACGAAAATAGTCATAGCGCCACGATTACTCTCGTTTTTTTATTTTATTTTATTAAACCTTTGTGGCTCGGTTTTTTTTTTTTTTTTTTTTTTTTTTTTGAAATCAACCGTGTGCCATTAGTAGTTTGTGCTGAAAATGAAAAAAAAGAAGGAAAGACGGACGGATTTCACGTTGTGCCGTGTAGTGTATGATGAAAGATGAATCAAGTTTAGCTATAAAACACAAAAAAAAAGTAGCAGAACAAATATCCGCGCCACGAAAATAGTCACGGCGCGACGATTATTCTCGGCACCCTATAAATCATCGGTAGCTCTGACGCGTGTAACGTGGTGCCAAAAAAGTTATTTGGTGGTTTGTAAAACTAAATGAAAATTAATAAAAAAAATTGTGCCAATAGTAAAATGGTAGTGCCAATAGAACCCGTCTTTATTGAACTTATTGGTCGTGTAAGAATATATGATGTATTTATTTTGCTTCTATCGGCGCGACGGCTACTACTAGTCAAAGAGTTAACCCGCCTCTAGCCGATGATGAAAACTTGCCAATTTGGTTAAGGCCCGTGTTCAGACATCCGGGAAATGTTGATGGGGACTGAGAGGTTGGCCATGCGATTATGAATCCTCCTCCCTTGGAGAAATTTGACCTAGACCGTTAGGATGGAGCGACTTTGGCGATCGGAGTCGGGATCGCCTTCCGAAACACGACGGAGGACCATATGGCCGATTATATGGATGGCCTTAGCGATCTCATGGGTCGGGTTGGAATCGTTTCCAGTTAGGTAACTCTTATCTGCCTCTGCCGGAAGGCGATTCGGCTTCTCATGCCTGTCCTTTTATTTTTTAGTTTCCATAGGCGACCTACGATTGGTTAGAGAGCGACTACGCTGCCTCTGAACAAGAGGTGTCTGGTTTAGAAGCTGAGCTGGCCGAGCTGAAGAGCAAGTTCGACGATGCTGAGAGTCGAGCTTGGGAAGCGGAGATAGTCGCTAAACGAGCAAAGGTTAAAGCCGGTAATGATGTTGCCCAACTCGGCGCACTTGTTAAAGAATGTGCAATTGAGTATGAAAAGATTCGCTTAGCCCTGAATGCTGGGAAGAAGGCCATGGAGGTGGCTTTGGCGGCGAGGGATGCCGAGATGAATGAGAAATATGCGGTCCAGAATGGCTTAAAACTTGAGAGGGAGCTGCGGGCTGGAATTTATCAGGAGCTTAAGCGTGTTCAGGCCTCTATACCCGGCATTGTTGCTGTCAAATAGGTTGAGGCCGTCCAGAGGTACAAAGAGTCTAACTAGTACAAGGACGATCTGCTAGCTGTGGCGGAAAAGTTCTACGAACAAGGGCAACGCCTTGTGGCGAGATACTTAGTTTGAGATCTGGGCTGTTGGACTTATTTCTATGTTTTGATGATGAGTGCCAGACTAGCTGTTATAGTGCAAAGGCAAAAAGATGTCTAGATCAAATGTATAGGTTTATTAGAGTTTGATTTATGAATAGGTTTGATCAAACAAGCACTGTGAAGGGCAACTGAATAATCTGGTTATCTCACAGGAGAGTGTTCATGGCCTAATGTCCCGGTTTGTTGATGATGTCACTAAGGGGGAAGAGGGCCAAACAGCAGCAGCAAAAGAGGCTGCAAGACTCTTTGCAAAGAAAAGATGGGAGGATGAGACTAATGCTTACAGACAACCTGCACCTGGCAGAGTTCAACTTACTGATGATCTCCTCAGACAATACAAGAAAGAATACTATAACAGAAGGAAACCTTATCATGACAAGGGATATCATGAAGGTCTAAACTCTTTCTTGGGATTGAAATTTTGGGAAGCAAGAGTCAAAGCCTTAAGGGCAACTTACAGAGGTGGAAGAGGTGGAAGAAGTGGCATAGGTGATAGGGACTTGCCTATCACAAAAGCAAAGGACTCACTTGATGAATTCAAGGAACTTTACATGAAGTTTGGATTCAGAGTGAATCAAATTAATCTTCTCCTGCCTGAAGCATGGAAATGGTGGAAAGAGGTCAATCCTACATTGATTTTACAACGATTGAAAATGAATGGATGAGGATATGATAGAAGAAATCGGGGCCTACCAAGAACAAGTGGAGAAGGCCAGACAAGAAAGAGAAAGAAGACAGTAGATCAGCACACTTTAACTGCATTATGTTTTTGCTGATTCTAGGCTGTAATATCTTTGAACAAATGTTTATAATGAAAGATGACTATATTTGTTCTGTTTTTGTTTTTATCTTTTTGTTTTTATCAAATGTATAGGTTTATTAGAGTTTGATTTATGAATAGGTTTGATCAAACAAGCCTTTGTAAAGAAATGTCTGAATGATATCGTGATCGATCCATATCATTAGGGTAGATAGGTCAGTAGACTAGTCTGGAACCTGCTGAAGACTGAAGGCTGAGGGTTCAAACTTAGTTACAGAAGGCTAAGGGATCAAACTTAGTAATTTAAGTCAAGGATATGGAATCAGAATTTAGGCAAGTCTGTGATGACCTAAACTGATTACATATACCTTGTGAAGAAGGTCTAAGTTCCACAAGTTGGATGATGTTTGGAACTTGGTTATATTTAAAAAGGTGTAATCTAACTTCACAAATAAAAGTTAGATAAAAGAAATCAGCTGCATTGTACTTTATACACGACAAATTGCGATTCAATGATCGATAGGTATCTCAGCAGACTGATGAACCTGCTGATAATATACCTCGGTTAATTCAAGATTATATTGGAAGATTACATGGATAAGGACATCCAACTACCTCTGACTTATCAAAGAAATCAAAGGCTGAGATTAAAAGAACGTTGGGATGATTCAGATCTTTATCCAATGGTTATAAGTCAAAGGGTGGGCCATGATCGCCTTTGTCAAAAAAGGAGTTACGACGATTGTCGAGACCTATGAATAGTGACGAGAATACAAATCGGATGGGACAAAAACAAGGAACAGTTACATTTGAATTTCAAATACAAGTCACATGCATTCCTACCTATAAATAGAGGACCTTCAACTCGAAAACAAGATGATGAAAATGATAAACTTTGAAGAGATATTTTCTTGAAATAAAAACACCTCTTTGAACTTCTTGAACTTAAAGCTCTTGATCGAGAGAAATTCTTCAAGTGTATTCGATTTCAAGCTACATCAAGCATACACACTTGAAGCACTGCAAGCTGCTTGATTATATCATCCTAATCAAGCTTTTTTGAATCGAATCATTTATTTGATTCAATCTTTATTTTATAAAGAACCTCTTGAAGACAGTGAAGCACGTTGTGTGAAAAATTGTTTGTTTGTGGTGGAGGCTGGTGAAGAGGCAATCCTACCTTCAAGGACCAGTGGAAGACTCGGGAGCAGCAATCTTACCTGTTTCCAGTTTTCAGTTTGTGAAGCCATAGTTATTGGTGAAGGACAAGCAACTTAGGAATCTTTGTAAAAGATACATCAAAGATCTCTAGTGAATTTCCTCCAACATCACAGGAGAAGAGTGGACTGACAGGATTACACCACCTGGAACCACTATAAAATCTGCCTACTTACTTTCAGCATTTACATTTTGCACTTAGTTTATTTTACACATCAACCTACTGAATCTAGCAACTGAAATCACACACTTTCACTACTGAGTATCTAATACTTAGTATCATATTTAACAACAAGTATTAAGGCTTAATTACGATATAATTCCATTTGCACAAATTCAAAGAAACTCAACCTGTCGATGAGACTACATGTTTATCAAAGAGGCTCTATGAGGTATCAACAGACTCTTGAAGTATCGGCAGATCTTTGAAGTTGCAAATTTGTTAACTCCAAAAGTTTTAAGTGTTAAGTTTATTCACCCCCTCTAAACTTAACCAAAGCCTTTTCAAGGGACCAACATGGGCGATGATGATCTTTTGATGGATATCCTGGCGAGATGGTTGACCACCGATATGTTTGATGAGTCCTTGAAGGATATCCATCCATAAGTGCCTTATAACGATGACGAGCTAAAGGAGCTGCACTAATGTGATCGAAAGGATGGATGCGAGGTGGTTTAGGTCTCACCTTCGACTGTTCCTGGGAACCTCTGCGTCAAGGTTATGGAGATACTGGGCGAGGAGGTCACTGCGAATTTCACTCCGCCACATTCTGGGATCCCAACCTCTGGTGCCTCTGTTTCCCTATTAGTCATTATTGATGACGCGGTGGAGTATGCTCACACGATGGATGCTCTGTTTGACCTTGCTGTTCAGACTCATACTCCACCTGATGGGACGATTCAGAATCGACCCGAAGTTCCTCCTCGGTAGCCCGTCCTTATATTTTGTTGAGATTTTCTGAATCTGGCTTTGTAATCTTTAAAGTATTTGAACTTTTTGATCTCGACCTTTGTAATAACTAGTCGATATCTTTTTCTTTTGATTTCGAATGCATTCTTTCATTCCTGTCGTTTTTTCCAATTTTTTTACATAGCCCCCCTAGGCGAGATGGGCTTTTACATATAATATAGTGGCCCCATTGTTATCGACATGGTTACTGGCGTTGAGCTACGAGCTTGTCGGGAACATATATTGATCTCGTCTTTTGACTTTGTGTTATAAAACGACCAAAGCATAATGATAATTGAAAGGTGCCGTGCTGATTAACGACTGGACTTATCGGTGTTACAAGAATAAAGAAAGCGTAATCATTCACGTTTATAAACGAGAGAATGAATGCCATAACCTAGATGCCGCCCTGTTGGTATTAGAAGATAAATTCAAGAGGGTATTAGAAGATAAAATCAAAAGATAAATATGGATGTCACAAAAGAAATATTGTTATATGAAGATATAGATTTAAGTAATAGTTTAAATAAATATTTTGTTTAAAAAAATAAATTTATCTGTATTTTATTTATCTTTATTTATCTTTATCTGTACGGTTTCCATCAATAAAAAAATCAGTTTAGTCATTTACGTTTCCGTTACGCATTCTGATTTTTTTTATGGTATCAGATCCTGAGGCACGGATTCGAGAGCCTTAACAATGGTGAACCCTGTCCGATCTTCTTCTGCTTTTCAAATATTTTGTTTAGTTTGTCATCATCGCCGACCGCATGACATTATCATTCACACCCATCTTTTTTCTCACCCGTTCAGTTTCTCCAACATGGAAAATGTTTTTGCATCCTCCACTCAACCCATATCAAACAATTTCTTTTCAATTTTTTTCATAGTGCTCGTGTCATACTTCCAAGTAATTGCACTCCACCTCAATAAATTCTTAAATAACTTTTTTTCCCCAACAATATTAGTTTGCACCATGCACGGTCCTCACTCTCCATGTTAAAGTTGTTCCACATTAGACACTTATCATTGTATCACCCACCATATTAAGATATTGAATTCCCTCACCTCACAAGATAGCTTTTGGGGATGAGGCCCCTCCTCTTATATGGGTTTGGGTCTATGTTTTCTACATGGTATCAGAGTCATCCCTTTATTGTGCAATTGTTGGGCCTCTTTGTTGGCCTTGTAGTGCCCTTTATATGCCTTGTGTGCCATGTGACCCAGGCTGTTTATTGGCCCACACTTGAGGGGGCGTGTTAAAGTTTGTCGCATTGGATGACACTCATCATCATCATACCCACCATATTAAGAGGTGGATTTCCCTCACCTCACAAGCTAGTTTTTGGGATGAGACCCCTCATCTTATATGGGTTTGGGCCTATGTTTTCTACACCCAACCCATATTTATTTATTTATATTTCTAATCAAAGAGAAAAATAAATTTCTGCCATTGTTGCCGAAACAAGGGGAAAAAAAATTGGGTCGAGCTGCATCTATGTCAATTTTGGTCCAGATTTTTTAGGTGTTATTTATAAATAAATAATTATTTTTTCATATAGCAACAATTCTCGAGAAAATATACATTCAGGTCACTGTAGACGCCCATATTTCAAGTCAGGTCTGTTCAGACCTGACATTTTTTTTAAGTAGCCCGTGCCTGTTTCCACGGGGCCGTGTAAAATTCCACCAGATCCCGTGGAATTGTATAAAGGCCACGTGGAAGAACAACTAATGGCAAAAGTTTCAATTCCACGCGACCTGGGGGAAAAGCAACCTACGCCACGTGGAAATTTAAGGGCGCGGCGTGGAATAATGACACGGTCCCGTGTAATAAGGAAATTGAATGAATAAATGCTTCAACTGTCATTTTTTCCCTACATTTTAGTCAATGCCATCATCTTCTTCACCCAAAATCATCAATCTTTTTCACTCGACTTTTTCTTCACAAAACTTTCAGACAAAAATTATCAATCTACGGGATATCAATCTACACCGGTCTTTCGACTTTAAACAAATGGGTAAGCATTTCATATAGCACTTTTGTTTGAATTATTTTAAATATCGTATTTGTTTTAATTTGATGATATGTTTGAGGTAATTAACCTTATAAAGATATAAATTTTCGATTTTTCGTATGGTGAAAAGGTAAAAGCTTATAGTTTTAGGGTAGTGAAAGGATAAAATTTTGATTATTAAGCTATTGAAATGATTAATTATAATGTGATCGTTCGATAATAAAATTGTCATTCGTTGGAGGAAAATGTAGTTCATATATTTGTAGAAATCTTAACGTTGTAGAAATTTTGATTATTTGATAGTTTAGAAATTTTTTAGAATGAAATGCACTAATGATATTATAGTGGCAATGTTAATATTAGAAATGATAATGTAGAAGTTTTGATATTGTACATATTTCGATTATATGATATTGTATGTATGTTATAAGTTGTTTCGAAATTGAGTAGTATAAATTCCTTTCATGTTCCATGCATTAGTTAATTTTGAAATGTGTAGTTTGATACAACTTAAGTTTTTAAATAACACTCGAATAATTTAATTGTTACGGGCAATCACAATGAAAATGCCCTAATTTAATAAAAAAAGAATTGAATTTATAAACGAGAAACAAACGACAAATAAATGTTGTTTGAAATTTCCAAAACAACAAAATTTTGACCTATTCTATGGTACGCCTCGACCTAATGATGTTCTTAGAAATGCATGCATCCCTAGGGTGTTTTCGAATCCTTCTGATCCGTTGTGTCATGCCTAATCTCCAGGCTTTGTATTGGGGCTCCTGATAGGTAGCTCGTAGAATATTTCATTAGGTCTGCTCAATAGAGCATCTTTTCTGTTCTTAGCAGCTTGGTAAAGCCTCCGCCGGAAGTGAGGCATCCGTTAGATCGAAAGTATAAGATCATTACTGTTGGCTCATTCAAAGATCTCGATCTCCTCGTCATCATCAAATATTCTATGACGCTGGTGAAAACAATATTCTCTTCTATTACCCCTGTCTACTGTTACAACACAACACAACACAACACAACGAAACTTGAATTTTTTTGACCTAACCTAACCTAACTGTGTGTGCGTGTGTGTGTATGTATATATGCTAAAGAATATTGATTTATTTTAAAGAATATTGATGTGTTTTTTGATGTCTGGCTATATGCACTTATATACAAGTAAATATATCTGTATATATACTAGAAACCAATATTCACACACATATATACTACTAGCATATATAAGTGTATATATATATATTGGTTTCTCATTTATATACACATATATTTATATATAAACACACACAGATAATATATATATATATATATATATATATATATATATATATATATATATATATATATATATATATATATATATATATATATATATATATATATATATATATATATATATATATATTTCAATCGAGAAATAATTTTACAATAATATTTAGTCAATCCAACAATATTTGGAAAAAACCTAACCGTGTGGATAAATGATTGTTTTTTGCGAGATAACAACACGGTGTCCGTTAAGTTTTTATTTGGCGGAGAGTGGAAATACCATGAAGATAGCGACAAATGGTCTTATAAGAAAGGAAAATTGTATTTGGTTCGTGTGAAAACCGATACGACATTGGATGAAGTGTAGGTCAAAGTGTGTAAGAAAGTAGGAATTGATGTCTCAAACAACACATTGATCATGATACTAATGTACGTAGATTATGACCAACCGATTGATGTTTTGGATGATGATACATGACTAGGCTACATTGATGATATTTTGAGAAAAGAAGCTGTGAAACTATGCGTTAACGCTGAACCGGTTATGCACGATGAAGATACAAAAGATGAGTATGAATTTGACTTAAATGAGCAACTTCATGAAGAAAATGATAGAGGAATTGAGGATTTTACATCCGAGTTGGACTGTAATCGAAATTCCCGAAAGCATGTTGTACCTACCACATCAGCCTTATCCCCTCATGAAACTGCCATCCGACCGAATATAACTTCAGCTCAACAAGTCATTAACATCACAAGTGAACCTGACTACGATTTGGGGAATAATTGCGAATATGATTCGTCAGCCAATTCACACACCTCGGCCTAATTTTAGCCAGACAACGCACACACCGTACATCCAACAACATTTTGACGGGACAAGTCATAATGCCAACATAAATGGAACAAGCCAGTAGTTTGACCGTCAGCCTCTTATTATGCCAACACCGATGCAAGCGGGTCCTAATATCGGTGGATCGTTTACGAGTTTTCTTAGAGCGCCTTTCGAACAGAACCTTCATATGCCAACACCGATGCAAGCGGGTCCCAATATCGGTGGATCGTTTACGAGTTTTTTGAGAGCTCCTTTCGAACAGAACCTTGGTATGCCAACAAGGATGCAACTGGGTCCCAATATTGGTGGATCGTTTACGAGTTTTATGAGAGCACCATTAGAACAGAACCCTGATATTGGTCCTAGATTTAGTATGGCTAGTATTAATCGCAATAGAGGTGTTCATTTCGGTTCAGACATTCCGGATTCCGAAATTCCTTCGTGTCCACGGGCTGGGGCGTTTCAGACTGAAGATTCTGGATTACTGTATATTGGTAAAAAGTTCAGGGACAAGGATGATATGCAGATGAAAATGAGTTACCACGCATTGAAAATAATTACATGTGGAAACCTATCCGGTCCGACAAGAGGAAGTTAAAAATACGATGCTTTACTTCGGAGAGATGCGAATGGCAAGTTGTGGGTAGAAAGGTGTTTGATTGCAATAACTTCAAGATAACCGAGTACACTGAAACTCACACTTGTGCATTGGAGCGATTAAGCAACGATCATAGGCAAGCCAGACCTGGAACTATAGGTCATCTCGTTAGAGAGAACCTCATAAAACTCGGCAGTCATTTCACGACAAAACATTTAATAGTGGAGGTCAAAAGAGTATTCAACATAGACCTTGATTATCAGCGTGCATATCATTGTAGACAGAAAGCGTTGGAATTAATCAGAGAAAGCGTAACACTATCGTATTCTAAATTACCCGCCTACTTTTACATGTTGAAGAGTGAAAATCCTGAAACTGTCACAGACATAGAGACTGACTATATTCTTGGCGGAGTTCAAGTACTGTTTCATGGCTTTGAAATCTAGTATTGACGGGTTTAAGTACTGTCGACCTGTCTTAGTCGTGGACGGTACTCATCTGAAAACAAAATGCGAGGGGACATTGTTAGTAGCTATCGGTGTAGACACAGGTGATAAACTCTTTCCGGTAGCGTTTGTCGTGACCGACGGAGAGAGCAGGGATGCGTGGATGTATTTCATGCTTCAAGTGAAGGGGGTAATCGGGGAATGTGAAGACATGGTGTTCGTATCAGACAGAGGGGCTGGCATCATTGGTACTGTTAGAGATGTATTTCCAAACGCTCACCATGGTTTTTGCTACCACCACCTTGTCATGAACCTCAATAAAAAAATTCAGAAGCACATGACACTGTCCATACACTTTCTGGGAAGCCGCGTATACTTTTTAAAAAACGCGATTCGCAATAATGTTTCAAAGATTAAAGAAGCGAGATAAAGATCCAAACAATAGAGTATCTAGTTATTTGGAGGCTATTGGATTTCGTTACTGGGCACGATCGCATTTTTCAGGGACACGTTACGCAATAATGACAAGCAACTATGTTGAAAGTTTTAACAATGTGATCAGGGATGCGCGTAAGTTGAGTATCGTGAATCTGTTAGACTACATAAGGGGAACGTTGTAGTAATGGCATTGCGAGATGAGAGAACTTGCATTGGCGTGTCGCTCCGTGTAAGCCCCTGAAGCCGAAAAATTCTTGACTGAAGTCTCGCATGCCCGAAGAACCATCACACTAAAGGCGATCGACCGGGACCAGTTCCAAGTTGAGGACGTTGATACTAGCGCAAAGGTAAATATGGCTGAATGGAAGTGTTACTGTGGAGAGTTTCATGGGCTCAAGATGCCTTGTGTACATGCTTGTGCTGCTATAAGTGAGCGTTGTGAGAGTCCGTACGATTATTGTTCTGACTACTACAAAGCTCAATGTTTCCAGCGTATTTATGAAGGACGCGTATACCCTGTTCCAGTCGAGGATGATTGGATTGTTCCCACTTCAATTAGATACCAGCGCATTCCGCCGCCTGAGCCTAGACTGAGTGAAGGAGGTGAAACACAAACAACGGTTGTGAGGCGGGGTGATCGGCCTTTTTCTAAGTGTCCAATCTCACCGGCAGTGTACCGGGTCAATTGTAGCCTAGAATTGGTGAGTCAAGGTCGTATCCCATAGGGAATCTGGTCGAGTACCAAAGTCGGTCTCGTCCCTAGTTCAGGTCAACACAATAATTGACCGTGGTGATTTGTCAGATTACCGGTTCTAACAACTAAATAAACATAAGAGAAAAGATTTTAAACTACGAAAAACAAGATAGCCGAGCTATCATCCAACCAACTACTCTCTCTAACCCTAACTCGTTTCCGGAAGTGTTTCGACAAACTCTAATGTTCTCGGCATCGTTGAAGGGTGTCGTCTCCTGTTTCCAAAAATAGACATTAATTCAATAATCTACCCTCTTATGTTAGGTTCAATAGTCCGCCTCGTTGTCACTCAAAGGGTGTCGTTTCCTAATTCCGAGTATAGACATTAATTCGATAATCTACCCTCCTATGTCAGGTCAACAGTCCGCTGACCGGATTTAACTGACCCGACACGGTCTACGATCTATGAGACGCTCATTAACAATGATATAAACCTCACACACGAAACCGAAACTGAACAACTCAGTCGGTTTTACAGGGTGATCCTAGAATCCTTTTCCCGTATCCTCTCGCAAAATACATATGTAAAGATGACACGTGAAATACGATTATCGAGTAATTAATTCGACAAAATTCATTTAGAATAAGTTCTAGAACGATAACAACACCGAGAATCTAACAATCATAACATCAAAACACTTCAATCAACGAGCTAAGGATTCGATTTCGAAGGCTATCACATATCTCGGCTATATAACGATTACCTACTCATTATACTAAGCAAAATATAAGGAAACAACAAATAAATTTAACAAAAATAAAGATCAAAAGCAAGAACAAGAAATGAAATTGAAATACTAAATATATTATGCCGTAGAAATTCGAATCTCCGAGCCGAATCCCGTCAATAACGCGTCAAGCTGTCACCGAGATCCTCCGGATTACAGCGATCTACAACTAATCTAAGCTAATATACATCTATACTAATCTAATCTAAGGAAAGATGAAGAAAAATGAAGAAAAATCGATCTAAAAATGGGGGAGTGAGATCTAGATCAAATGAGGGGGTATTTAAAGTGTTTTGCGGTCTGGACTTGTCGAGCGAGTGCACAGACTTGACAAAGTGACCGCTGTCGATTTTTCCTTCACAAAACCTATCAGCAATTTTCTAAGCCAAAAACCGCATTTTTAGGCGGGCACCTATGGTGACAGGCGGCCGCCTGTCTCCTTTTATCACCAAAATACTTAATTTCTTGATCCCGAAGCTCCGGTTTACATTCCACGACATTCCCGAGCACCTAAAACCTGTACAAAATCATAACAAATACCACACGTAATCCCTACAGGACACTAGGGTGACCGAGAGTATAGTAAATTACACCGAAAAAAACCGAGAATCCTGGACTTTACGTCCTAGGTCCTGAAATGATAACCAAGGTGTAAATACATCAAAATACAACCAAATATCCCCGGAAACATATAAAACAAGCTATAAACGGGTTATAATCACATAGTAAATGATAGTCAATTTGACTCTCATCACGGGGCCGACCCAGAATCCTCAGGATTGCTTCTCAAGGTGAACCTCCTGGCGGTAGGACCAACAGGTTGCCTAATGACAGGACAGTCCCATGCTCTGGTAGGCGTTGCTCGTTGTGTGGAAACACCGGACACAAAAGGCCTAAATGTCTGTTTCATACAGTGGTTGTTCCTAATTGATACTGTCATTTTGTTAATATTTTTTCATGTTTTTTAGTATTATCTCAAGTCGTGTAAGTTTTTATACATGTTTTGTATCTTTTTGGGGACATTGATACTAGCGCGATCGTGACTATCTTATATGTTTTGTATCTTTATATTATAATAGCAAATGCGTATTCTAGTTCAAACGAGTGATAAATAAACGTAATCAAACCTAAACAAATGGGTAATATATATATCCATCACCGTGCCACACACGGGATCGTTGGAATTCACACGAGTCATAATTCACACTTACCTTCTCAATCAATGCTAGTTTTGAGTAGTCATTGATGTCCTATCGATGTCGTACGTCGTAGGTGTCATTAGGTGTGCGAGTAGTATTGTCATTGATCTGATGTGCGCGTCTTTTCACGTGAGTCATCAATGGTTAGTTCATGCTAAATTAGCACGGCATCGTTCAAAATTCACACGGGATCGTTGGAATTCACACGAGTCATAATTCACACTTACCTTCTCAATCAATGCTAGTTTTGACTAGTCATTGATGTCCTATCGATGTCGTACGTCGTAGGTGTCATTAGGGTGCAGAGGTAGTATTGTCATTGATACAGTGACGCATCTTTTCACGTGAGTCATCAATGGTTAGTTCGTGCTAAATTAGCACGGCATCGTTCAAAATTCACACGGGATTGTTGGAATTCACACGAGTCATAATTCAAAATTCACACGAGTCATAATTCACACGGGATCGTTGGAATTCTCAATCAATGCTTGTTTTCACTAGTCATTGATGTCATGGAGTCATGGGGACGTCAATTCACTTGTTAACTCTATATATACCATGACCTATTAAACTGCCTCTGTATAACCTTCTACTTTACATCGCCTTAATCACAATGTCTGAACCGATTTCCCCTCATCAGTAATGGCATGAACCGAATTCCCTCGAGTATGAGGATCCTCCATTCAATCCTCATCAACCTGTGTTTGTTAATGACCGTATGAGGGGTGATATTGGTCACTATTACGACTTTCAGACACTGAGGTTGAGGTTTAGAACAGACGAAGAGCGTCAAAATTGGATTTGGATCTTTCAAGATAGAGCTATTATCAGAGAGAAGAGAATTGAATGGGAGAGTCTACCTATCAAGATGAAGAGTCTCGTATGCAGACTTTCGTTGGAGCGCCTCACAAATAGTCCCGCATCGACATCGACTATGAATAGATCAATTGTTCGTGAATTCTATGCAGTTGTCAGGTCAAACGTAGCTGGGGAGTACAGGCCCATAGCATCAGGGGTGCACAAATTACGTTGGGTAGATGTTTCCTTGGAGGTGGACTGGATCAATAACTACTATGGTGAAAGTGGAGTTGAAGCATCCAGTGATTTCTTCAACGGGGCTTCTAATGTTCATGAATTGCAACGTCTAATTGCTCGCCTTCAGTTGAGTACTGAATGGGAGCGTGTTATGATCCAATGGTTTGCCAATAGCCTCTATGGTACTATACACACTCTTGAACCGCCATTTAATTTGTACGTTTTGGTGTACGCAACTCCATTACGAAGTTGACGTTGGACGTTACATCATTAGTAGGATTTGTGACATATCGCTTGGCAGTAGTGGTGATGGTTATATCTACTTTCCTTTTCTTATCACGGCTATCGCAAGAGATTTTAACGTACCGGAGTATGACACGGATGACATTTCTTCGGAAACCTCCCCTGTCATCTATAGTGACCACCCTTGGTTTGTTTAACTATTCTATCGTATTTATTGTTTGCTTTTACAGAATTATGTGTAAGGTACCGTAGTTATGTTCTATTATTTCTTGTTTTTTCTATCTTTCTGCTCGTAATTGTAATGGATGATCTTCGACGATCACATGAGGTGGTTCTTCCATCTCTATTAAAGGGGACTATCATATTGAATTGAAAAGAAAGAAATCACTGTTCTTCCATCGCTTGGCACCCTAATAAGGTTTGTTAAAGAGTTTGTAAGCCCGGTTGGATACTTGTTGATTAATCGTATTGTTTTGTGTTCTTGTCATTTTAAAAAAGTGACTTGACGACAGATTTAAGAAAAGCGAAAGTTGAAGCTAAAACAAAACCCTACTGATATATTGGATGATCCAAATTACTGATAGCTTAAATGAACAAAAATGTAGAGATAAAATGCTTGTTTTGACTAGTCATTGAGCATCTAATATGAAATGGTTGTTTTGACTAGTCATTGATGTCATATCAATGTCGTACGTCGTAGGGGTCATTAGGGTGCAGAGGTAGTATTGTCATTGATACAGTGACGCATCTTTTCAAGTGTGCCATCAATGGTTATTTCGTGTTAAATTAGCACGGAATCATGATATTGGTCCAACGGGATCGTTGGAATTCACACGAGTCATAATTCACACCGACCCTCTCAATCAATGCTTGTTTTGACTAGTCATTGATGTCCTATCGATGTCGTACGTCGTAGGGGTTATTAGGGTGCAGAGGTAGTATTGTCATTGATACAGTGACACGTCTTTTCAAGTGTGTCATCAATGGTTAGTTCATGTTAAATTAGCATGGAATCGTGATATTGGTCCCATGGGATCGTTGGAATTCACATGAGTCATAATTCACACCGACCCTCTCAATCAATGCTTGTTTTGACCAAAAAAAAGTCTATATATTGAAAAAACCTTTACCAAACCATTCATCCATCTCATTTCTCGTTTATTTTTCTCGAATATTCTTATTTAGTGTTCCTTTCAATGGCTAACCCGCATGCTCCTGTGTTAATTCCCAATGACGAAGTTGATTTGTCGTTGGACAACCAGTCTCTCATAAGCCGTTTCACAACAGAAGAGGAGAGGCGTGAGTACATAACTAACTGGATGGCAAGAGTTGTTGTTCCAGAGAGACGATTGAATATGGAGAGTCTACCTAGTTTGATCAGCAACTTGTTCCGAGATAACGGGTGGCATGGTGTCCCTCAAAGCCCATTAAGCTTTCATCACGTTAATTGGTCTATTGTGCGTGAATTCTACGCTTGTGTAGCTACGGCAGAGCTGAATGAATTTATAGTCACAGTGCGAGGCGTTCCCGTGCGTTTGAATAATACATGGATCAACGACGAGTATGCCATTCCAGAATATCCGCAGGGTTTGGATTTCTTTCTTTTTCCGGATGTTCCTGAACTGCTACAGCGTGACATGGCTGTTTTATTTGGGAAGACGCATCTGTGGGAACGTGTGAGGCCTCAGCGGCCTACCCGCCCTTCACCCTGGTCCTGGTACGGTCCATTCCTTCCTTTCCTGATTAAGTTTCTTGCCACCAATATGTATGGTACGGTGAACTACACCGCACCGGCATTTGATTTGTACGCCCTTGCGTACGCATCTATTATTTCCTACTTCGACATCGGAGAGTATATTCTGTCTAGGATTCGACAGATAGCAAAGGGCAATGTAGGGGATGGATATATATTTTTCCCGTATCTGATCACAGGTATATGCGTCAGGTCTACCGGGGTGCCGGAATATGTTGAAGATGATGTGACATACGGTCATGGTGACGTTATCACCTATGAAACTTGAATGTGATGAAAGTGGTCATATTTTATTTTAGTATGTTACTGTAAGCTCCATAGTCTTCAGACTGAAACGGAGTTATGTTCTATTATTTCTTGTTTTTTATTTCTTAAGCCATCGAGTTATGTTCCATTATTTCTTGTTTTTTCTTTCTTAGGCCATCGAGTTATGTTCTATTATTTCTTGTTTTTTCTACTCGCAATTGTAATGGATGATCTTCGACGATCACATGAGGGGACTATCATGTTGTTTCTATAAAAGTGATTTGACGACAGATTTAATAAAAACGAAAGATGAAGTTAAAACAAATGAAGTGGTCCTCTCGACTAAATATGTTTTTTTTAGTTATTATGTGTTCTTGTTGGTGCCCAAATATCTGTGGACGCATTCAAATTTATTATATAAATATTTGAAATGTACAATATAAAAAGGAAGGAAGATTTAGAAGATAAATATTACAACGCCAAAAGTTGAGATAAAACCAAAATAAATGTCAAATGTTGGATAAAACCAAAATAATTACACAGCTATATGTTGACAAAATAAATCTACGGCTATTTTGATCCTCAGCCTGTGAAAAGTTTCATCGCTCAACTCAAATACGCGTGCGTCATTGATTATTATTTGCACCATAGTCTTCAGACTGAAAACCGGACAGCGTTCCCTGCATATTAAAGCCATAAATTTTACAACTAAATGTTTGAAATTAACAAATCTGAATAAGGTTTGATACGTACCGGTACTCCGTCTGTGGACATCTAGTGTTGTCGTGCAGCACTGTATAGAATGGTGTTTGAGATGGATCGATCATCCATTGTATTGTCCTGCAATCTTATGATGCCGATAACATTAACCTCATGTATCGAGCCTATTTCTGTATGATCCAGTCAATGTGGGCCGAGTCACCATCTTTGTATCGGCTGTCGTACACCGTTATTGTCCATTCACTAAGTGACATCCGCACAAGCACCCAATGATCCGGCCCAATCATCCAGATAGCATAGGCGATCGTTTTCTTGGTCCATGCAGCAGTTTCCATTGTCAAAACAGACGGAACCACCGCATCCATGTCACCCTCCCATTTCTCTAGTTCAGGCACAAGAGTACTGGTGAATGAGGCATAACACAATCTCACATATTTTTCATACTGATCAGGGAATGCTGCCATACGAGCAGACAATAGTCCCACATACGCGTCAATGTGCTGCAAATGGAATTTATTACTCAGTCACTATATTACGATAAATAAAAAACCATAATACATGTTAAAGAAATTCGAATACAAGTTTAAATGCGAATTTATCTGATAACCTTGAAACAAAATACAGCTGAAAAATTCTCGATCCGCAGGGTACGGTAAGATTTTGTCGTCGCTTTTCAGCCCCCTACTAATAACTTGGTTGTATCACCTTCTTTTGAGGCCATCCAATCTTTCAGTTCTTTATAGTCCTGATCGATAGTCCTCCGAGTGGGTGTGTGCCTATCGTCATCCGGCCGTTTTTTAGGCTGAACCCACTGGGTACCCTTCCTAAGGTACTCAGTCGTCTTCAGGGTCGAGCGAAGTCCCATTTTTTTTAGTGCAGGCTCTTTGTAGCTCCCTCTCCCCCTCCCCATCCCCCTCTTCAAACCTGGCATCGTTTGGGGACCTAGAAGAGTGCCAGTGTCCGTCGAACTCATCTCCGCATGCACGTCATCAATATCGAATTCTGGACCTAGACCATCGCACTCAAATGAAAAATCATTCACTGGGTCAAGATGGGTGCTTTGCTCTATCTCAGGGTGTTGACCCTGAATGGAAGGTGTGCCTTGTGGACCTGAAGACGGCCCAGCTTGGGACCCAGATACCTGAGGCCCGGAAGGAGTAACCTGGGACGGTGACGCCACATGAACATTCCTAAGAGGTGTCTGGTCCGTGTTTGTACCACAAACTCGAGGTGTCTCAATCTCAGGCTCACGGCTGCCTTGTGTAGCTGAAGACGGCCCAACTTCGGTGGTTGGTGTGCTTTGGGTAGGGTCGAGATGTGGATGTGAGTCACCGCCCTGGGAGCCTTGTGAAGTAGATGTCCCACCTCGGGGCCTAAATGTACCCTGTAAGTTTAAGGAAATGGTGTGAATTTAAATTTATGTCAACAAGATAAAAGCAATTATATTTGTATTTAGGAGTTCATTCGAACCTGTTGCACCGCCGCCCTTTGAATAGAGTTCAGGAAATGCGGATATCGTTCGTCAACTGTTCTAATAGTTGTTACATGGGCCTCTCTCAGACGTGCCATTTCAGCCAGCACTTCACTCAGCTTAGCATTCGTTTCAGCATACTTAGCCTTCGTATCAATCAACTCGGCCTTCGTTTCCGTCAACGCATTGTCAACTATACGCGTGATTTCAGGCACCAGTGATTCCAACGGCACAACCCCCCCGACAATAGGTATACTACCACTGCCTATATCGAATTGTTCAGCATGCGATGTTGTACCTGGAGGGTTTGCGGATGTAGACGGGGCTCTCGTGTGTTCGTCATGATGGGCTTGGCGAGATGCTCACTCGTCCTGAGCATCAACTCATGGACGCTCACGGACTATGGCATCCACATTGGACCTTCTCGGAACTTGTCTTTGACCAGGGACAGGATCCGGAACAACCACGGGGGAACAGGTAATTCACGAGGAGGAGCTGTAACCTCCGCTTCCGGCAACCCCATTCCAATTACGAACTGCCTATCTTCGGCGGTTGTCAAAATATCAGCGACCATTTCAACCTGCATAAAGGAAAAAAAAACATCCGATTTTAAATACAATGTTTAAAAATATTGCTGACATTGTAGATTGATAACAATGATAATATAATACATACCCATGGAGTAACAACGGCTGTAGGACTGACCAAGGTTTTGTAATAGACCCCGCTGTCGGTGCATTTCCATCTCAAATAACTTGGACGAGCATTAGCTTCACTGCGCTACCACTCAAGCAAATCACTCATCTCAGTATAAGTCTAGGCATTGCATGGAAACACCACAACTGTAACGCGTATAAACAACCTGAGAATTGTGGCTTATACGGTTTCCCATTTCTTTTAGGTACAAGATCCTTACACTCAAATACTATTTTACGCCAATTCAACATTAAATTGTTAAAAAATATCGCTTCTGATGGAAATGTCTCGACCAGGTTGTAGGTTCTCGACAATATAAAAATGCAGGCGGTATTACCACCTCAGGTCGTTTCCGATTATTAACCCATAAATAACGTACACTAAAGCCATCCAGTATATAGTTTCAACGTCATTTGATGCCAGAATCGCTGATTCGATTTTTTGCAACGTCACATTCTTGATGTACTTATAGAGAGTACAACTAACATCAAAATACCTTGACTGATCAGGCAATTCAACACCCAAATCTCCAAATCTGTACCCCATTATGAATGCAAACTCTCTTCTTCCGAACTTCACTCTATTTTCGCCAATCTTAAAATGAAGCTCGTCGTCTCAGTCTGGATAAACCATATTGAAATACAGGTATGCTATTAGCCACCCTTGAATTCCCAATTGTTACATATAAAACGAAGAAACGGACCAAACACTGATCCCTCCAATCTATTCCACAATGCTCTGTTTGGTGTATCATTGTGCAATAACTCTTGTAGTCTTGTAAGAGTAGCACTTTCCGCATGAAACTGCAATTCGGCATTAAATTTTTTTTCAGGCGGATGAATCAATGTTCCACGTGGTGTTGGATAACTAGTAAGCTGCGAGTGATTAAAAATGTGTTAAGAAGACTATATATATATATATCTTTATATGCTAATAAAAACTTAAGAAAATAAGTGTATATATATCTTTATATATAAATATACTGACTATATATATATATACTAGTATCCGTACACCGTGCAAAATGCACGGTGCATGCCCATTCCAGATCGGTGGGATGTAATTAGGGTCTTTTTTTGTGTGGTATATGTTGCGATTGTACGAAATGAGTAAAGACTATAAGGAATCATAAAAGCTCTGAAACATTAACTATACATTATCATAAGGTGTTTTTTTGACATAAATAGAGTTTGGACATGACATGGCATGTGTTGTGTTATACCGAATGTGATAAATATATTCCGTATAATATACTTAATACGTGTATTATAACGTAGCATGAAGTATATTACGTTGTACTACACCGGAAGCAATATTAAACGGACACGACGAATGTGGAACACCGAATTTAAAAAACAGTATAACACGAAACGTCATTGTATAACAAAATAATTAAATGGCCAGACGGGAAAAAAATTAACTAAAATCTACCACACGTCGTAATAAAATTGATGTAAATTTCTTACAATTGTCCCAACTAATAACAACAACCATTATTGTATCTTAAACATCTAAATAGACAAACCACTTTTAATAACAATGTAACGAACTAAAGTAAGATAACATAAAATATCATTAAATTGTTTAAAAATATATTAAACTATAATAACGTGTATACGTAAGTACGCAACGAGCCATACTACTAAAAAACCGAAATAATACTAAAATTTATGTAAATTTGTGAGTATTGTCCGAATTAATACAGCGAAAATAAATCCATAGAAATATGTCGTCCATCGGTAGACGGCACTAATGAATCGGAGAATCCGGAAGGAAAAGAGGAATGAATACACTATATAGAAAAATTTCGCGTATAGCCGTAGACATCAACGGAAAAGTGATAGGAAACATCTACTAATAACAATAAACTCATTTTAACGTGTATACTAAAGTCCGACACTCTAAAAAACCGATATCATAATAAAATTGATGTGAATTTGTTACTATTGGCCGAACTAATAACAATAACCACTATCGTATCTTAAACATCTAAATAGACAAATCGTTTTTAATAACAATCTAACGAACTAAACTAAGATAACATAAAATATCATTAATCGTTTAAAATATATATTAACTATAATAACGTGTATACGTAATTAACGACTCACACTCCTAGAAAACCGAATAATAATAATTAGAATCAAGAGGAAAGAAGCATAAATATATCATTGTATAATGCAAGGAACGGAAAAAAAAATAACACGTCACGAAGTCGATATTTATAATAATAAAAGTCTACAATGAAATAAAATCAAAATATACTAAACGATACAATGTAATACAATAAGATAAGAAATCGGATAAAAACTCAAAAGCGTCAAAAAAAAAAGATTGGAGGAGGTGAATAAAAGAAAAGACAATATATATATATATATAGATACATATATATGCATGTATAGGTGAAAAGGGAAAAGTTAGAGAAAAAAATAAAAATCGTAAATGTGGAAAAGTGTACCAGGAAAGAGAGGAAACAACGTCGCTAGAAGTCTTAAAAGAGAGGAAAAGCGTCGCTATAAGTCTTAAGAGAGGGAAAAATATAGATACATATATATGCATGTATAGGTGAAAAGGGAAAAGTTAGAGGAAAAAATAAAAAAAAAATCGTAATGGGAAAGTGTACCCGGAAAGAGAGGAAAAAGCGTCGCTAGAAGTCTTAAAAGAGAGGCAAAAGCGTCGCTATAAGTCAAGAGAGAGAAAAAAAAAAGCAGAAACTGTCGGGCCAATCAGGGCCCGACACGTGGCAGCACCAAAACTTCCCTCAAAGCGCCCTTGCTCCTTTATTATATATAAAGATATATATATATATATATATATATATATATATATATATATATATATATATTTTATATGCTAATAAAAACTTAAGAAAATAAGTGTATAAATAAGTGTATATATATCTTTATATATAAATATACTGACTATATATATATATATATATATATATATATATATATATATATATATACACACACACATTGTGAGAGAGAGACAAAATATATAATTATGTTATATATATATATACCGTGTATAATTTCTCCCCCCATATGTGTATATATGTCTGTGTGTGTGCTTAAACATATGTAAATATAAAATTATCTATGTGTATAATTTCTTTCACTCGATAAATATATATGCGATGGCATAAATATGTGATAAAATAAGTGTATATATAACTTAATACATAAATGTACTGGAATATATACACACACACACATACTGAGAAAATATCCATTTAGGTCATCAGTAGTACATATATATATATATATATATATATATATATATATATATATATATATATATATATATATATATATATATATATATATATATATATATATATATATATATTAGATTTTTAGGAATATTGTTGTGTTTTTGATGTCTGGCAATATTCATTATATACAAGTAAATATATGTGTATATAAATGAAAAACCAATATACACACTAGAAGAGAAATTTTTCAAGTTTCGTTGTGTTGTGTTGTGTTGTAACAGTAGATGTGGGTAATAGAAGAGAAGATTGTTTTCACCAGCGTCATAGAATATTTGATGATGACGAGGAGATCGAGATCTTTGATGCAGAGGCCATGAACAGAATCTTATACTTTCGATCTAACGGATGCCTCACTTTCCGGAGGAGGCTTTACCAAGTCACGAGAACGGAAAGATGCTATATATGAAGCGACTCTAATGAAATATTCTATGAGCTACCTACCAGGAGCCCCATTATAAAGCCTGGAGATTAGGCATGACACAGCGGATCAGAAGGATTCAAAAACACTTTAAGGATGCATGCATTTCTAAGAACCTCATCAGGTCGAGGCGTACCATAGAATATGTCAACATTTTGTTATTTTGGAAATTTTTCAAACAACATTTATTTGTCGTTTGTTTCTCGTTTCTAAATTCAATTTTTTTATTTTAAATTAGGGCATTTTCATTGTGATTGCCCGTAACAATTAAATTATCGAGTGTTATTTGAAAACTAAAGTTGTACATTCAAAATGAACTAAGGCATGGAACATGAAAGAAATTTATACTACTAAATTTTGAAACAACTTATAACAGAACATATATACAATATCATATAATCGAAATATGTACAATATCAAAACTTCTACATTATCATTTCTAATAATAACATTGCCACTATAATTACATTAATGCATTTCATTCTAAAAAATTTCTAAACTATCAAATAATCAAAATAATTACAATATCAAAATTTCTACAACGTCAAGATTTCTACAACATCAAGATTTCTACAAATTTTCCAATATAAATTTTCCAATCAAATAATCAAAATAATTACAATATCTAAATTTCTACAACGTCAAGATTTCTACAACATCAAGATTTCTACAAATTTTCCAATACAAATTTCCCAATATACATAAATCGAATTGTCCAATATCTTATAATCATAATTTCTACAATATCAAAAATTCTACAATATCATTACAACAATTTCCAATATCTTATAATCATAATTTCTACAATATCAAAAATTCTACAATATCAAAAAATTTACAATATCATTACTACAAAATTTGTAAAATTAACTCACAATTTCGATTTTTTTTTGTCAGAAATAAACATACTATATCTAAATTTCAATACAAAAGTTTCAATAACATTATTATATCACAATATCGATAACATTACTATATCACAATTTCAAATAAAAAGTTGCAGTTCATGAAAATTTGGGGGCAAATTCATCAAATTTAAACCTAATAAACTGTAAATAACTTACTAGAGGATATTCTTCTAAATTAATGACGGCCATTGTTGTATGAAAATTGTTGTATGAAAAGAAACCCGTGTCAAACACCTTCTTGCCCGTGAGATGTAAATCCTTCCACGTGAAATTAATCAACAAATGTGGGGATGGGGATGTGCGGCTGTGTGTATTTTTTTTTTTGTGTGGGGGCGATTTTTTTCAGATGAAAATTGAGGAAGTCAAAGTGAGGAAGAAGAAGAGAAACGGCTCTGTTAATGTTTCAAGATTTCCACGGGCCCGTGTAACTTTTCCACGCTGCGTTATGTTTTTCACGGGGCGCACATTTAATTTTCCACCAGGTCACGTGGAATTTCAACTTTTGGCTCCAGTTGTTTTTCCACGTGAACCATTCGAATTCCACGCAATCTAGTGGAAATTTTTCACGACCACATGGAACAGGCACGGGGGACTAAAAAAAAAATCTCAGGTCTGCATAGACTTGACTTGAAATATGGGCATCTACAATGACCTGAATGTATATTTTCTCACAATTCTCTTTTCTTTGGCATGTATGACAACAATTATACTGAAGACTGATCTCTCCGTCAGACGGTGCATATATATATGGTAAGCATGTATGCAGTAATCAGAGAGAGATGAAAAGATATTTCGACAAAAAGAAAAAAGAGCTACAGGCTTAAAACCGAGAGCCAGGAGCCAAAAGAGCCAGGAGCCAAGAGCTAAAAGCCGTGGGTGTCAAGATCTCCTATCATCTTCTTTGTTGATGACAAACGTTGCCTCCGTTGCCTCCACCCGACATCGTTTGAGGGAGGGTATTAGAAGATAAAGTCAAGAAATAAATATGGATGTCACAAAAGAGATATTGTTATATGAAGATATAGATTTAAGTAATAGTTTAAATAAATATTTTGTTTAAAAAAATAAATTTATCCGTATTTTATTTATATTTATCTATCTTTAGGTTTATTTATTTTGAATTGATTTATTATCTCATTTATCTCCTATATAAAGGAGAGCACTTTGTATGGTTTCTATCAATCAAGAAAACATCAGTTCAGTCTTTTACGTTTCCGTTACGCATTCTGGTTTTCTTTAGTTGGGCATGCTGAGCGTTATAAATAAGAAAGCATAATCATTCACGTTTATAAACGAGAGAATAATTGCCATAACCCAAATGCCACCTCGTTGGGTGAGTTGAGCGTTATAAATAAGAAAGCGTAATCATTGACGTTTATAAACGAGAGAATGAATGCCATAACCCAGATGCCGGGGCTTACATGTATGTTTGTTTCAGCTCTGCAGCCACTTTTCTTGCCGTCCTGTAAGCGTACAATTGCCGACATGGGGGTTACGGTTTGGGTGTGTTTTCTTATGGGAGGGCGTATCCTTTTTGATTTCCAATTGTTCTTAAGTCGAACATAATGAGCCTGGCTCCGCAAACACTTTGTTTGCCGCTCCCTTGCCGTATAAATCGATTGCCAATTGTTGTTCGGTCTTATGTGTGCCGAAGCTTTGAGGGCGTTGGTCTTGGGCGGGGGTTGCAGATCTGAAGCCATGTTGATGATCAGGCGAGAGGGCAAACAATTATCTTGCATTTTTTACTCTGTGTTATAAAACGATCAAAGAGTAATAGTAAAAGAGCGTAATCCGTCTGAGAGTGGTTGAATGCTTTAATAAGCAAAATCAACGTTTCAATAGTGGTTGAATGCTAACCAATGTGAAGTTTGTCATTAAAATATTCCTTTCGAGCTCGTCTCGCCTCGTGGGGCGAGTTGAGCATTACAATAATACAGAAAGCGTAAGCATTCACGTTTGTCAATGAGAGAATGAATGCTATAACTTAAAACTACGGAAACATTGTTCAAAGATTTTCTCTTCTCGAGGGCGGACTAGAGGGTTGGTTCTCTGCGCGTTATTCCCTTCCCCCTTATACCGGTCGAGAACCCCATGAGCGACCAGCTTCCCGCAGGAGTCGGTGGTGTGCCCGTGGTCGTGAAGATACTCACAGTATTTCGTTATATCTCGGTCACCCCATGTGTCGGGCTTCATTGGGCGAGGTTCCGACAGCTCACCTCTGGCTTCGTTCATTATTTGTGCCAATGGAGCAGTGAGAGGAATGACTGCTCATCCTTGAACTTTTTAGGCTTTTTCAGTTCCCGACTTCGGATGGCGCCTTCCTTAGGCGGGTTGGGCTCAGCCTTATCCTTGCCCTTATTGGATGAGAGGGTGGCCTCGAAAGAGCTCCATTTTCTAGCAAATGCGAGCATATCCCACTGTTTGCTCAGACACCTAACTGTGAACTCCGACTTGATGAGGCATTTCACTTGACTGCTCTGGAAGCAGTTCATGACCATTGTATCATTTAAGCCCCTTGGCTGATCATACACCTGGACAAACCGATCGTAATAACTTTGAGTCGATTTTCCAGCTCCTTGTCGGATCTCATATAGGTCGGCCTGGGTTTTCTTTGGTTGACCAACCGACTTAAACACTGCGATGAACTTCACCTGCAGATCGTGCCAAGAAGCGATCGAAATGAGAGGCAAGTTCCTGATCCATGACGCCGCTTTATCCTACATGACGCCTACAAAGGTGATGCACCATGCGGCCTGATTTTTGTTGGCCAGGGAGATCTTGCTCTGGAAAGATGAGAGCCAGTCGCATGGACAAGTCGTCCCTGAATAACTCTGGAATAGGTAGTAGTGTATCCCCTTAAGTGCCTCATTGAGATCCAATCAGCGAGCAAACACGTCCCCCACAAGGGGTGATCTTCCTTTCTGACCCTTCCCTTTTGAATTTCGTCGATCTGCTTTTTGAGTTTATCGACCTCGCCTTGGAGCTGGTCAGTGGCAGACTGTTTAGTAACGTTGTTCCTTTTTTGCCTCCCTGACAGGCAAGAGGATTCACCCTCACGCTCCCCGAGATTGGCTTTTACGTTTCGGGGGCGGATTGATGCTCAACACTTTTCTCTCGTGTTGATGTTGCGTCACATCTGTCGAGCACGGAACCCAGGCGCGAATGAACGGACTTTCTTTTAGGAACCCACTCCGTGGTTGAGTAGACACTATGTTCCCTATTGGAATAATGGGAAGGAAAGCTGTGTTCTTGGCCCGGAAGGCCATCATATTTTCCGATGTAAGACCTCGTCGGCGGGGTGAAGTCATTCACTTGGAGAGCAGATCTCCTCATAGCTAGGAGCTCCTGATTGAGCTTTGTCATCCTTTCCACATAAGCGGCGTGCTCAAGTAATGCAGCCACATAGCACTCCTCGTACACGTCCTACTCCGCATCCGGAGAAGGCTGACGAGTATGTTTTGGTCGGGAAGTTCCACCAATTTCCTTCCCTTTGCCTTGGCCGATGGCAGCCTCCAAGGCATTTTTAGACCTGGCCCTGCCGTCAAGAACGTCCGAATGTTGGGCTGACTCGGATCCCTTACTGGCGGTAGAGAATAAGAGTGATGATCATCGAAGACCTGGTGTGCGATAACGCAACCACCGTCGGTCCTTGCGGTGACCTATTGGGTATTGTGACCGGTTTTCTTAGCCGGAGGAGGAAGACCGTCGTGTAGAGCATCTCCAGAAGATCTGATGAGTGTCGTGGTGTTCTTCGTGAGGATGAAGATGCCGATGGAGATCTGCAAAATATCCTGGAAAAACGATGAAGACCGCCGTGGAGATGGGAATCTTCTCGTCAGAAAACCAAAAAGTGGTGGTTTTAGTTCACCGGAAGGGAGAAATAACCGCTTTTGGGTGGCGGATCTGACCGAAAAATGATCGAAATCGTATTTTCCCGGTAACGGAGCCAATTATTAATGTTGGAATTATCACAAACGTGTTTTAGACATATTTAGCGATGGATATCTAGTGTGGGTGAAGTCTTTGAGAATTTCATCAAACACTTGTAACCATCATTCTGTTAAAGGAAGTCAGGAGTGTCATTTGTGTTGTAACATCTTTTAACTGCTTCTAGGCGGCTTAGCATCTTGTATATAAGTTCCGAAGTTCAGATTAGCAGCCAGTTAGTTCGATTATTAGCTGATACAAGTGTAATCAAAGTATCAGTTTTTTTTTCATGATTGATCAATTTTACTTGTTGTTATATGTCCTTGAACTGTGATTTCAAGAAATTTATCACACAAGTCCCTAGGACATGACATAATGATAAAGACTTTAAGTGCTTTAAAAGGGCAACTGAACCTTAAGCTGAAGTGTGGAGGTTTGAACCCATAAAGCGTGACTTCTTTAAGTTTTTGGTAGTATAATAGTTAGTTCATGACTTTGAACCACTAGATTACCTAATTAATATCTACTCATCATGTAGGACAAGAGAATGAAGACACTCGTTCTTAGGGTTTAAGCATTTTCTTATGAAATTTATCACACTTTACAATCAATGATTATTATTTAAGACTGATCGATTGACATAAATCCACTACAATCAATGAGATGTAGTTATGGATAAGTCTTCTATGGTCACTCCATTTGAGGAGTGAGCATACGTGGTTCAATCTGGACTACACAGTTTGAAACTAAATTCAAACTGTGTTGTTAAAATTGATATAAGGAAATATAGTAGCGCATTTACTAACACCAATTGGTTTAATCTAACTCTGCAAAGTCACGATCCTAATATAGTATCGAGTTGGAGGTCATGGGATCAATCCTCACTACCAACATTGTTTCTCCAATTATATTGTGTAAGTGTTGGCCTCTTTGTTGAGAACATGTGCCTTTATATGCGCTTTGCTGCCATGTCACTTGGCGGGTTTATTATAAGCCCACACTGAGGCGAAATGTTAAAAAATGATATAAGAAAATATAGTAGCGCCTTTACTAACACCAATTGGTTTTAGTACAACGGTAAGCGTTTGATCTAATATGTGTGGTCCAGATTGAACCACGTAGACTCATGGTGCAAATGGAATGACCATAGAAGACTTACCCTGTAGTTATAGATGTAACATATTCCAATCAATTAATGACTAAAAATCAAAGAGGAAAAGGAATTGTATTGTATTGGATGCAAAGGAAAGGAATATTACGACAAAAATACAGCCTGCAGCTGGCTGCTGCAATTCACGAGTGTGACAGAGGTATATATCGATTTTTCTTTTTCTCTTTTACTTGTTCAATTAAGGACACGTCGCTCCAGAAAGCAAATTTGCTTCTGCCTTTTTTTTTTATGTCGTCTTCTTTGATTTCCTCAATATTTGACCATATCACCTTTCTTATTTGCATTGTACATCGCCTACATCAGCTTCATATCAATTTTTGTATAACACTTTTTGTTCTTTGTTATGATTTACATATATTAGTTTAACATACATTTATCAATCCCTCAAAAAAAAAAATACATCTATATATCAAATCTTAGTATTATAACTATATTTTTATTTTAAAGAATTTAATAAAATATACTGTCACTTATAACTTATTTTTCTTCCTATTGGTCTGGGATAATTAAGTCAGATTCGATCATAAACCAATATATATATATATATATATTACCTCCATCTCAAAATTTACATCCATTTAGTTTTTTGTTTTTGTTCCATAATCTATATATCAATTTAGAAAATTAATGAAGTATTTATTATATTTTTTTTTTTTCATTTTACCCTTTTTTTTATTATATACTCATTCACTTTTTAATACTTTGCATTAATAACAGTCAAATATCATTTTAGACTTTTTAATCAAAATTAATGACACATAATCAATTTATCCAACTTTTTTAATGTGTTTGAAAAAAATAGTCTCAGTAGACTTGTATTTTAGAACGGAGTATATATCATTTTTCACTAATGGAGATCTTTAACCCAATGCGTGCAGATATATCATGAAATCTTGTGTTATCGTGTTTGCAAATAATAACAGCCATCATGAAACACATGCATATCTCACTGTAATCTATGTTAGACACAACAAATTAAAAAAAATAAAAAATAGTTAGTAAGTTATTGAACCAAAAGGAGCATATATACATGATATGCAGTGGTGGATATTTTTTTTAGTGATCCATAAAAGAATTTCAAAGTAACATAAGTACACGAGGTCTAAAATATTTTTTTATAAATAAAATATAGAATTTCCTTTAATGGGTTTCGTGGACTCCAATACCACATTTGTGCCTCTGCCCATGATGATACTGTAGTAACAAGTTAACATTGAAAAAGCCCAGCTAAAATTCCGAACCCTAGTCTCTGGCAATTTCCGCCGCTCCCTCTCTACCTCGCTTCGCCACCTCGCCGTCAACCTCCTAATCCAAAACCATGGAAAACATGGCAGTCGATAAATCCTCTGAAGAAACATATCTGTTGATGCACAACATCGAAAAACCTAAGGGTTCGGACGTACCCCCTCTGCCTTCGGTTTGGACAGAGAAATCGGGCGTAGACGCCATTCTGGGCTGTTATGCGGATACGAGCATTTACATCGGAGAAGACAACGATGATAAACTTATTGAATGGAAGGATGAAATTGAGAAACTAATGGGACCAGAACATGGGGAGACATCTGTGTCAATTCCTCTTGATCGATGTTTGGATCTCTGGAGACCATGGAGAAAAGCCCTAATCATCAAACTTTGGTAAGTCCGTTTCTTACAAATTCATGTCCCAAGGAATATTCGATTTGTGGCAAGCACAGGGCCTTGAAAGCACAAATTTAGAAGACGGTTTTTATATTGTCAGATTCACGCGGGAGACGGAGTATGAGGTTGCCCTAATGAACGGGCCTTAGGTTATACAAGGTCACTATATGCATGTCACCAAATGGAGACCATTCTTCGAACCCTCGAATGAGGTCATACGCACCCCTCTAGCGTGGATTCGGTTTCCTCAACTTCATATTTGGTGTTTCAAAGTGGATATCCTTACTGAGTTACGAATTTGATCAGCAAAACAATCAAAATTGATATGTTCACCTCTCAGAACATTCGAGCAAGGTATACCAAGGTTTGTGTATAAGTTCAATTAAATCGTGACATTGACTCCACAGTGATACTCAATGGAAGAAACTTTAAGGTTGAATACGAGGTCCTGCAAATGATATGCTTCGGGTGTGGCAAATTTGGCCAAAACAAGGAGAACTGCCCAAGTCAGATTCAAGAATGCACAACAGAAGGGCCCAACAAAAGAAAACCCATATGGTCCGTGGATGATTTCCACAACTAGAAGAAATTGGAACCCAAACAGAGCAAATGGCCCTATGCAACGTACAGAGCATAGGAACCCTGAAAGAAAGAAATAACCAAACCTTCTTCCTACCTCTGGATCCCGTTTTGAGGTCCTAGATGACAATGAGGATGAGACCAGAATCATTGAAGATGAGGAGACCCAAGATATTGTCAAAGAACTCAGAGAACGAGTAGATAGAATCCAATAGGGGACAAGCACACACAAGAGAGGCTACCAAGAACAAAACTCAAAAATAGAACAACGAGAAAAGAAATGCCAAAGAGGGCATCAGTGGAACAAGATATGTGCCAAAAGTAAATCAACCTCTTGAGACCTCCCCTCAATCCACTCTTGATAGAGATGTGGGTAAGGAACATAACTCTTGCCCACCTTTCAAAATCAATTTGTTATAACAGGATAGAGAGAATCCAGATGCAAAAAGATAAACATAGAAGCAATCTAACATAAACAATCACACAGAAGAACAGAAACAAGAAGAACATAAGATTTAACGTGGTTTCCGGTGTTGTACCGACTACTCCACGGACAGAAATAGTTATTTTATTATGCACTGAAATTCAGACGGATTACACACACTTTACAATGATCATTATAGTTGGTATTTATAGGCACAGATCCCTAAACCCTGACCGCCAAGAATCTTTGTCGGATTTCCATAAATGCCCCAGATGTTGGATCACTCTGCTGATCCAACTCAGCTGACCATTGCACAGATGTAGAACTCAGCTGTACCCAAAACCTCAAAGAGACCCTCAAAGTCGCTAACACGAAAAGAAACTCAAGAGACTTCCCAAACTTTCACAGACTTGGATACACTTCTCAACAGACCATCACTCCGCTGATAACCAGATTAGTTCCACCAGATGTAGAGTTTAAGTCATTTTGCTGACAAATCTCCACCTTGACTTGAACTCTCATTCACAGACAACCAGATTGCATAAACAGATGTACTTGTACCAGATGTATTCATCAATGCCAGATGTATTGTACCAGATTACTCCACAGAATCCACTCTGCTGACCTGTCCTCAACTGAGCTTCCAGATTTCCAAATTATAAGCTTTGAATATTCAGCAAGTCCAGACATAACTGAAAATTGCTCTGCTGAACCGGCTTTGAAAACATATCAGCAGGGTTATCGTTGGTGCTGATCTTATTTACTTAAACCCTTTTCTCATTCCTCGGAAAATGATACCTCACATTAATATGCTTGGTTCTCTCATGATGAATCTGATCCTTAGCTAGACTAATTGCACTCAAACTGTCACAATAAATCTCTGCTTGATCCTGATGTAGCCCCAAATCACTGATTAGCCTTCTCAACCAGATACCCTCCTTGGCTGCTTCAGTAAGAGCCATATATTCAGCCTCAGTAGTTGATAAAGCCATTGTTGCCTAAAGAGTTGCTTTCCATCTGACAACTGAATTCCCCAATATGAAAACATAACCAGTCTGCATAATCATTATCACAATATATTGTGATCAGACCTTGAGTATCACCTCCATAAACGAGACCAACATCAGATGTAGCCCTGAGGTACCTGAACATCCTTTTCACAGCTTTCCGGTGTTCCTTTCCAGGTTGAGCCATGAACCTGCTGAAAACACTGACTGTCTGAACCAAATCAGGCCCAGTGCACACCGTGACATACATAAGACTACCAACTACACTAGCATAGAGAACTTTTGACATATACTCTTTCTCCTTTACTGATTGTGAAGCATAAGCAGACAAATGAACATTAGATGCCATAGGAGTATCTATTGGTTGTGCAGCATACATGCCAAATCTGGCCAGTATCTTCTATATATAACCTTGCTGAGACAAGAACAACTTCTTTTGACTCCTATCTCTCCAGATCTCCATCCCTAAAATCTTTTTGGCTGCACCCAAATCTTTCATTTCAAACTCAGCACCGAGTAGGTTTTTCAGATTTTGAACATCAGACTTCATTTTTGCAGCTATCAACATATCATCCACATACAAGACAAGATAGATATGTGATCCATCTCTCAGCTGACTGTAATACACACAACAGTCATATGGACACCTGTTATAACCCAGCTGGATCATATAAAATTCAAACATTTTATACCACTGTCTAGGAACTTGCTTTAGTCCATACAAGGACCTTTTTAACTTGCATACAAAATCTTCCTTTCCAGGAACTTGAAATCCCTCTGGCTGAGTCATGTATATCTACTTATCTACCTCACCATGTAGAAAGGCTTCACATCTAAATGCTCAAGTTCAAGATCCTGCTGTGCCACCATTGTTAGTAACACTGTGATTGAAGTGTGTCTGACCACTGGTGAGAATATCTCATCAAAGTCTACCCCTTCTTTCTGACTGAACCCTTTTTCAACCAAACGTGCATTATACACCCAATCTGCCTCAGTCATTCCTTCATTCTTTTTGAATATCCACTTTCAAGTGAAAACTCTCATATCAACTGGATGTTTAACTAGATCTCAAGTCTGATTCTTCAATAATGACTCATCTCCCATGGCAACAAGCCATTGAGATGCTTCAGAACATGTCACTGATTCCCTGTAAGTAGAAGGTTTAAAACCATTCACTTCTTCTGCAACTTGAAGTGCATATCCAACCATATCATCAAAACCATACCTCTTGGGAGGTACCCCAACATTTGATCTTCTAGCCCTACTGATAGCTATACTCTGTTGACCAATGTTCCCTGTTTGATGCTTTACTGATCCTTGTTCAAAGTGATGGCTTGGATCGGACTCTGGTTCAAAGAACTGATCGGATGAGTCTTGACTTGGATCGGTTGATTATTGCATGTCAGCTAACTCCACTTGAATCTTCACCTGTTTCTCAGCCCTCTCAGATTCAGCACTGGTTTCAGATTCAACAGACCTCCCCACTGATGAGTTAATCATAGAATTTTCATCAAAGACCATATCTCTAATAAGTATAACCTTGGACTCTTCTGATGACCAAATTCTATAACCCTTAACTCTATCACCATACCCCACAAACACTCCCTTCTTGGCTCTTGGTTCAAGCTTCCCTTCATTCACATGATAGTAAACCGTGCTTCCAAAAATCCTTAGAACTGAGTAGTCAGCAGGCTTGCCTGACCACATCTCAAATGGTGTCTTGAGATTGATCCCTGTGTGAGGACTCCTGTTGATTAAGTAGCATGTTGTGGTTACAGCCTCTGCCCAAAATCTCCTTGATAAACCAACATTATAGAGTATACATCTTGCCCTCTCCAGAAGAGTTTGATTCATCCTTTCAGCTACACCATTCTGTTGAGGTGTATTCCTGACTGTATGATGTTTGGCAATGCCTTCATCCTTACATAATGTATCAAACTCTGACCAGCAGAATCCCAGACCATTATCTGTTCTGACCCTTTTGATTTTCTTGCCTGTCTGATTTTCCACTAGAGCCTTCCACTGCTTGAAA
Source organism: Gentiana macrophylla (assembly GCA_026214975.1). Taxonomy (NCBI): domain Eukaryota; kingdom Viridiplantae; phylum Streptophyta; class Magnoliopsida; order Gentianales; family Gentianaceae; genus Gentiana; species Gentiana macrophylla. The sequence continues at coordinate 88,629,128 of CM047807.1, forward strand.
CTGTTGAATGCCTCACTTTTGTGTTTCATCATCACCACCCAAGTCATTCTTGAATAGTCATCTATGAATGACACAAAATATCTTTGACCACCCAATGATTCTACCTTTGATGGACCCCAGTAATCAGAATGGATATAATCAAGTGAAGCCTTTGTACTGTGTATGCCTGAGGAGAACTTGCTTCGATGTAGCTCCCCAAATACACAATGCTCACAAAATTCCATATTCTTGACCTTATATCCCCCAAGAAAACCTGCTGAAGAAAGGACTTGCATTCCTCTTTCACCCATGTGACCAAGTCTCATGTACCATAAGTGAGTCTGCTATGACTGATGAACTGCTGAGGATGCCACAACAACAGTCAGATACAGTAGAGCCTTGTAATATATATAAGGTTCCCTTCTTGATACATTTAAGGACCACAGCTGAATCTTTGTAGACATTCAGCTCTCCACCTTCTCCCTTGAAATTGAACCCATTGTTGTCCAGTAGACTAAGAGATACCAAATTCTTGGTCATCTGTGGAACATGTCTAACATCTTTCAGTGTGTAGAATCTACCACCCTCTATCCTCAACTTGACTGAGCCAATTCCCACTATCTTATAGACCTTGATGTTTTCCATAGAAATATGACCACCATCTATCTACTCATAAGTAGAAAACCACTCCATGTGGGGACAAATATGATAGGATGCTCCTGAATCTAAGATCCGAACATCAACATGAAGTGGCCACTAATATGGGGACAAATATGATAGAACTGCTCAGCAGCCACAACTGTTGTGCCAGAATTGTTCTCCTGCTGCCTTTTCTTCTTTGGATAATTGGACTTCCAATGCCTCTGCTCTTTACAGTAATTACAGACATCTGTGGACTTAGGACCTTTGGAACTACCCTTCTTGGATTTCTTCTTCTGTCCATGCCCTTTCCCACTGCTGCTGACTGCTAGTCCAGCAGCCTGACTGTCTGTCCCTGCTGCCTTGTGTCTCAGCTCCCTGGCATGCAAGGCTGCCCTCACATCCTCTAAAGCCGCTGTATCTTTCCCAACTATGAAGGATTGCACAAAGTTTTCATATGATCTTGGTAATGACACCAGCAGGATTAGAGCTGCATCTTCATCTTCAATTTTAGCATCAATATTCCTGAGATCAAGTAATATTATGTTCAGCTGATCCAGATGTTCCCTCAGCAAACCTCCTTCATGAATTCTCAGGCTAAACAGTCTCTGCTTTAGCAGCAACTTGTTGGTTAATGACTTTGTCATATACAGGCTTTCAAGCTTTGCCCACAACTTGGCAGCTATGTCTTCCTCAGCAACTTCAATGATAACATCATCAGATAAGCACAACATGATGGTTGAATGTGCTTTCTCTTCCAGACTGGCAGAATCTGCTGAAGTGGTATCTTCTTTACTAGATAAAAGAGTCCATAATCCTTGTTGTTTTAACAAGGCCCGCATCTTGATTTGCTACAGACTAAAACTGTTTCTTCCTATAAATTTATCAATTTTTACGTTAACTGCAGACATCTTTCTTTCTAAACATCACAACTTTTATCACAGAATCCTAGCACCGGTAAAGGGCTTGGTGATGATAAAGGTTGTCTGTACAGATGATTCTCTCAGAACCTGTCTCTAATACCAATTTGTTATAACAAGATACAGAGAATCCAGATGCAAAAAGATAAACACAGAAGCAATCTAACATAAGCAATCGCACAGAAGAACAGAAACAAGAAGAACACAAGATTTAACGTGGTTTCCGACATTGTGCCGACTACTCCACGGACATAAAGAGTTATTTTATTATGCACTAAAATTCAGACGGATTACACACACTTTACAATGATCATTACAGTTGGTATTTATAGGCACAGATCCCTAAACCATAACCGCTAAGAATCTTTTCGGGATTGCCATAAATGCCCAAATGTTGGATCACTCTGCTAATCCAACTCAGCTGACCATTGCACAGATGTAGAACTCAACTGCACCAAAACCTCAACAGACCCTAAGTAGGCTGCTGACACCAGAAGAAACTCAGCAGACTTCCCAGTTGACTTTCACAGACTTGGATACACTTCTCAGTAGACCATCACTCTGCTGATAACCAGATTAGTTCCACCAGATGTAGAGTTTAAGTCATTTTGCAGACACAATCAATCCAAGAAAACCACCTTAACCAAGCCCCTGCTTGTACAACCATCACTGATTTATCCAATGGTTCAAAAAAGACCATAAATACTCTAGATCCTGGAGGACCAATTAAAATCTTACAGAGAGATAACTTCGCCAACCCAAAAAAGATTAAAGACAACCTTAAGGCTCACCCCCCGACAAGAGCCAGACTGATAAAACCCAGAACACGGAGGTTGATTTATCCAATGCTAACCCAATGTATGAAGGGATGATTGTGGAGAATACCACATCCTAGTGTGTCCCTGCAACCCACTATTTCCACCTATGAAAATCATTGCTTGGAACTGTAAGGGTGTTTCCTCTGTGGAGTTTCTCCACCACCTGCAATCTCTACTTGTTCGATATAAGCCTGATATTATGTTCTTAATGGAAACTCGTAGTACAAGTGACAGAGTTTTTCATATCCCTAACAAGACTTAATTTACTAATCTATATGCACTGGAAGCAAGAGATTATGTCAGGGGACTATGGTGTTTCTGGGATGCAACAAGGATAAACCTCACTTACATTCCCAACACTAACCAACGCCTCTTTATGGCTATCATGAAAGGTACTGAAGTTGATTGGATCCTCACCATGTTGTATGCCTCACCAATTCCAAGTGCAAGAAACAAATCTTGGGATTACTTGACTGGATTTATTCAACCTACCCTAGTGCCTCTTAGGGTATTTTAACCAAGTAGTCTTAAAAAGAGACAAGCTGGGGGGCGGATGTGTGAGGGGGTCTCATTAGAACCAAACTATGGCTTATGACCCAGAGTTGTGACTTGATGGAACTACCTTTCCAAGGACCTAGATTTACATGGCTTGGTACACTCATGATAACAAGAAGATCCTTCAACGCATTGACCAAGTTTGGTGTAATACATCATGGATGGAGAGATGTCATAAGGCCATGGTTAGACACCAACCTAGAACCCACTCTGACCACAATGCTATATACTTGGACATTGATCTTATACTATCCAAACAGAATCACTAGAACTCTTTTTACTTTCAAAGGGCATGGATGGAACACAAGGATTTTGAGGACTTAGTTCTACACTTCTGGACTGACAAATGCACCCTTTCAGAAACAATCTCCCATTTTGCAAATGCAGTAAAAGACTAGAAACGTGTTTTGGGAAATATTTTCCACAAAAAGAAAAAATGCCAAGCAAGACTAGAAGGTATAGAGAAGAGTATGGAAACAACATCATCTATCTTCTTATCCCAACTACATGAAAATATGAGATAAGAACGTGATGAGACCCTAGAACATGATGAGATATATTGGCACCAATGCTCACAATTGAAGTGGAGCAAAATACCCACCTCTACCATTTGGACACCCTCAAACTCCAGCCTAAGAAATGAATCACATGCCTCAAAGATGATCAGAATCAGTGGACCCGTGATGTGGAGCAAATCAAAAGAATGGTCACTGTGTTCTATACTACTCTGTTCAGTGTTGAACCTGTCCCAATGAACTGGGATATGACCCTCACCCTGCCCAGCCTATCTAGCTCTGATGACCAACGGATGAACATGAATATTTCAGAAAAATAGATAGAAGATGCCATTTTCCATACGAGGAACTATAGAGCACATGGTCCTGATGGCATCCATGCAAGTTTCCTAGAGACGTATTGACCAATTGTAAGTCATACTATTCTCAATTTAGTCCATGATGCATTTGATACTCGTACATTTGATGAAGGTTTAAATGAGACACTGATTGCGCTTCTCCCCAAAGTTAATCCTCCGGATAAGATGTCCCAATTCAGACCAATTGCTTTGTCAAACGATTGTACCAAGATCATCACCAAAGTCATTTCCATCAGATTTCAATCTATTATTGGAAAACTGGTTAGCAAAACATAATCCGCCTTTATCCCTAGTAGGGGAACTACCGGGACTATCATCCTTGCCCTAGAAGTTCTTCTTCGTTTCAAAAGAAAGAAAGGCAAAAAAATGAACGATGATGCTGAAAATCGACCTTGAGAAGGCTGGTGATAAAGTTAAATGGGACTTCTTGGAGAAGATCCTACTAATTGTGGGGATTTCTGACAAACTTACTCATCTACTCATGTTTGGTCTGTTGAAATAGTGTGCTAAACACAATCGGGTTGGATCGGATCCGACTGGGTCAGATCATTTCTACTATTTCTTTATGTTTATACATATGATAAATGGCTTTTCTGTTATTATATATTGCGTTTATCTATAAGAACCAATTTGTGATTGTATATATAATAACGTCCCTAGTGTCAAACTGTGAGAGAGAAACCATGATAGTGATTATGGTTGATGTTGATCTCGACTCACTTTAAAAGGTTTGATACTTAAATGGCTCTAGTCGTATGTACTATCATACAGGACATTGATGGTACGATTAGACTAGAACACATTGGATGTCTTCTATCTTATTGAAGATAAGGATAGATTTCGACTATCTAAGTGTAGAGACGCTTGAACTGTACGTGGAGGAGTATTAGAGAATGCGTACGTCAGACTGACCCCTTACATTAAGTGTCGCAGTATGTGGCAGTTGTGTAATTAGTCTTCATGACATCACGGTGTGGATTGTCATGTTTTGACACTATTGAGGTTTCCCTTAGCTATGGGTAGACGTGGCCGGTTCCTTGCCGGGTCAGTTTTCTGGTTGGACCCGCCGGTTCTGGGTCCAAAAAGGAACCAGAACCGCCGGTTCCAATTTCTAGCCGGTTCCTCCAAGACTCGGGAACCGGCGGGTTTGGCTGTTCTCCGGGCCGGTTTCGGGTCTCGGCGGTTCCTGGGTCCAGACGGTTCAGATCACGGTTCCAAAAAATCAATATTTTTTTAAGAAAAAATTGTATAACTTACATTAAAAATAATAAAAAATTATAATTGGTTATTAAACTATATATAATATTTATTTTCATAACTATATTTTAAATAAAACACACGGCTTGGAACTTATATTCTAAATAATTTGTAAGTAAATTTTAGCATAATGCGTAGTTTTCTAATTGTTTATTTTTTATGATTAATTTGTAAGTAAATTAAACGTATATTTCATATAGTGATTACGATGATTTATACTTATAATATTATGTATATAAGTTGATTTTATATCTTGATGAGTCGAGCCAAAATGTATATAAAAGTTGTTTTATTAAGCAACATCATTACATAATTGATGAACAATACATCAAATCACTATCCAAAATATATTATAACGGTAGATAATATTATGATAATATGAAAGTTAAAAGAGAATTGTGAAGAAAAAGTGATGAAATGAGTGTGTATTTATAGTGTGATGAGTGTGAAATTTTAAATTTAAAATTTAAAAAAATATTTTATTCAAAAATTTTGGAAAAATAGGCGTGTATTCAAAAAGTGCCAAAGGTTGGAGAAAAAAAATTAAAAAACCGCCGGTTCCGGCCGGTTTGGAACCGCTGGTTCCGGGCCGGTTTTACGTCCGGTTCGAAGAACCGCTGGTTCCGGGCCGGTCCGGGTCCAGTAGAACCATAAACAGGGACAGAACCGTGGACCCGCCGGTTCCGGGAACCGGCAACCCGTGTACCTGCCGGTTTGGAACCGGGGCCCACAGTGTCGGAACCGGCAAAAGTACCGGAACCGGGCAGGTCTAGCCATGAGGCGATCATGCGATAGTGATTGAGTGTGATACTGAAGCATGCGCAGGATTCATGTTGCTCGTCCGCAAATCGCGTATCCTATTTTTAGGAGTAAATATCCGAAATGACCTTCTTATAAGGAATGTCTTACTCTCGTGAATCTTTGCAAAGTGGAAGTAAATGAGTTATTTCGAGAGAACATGATATCCATATTATATGATACGGTCGTTGATGTTTGACACTAGACGTATGACCTTATAGATATTGTAACAGAGATATGATTCTATTTACACGGTAACTTTTTCACATGAAATGTAGTAGTCATTATTTGACTCTTCCGATGATTGGGGATCACGGTGTGTTGCTAGACGCTATTCCGTGATCGTTAGGCATGAAAGGCATTTTCGTAATTTGCACTTTGTGTCTATGGCCAACATATTCAGAAGCCTATCGGGTCACACATAAGAACGTCTAGCCGGATTAAAATGCGGTTATAGTGATAACCAAATAAGGAAAGTTTTATCTTGACTAGAAAGTGTTATAGTGATAAATTAATATGGTGGTATTTATTTATTATGAATAAATTAAATACAAGATATTAATTGTGTTGATTAATTAAATATACATAATTTATGTATATCTCAATATATATATATATATATATATATATATATATATATATATATATATATATATATATATATATATATATATATATATATATATATATATATATATATATATATATATGACATACATGTATTTGTGAATTAATTAATCATAGCATTATATTAATTAAGAATATTCCGTAAGCCAATTATTGGCTATATGGGGTGCAGGTCTTATGTGTATATGATACACTTAGATTGTGCAATTTATTTAATAATATTATCATATATTAATATTAAATATAAATGACTATAGATTTGCACACATATGTACATTGATTTATGGTAATAAGATAAAGATGGTCAATATTAGTTATTGATAATTTCTTGAAAATATTTAATATGAGATATTAAATTAAATGAGATAATTCAATCAAAGATACTTTTCATATTTTTATTAGGAAAATGTTTTTTTTATCCCCAATCTACTAAGAAGTTTCTTCCAATCCGATTGGGATTGACAGGTGCGCAGGTCACCCTATAAAAAGGGAGGCTTGACTAGCTCTTTTATACATCATAATTCCAAGAGACTAATAGTTCTTGAAGAGAGTTTGAGAATGTGTTAACACAAGAGTAAACTTCAACTTAGTTTATTCATTGATATGAAAGGTATATAAATAGATACAATTGAGAGAGAGACTAGCTAGCTAGCTTGGGCGGCCACTTGAGTATGTAGATGTGGGCGGCAAGCATGCAAAAAGTAAAAGTAAAAGCTATGTCTATGACATAAAGTAAACTAGAGTTTGACATATTAATTGTTTATATGTATCACAATTAATATGTCTTTTACAAATAAATAAAGTGTACAAATAATATAATACACGAAATATAGATCATTGAACATGTCCTCAAAGAGAGGCATAAGAGCACCTCTTTGAGGTCGCACCTCTTGAGGTAATATTTCCACACCCCTCAAATCGGGTCAGATATGTTAATGCAAACCAAGTTTGCTACTTAGTCTCACGAACATAAGAGGTGGAATAGCCTTGGTAAGGATATCGACATTCGATCTGTTTGAGGAACATCTTGAGTTGAATAATCTTGGCATCAATCTTCTCCTTCAAAAATGTCTGTCAATGTCCACATGTTTGGTTTTGTCATGATGGACTGGATCCTCTGCCATGCATAGTCTTTGAGTTATTATCACAAAGAGTGTGATAGGTTCTTTGAAGAGGTCTTGAAGTTCGATAAGTACTCTTTTGAGCCAAAGAGCTTCACAAATGCCTAAGACAAGTGCTCTAAGTTCACCTTCAAAGATCGCTTCTAGACACGATGGGTTGTTTCTTGCTCCTCCAAGTAACAAGATTGCCCCATACATAGAACAGTGAGCTTTGTGGTCGACCTTCATCTATGTGGCATCCAAATTTCAATCAATCGACATCGGTGTAGACCTTGATGGATCTATCGCCAGACTTGGTGAAGTGTAACCCTTGGCCAGAGTGGACTTTAAATACCTCAAGATCCTATTCACAAGATCCCAATGTTGCTCGGTAGAGGCGAAGGCATGAACCGACTAACCAGATCGACACCATATGCAATATCGTGTCTTGTATGGGAGAGGTAGATGAGTTTCCTACAAGTCTTTGATATTGTTCTTTCCTCGACAAAGCAGTGTCACCATGTAGCGGTATGACCGGGGTCTACAGGGGATATAGCAGTTTGCACCCCAAAGATGCCGCTTTCCTTCAAAGCAGATCCAAAGACATATTTCCTTTGGGAGACAGAATGCCTTTCTTTGTTTCTTGCTACTTCCATGCCAAGAAAATATTTGAGAAAACCCAAGTCCTTCACTTGAAACACCTTTGCCAAAGCAGAGTCTTCAAATGTTGGATCTCGGTAGAGTCATCTCCAGGTGAGGATGATATCATCCACATAGACAATAATAATAGACCTCTTACGGTTGGTTGTCTTGATGAACATAGTGTGATCGAATTGCATTGGTGATATCCAGCGACTTTGACCACGCTTGTTAATTTTCCAAACCATGCCCTTGGTGATTGCTTCAGCCATATAGAGATTTCCTCGGTTGCACACCTTGCCTTGAGTATGAGGATTGATAAAACCAGGAGGTACATTCATATAAACCTCCTCGGTGAGGTCCCCATTTAGAAAAGCATTTTTGATGTCCAATTGGTGAAGAGGCCACTCAAGTTGGACAAATAGAGAGATCGAAACCCTGACAGTGTTGAGTTTTGCCACTGGTGCAAAAGTTTCCTTATAGTCAATGCCATAAGTTTGAGTGAATCCCACAGGCTACCAATCGGCTTTGTACTTGTCAATAGTGCCATCGGCATTGTATTTTATAGTGAATAACCATCTGCAATCGATCGATCTCTTCTTGCCCGTGGGAGAGGTGTCAAATCCCAAGTATGATTATCCGTAAGTCTTTTGTCATCTCTGTTTTAACAAAGACCTTCCATTTATCATTTTGAAGGGCCTCCCGAATATTTTTAGGAATAGAGTGAGAGTCCAGTCCTGTGAAAACATGGCAAAGCGGGAGATAACTTATCATAAGATAAATAAGAATGAATAGAATGATCGATTGCACGATCTCTTTCCCTTCCTAAGAGCAATAGGCCTATCATCAATGTCGGCCAGTGAGAGATCTCAGAGATTGCTTTGAGTGTTATTAGGCTCGGGATCAGCAGGCTCTGGGTCGATGACTCTTGTTCGGAGGTTGCCGAGGAGTATTAGGTCAGTAGAGAGTCGCAGAGTCACCGGAAGTTCGATCTGCTTGAGGATCGATGAGGTTGCCGAGGTTAAGAGGTTGCCGAGAGGAAGGGGTTTAGGTCAATTTCAATCGTGTTCTCATCTGAATGGCTCAAGAGGTTTGTTTGTAATAAGGGTCCTTTCAAAGAATTTTACATCCATAGAATTGTAAAATTTCTTTTCAATAGGGAATAACACTTGTAACCTTTTTGTCCTTTGCATAACCTAGGAAAATGCACTTGTGAGCTTTAGGATCAAGTTTACTTCGTGTTGAGCATGGATATACACAAACACAAGACAACCAAAGATCTTTGGAGGCAAGCGGGAAACAAGATGATGACAGAGTGTGTGGTCGATAGGGTTTGGAGTGGAGATTTGAAACCTAACACTCTGTGAAGTCGGTTGATTAAATAAGTTGCGATCAGATAGCTTCACCCCACATATATTTAGGAACATGTGTGGTGAACATGATTGATCTGGCCATTTCCAAAGGTGCCTGTTCTTCTCTCTCAGAACCCCATTCTGCGAGGTGTTTCCACACAACTCTTGATATGAACAATTCCTCTATCTCATCAAGAAGGTAATTGAGATTAGACTCATAGTATTCTAGAGCATTATCAGGTCTTTAAGATCTTGACCTTAGTATCAAATTGAGTGGAGACCATATGATAAAATTCTTGAAAGATAGGGCCAACTTGATTTGTCTTTCATTAAAAACCCAAGTGTTCTGGTATGATCATCAATAAAGGTGACAAACCACCTTTTCCTCTGTTATACTTTTCACCCTAGAGGTCCCCACACATCACTGTGTATTAAGGTGAAGGGTGAGGAATGCAAATGAGGTAACTTAGCATACACAGATTTTGTAAGTTTAGCAAATTGACAAATATCACATTGAAGGTCATTCAGATTACATCCTTTAAACAATTCAGAGTTAAAGATTTTAAGTAACCAAAACTTGGATGTCCTAATCTATAATGCCATAACATGATATTGTCTAAAGTCCAGGAGCAGTCTGCTTTGGCGGTTCGATCTTGATCCTCTGTCTTGGCGAGGCTGACCGAAAACAATCCAAATATGAGGTTTAGCCTTCCCAATCACTTCCTGTGAAGTAGGATCCTGGAATGTGCACCGATTCTCCTTAAAAACAACAAATCCAATTCAAATCTTTAGTGAGTCTCTTGTGAGATATAAGATTGCAGTCTAAGTTTGGAACAAATAGGACATCCTGTAGGCATATCTTATTAGTGAGTTTAACATTTCCAACACCTTTTGCACGAGAGATAGATCCATCAAGCCAGCTTTAATGTTATGAATTTGGTGACAAGGCATATAGTTGGTTATAAGGTTTTTATTACCGTCATATGGGAGGATGCCCTAAATCAACAATCCATGTTTCATTGCTAAGGGAAGAGTAGAATTTACCTGATGAGTATGAGTAGCAACATCGGTGAGTGACTACCTTCCTTTTGTTGATTCAGAAGGCTTTGAATGCAAAGAAAGCGAGCATTCATCCGGTTGTCATTCTCCTCCTCACCGATGTGTCTCGCCTTGACTTTCCCGATAGGTTTTGAGGTTTTGAGGAGTTAGGCTTGCCATGGAGCTTCCAAAGCAGCTTGTCCTTGGTGTGATTTGTGCGTTTGCGGTGATCACGAGCGCTTTCCGAGCTTTCTCAATGAGGCTTCCTCAGTATGTCTCAAAGAACCTCAAGCAGCCTTCCGGCGATCAATGAGGCAAACCTTCAGTGGGGTTGTCGGTAGGGGAATTTCGAAGCATGACTTTTCTCCTACTTTCTTCATGTTTGACTTCAAAAAACATGGATTTGAGATTTGGAAGAGGTTTGGTGGCAAGAATTCTTCCTCTAACATCATCAAGAGTAGGATTCGATCCGGTGAGGAACCCGAATACTCTCTTCTTTTCTATGATGTCTTTATAAAGAGCGAGATCCTTGACATCATTCCATGAGTGAGTTTCTAACATATCTAAGTGTTGCCAAGCCTTAGATAGTTGATTGAAATATTGAGTTCTGAGACATATCCCTTGCCTCGCAAGTTTGAATCTGAGCTTCTAGTTCATATACCTCAGATGTATTATCCTTCTTGGAGTAAAGATCTCTGGCATTATCCTGCATTTCTTTGGCAAGATATCATACATCATAAAGTTTTCACTTATCTCTTTTGTCATTGACCTCGTGAGGATGGTCATGAGTTGATTATTTGTTGTGTCCCATGCTTCAAAACCGGGTCGGTTCGAGTGTGGTGTTTTGTTCCGCATAAGTATCCCATCTTACTTTGTCCGTAAATGTACATTTTCATAGACCTTGACCATAATGTATAGTTGTTACCATCAAGTCTATGGTTTGTATAAGAAGAGGAGTTGTCAGATTACTCCCGGTCACCGAGGTCACGAGAGTCTCACGAGGTTGAAGTAATGTCGGATGTGGAAGACATTCTTCGAAATATGAGTTTTGCAGCGGAAAAAGTTAGAACACAAATGGCTCTGCTACCATGAAGAGAGTTTGAGAATGTGTTAACACAAGAGTAAACTTCAACTTAGTTTATTCATTGATATGAAAGGTATATAAATAGATACAATTGAGAGAGAGACTAGCTAGCTAGCTTGGGCGGCCACTTGAGTATGTAGATGTGGGCGGCAAGCATGCAAAAAGTAAAAGTAAAAGCTATGTCTATGACATAAAGTAAACTAGAGTTTGACATATTAATTGTTTATATGTATCACAATTAATATGTCTTTTACAAATAAATAAAGTGTACAAATAATATAATACACGAAATATAGATCATTGAACATGTCCTCAAAGAGAGGCATAAGAGCACCTCACGAGGCACCACCTGCTTGAGGTAATATTTCCACAGTTCTTGTGAAAAAAAGAGAGCTTCTTAGAGAGATTTTGAGAGAGAGAAAAGGTCGGTCTAGCAACCGAGTTTTTCTGATAGCAATCCATGATGGGATTCCGGCGGGCTGTTCGTGTGGATCACCGGTAGAGGCTGAACACTTAGGCAGCTTTGTGCAGAAACTACAATCGTAGACAAAGCGTCGATCCAATTAGATCAACCAAGGTATTCTCTTGTATACTTCTTTTATGCTTGTTGCTTAAACGAAGTCGATCATGGGCTAAAAGGAAATAAATTTTAAATTCCGCTGTGTTCCCGCGTAGATTTCCTAACAATGGTAACAGAGCGAGCTTCCAGCTTAAGCAATGAGCATTAACATTTGCGTAGTAATTTTCATCGTTTTAATCACATGATAAAAGGTGCATGATATTGATTCACAAACAATTAGATTGAACGAAACAAAAAAAGGGAGATCGGCGTCAACCCACCACCGGCTGGCTGGTCGCCGGCGGCGGCGGCGGGGCAACCTGCTGCCGGCGTCGGTTGACTGGTCAAGGTGGTGGATCTCCAAATATTTTTATTTTTTATATTTGTGATTCAATATGGTTCATAGTTTTGATTGATATCTCTTTGTTTAGTTGGTGTCATGTGGCTGACTAATGGTTCAAATAGTTTGTAACATTGGGCTGCCACATGGCATCATTTGGGAATATGGTTTGCCTTTAAATAATCTAGGTCTTTCCAAATTTTGTTTGGAATAGGCCTAGGCCATTTTCAAAATATTTGATTTTGAAAAAGGCCTAGGCCTAGCCCCTTTCAAAATATTTGATTTTGGAAAGGGCTCATGTGGGTGTCTTTTGGTTTTGGAAACCAAAGGCATCCTTTTTATTAGGAATCAAAAGGGAAGAAACTAAAGAGACCTAATTTTAATTTTGATTAATTTTTGGAATATTTCTAATTAATTAAAATTAAAATAGATATCGTTTAAGATTAATAGTTAATTTTATTACGATTAAAATCTTTTAATTAATTAAATGTTAATTAGTTAATTGATTGGATAAAATTATTTAATTGATTAAACGTTAATCAATTAATTAAGACGCAAATTGGTAGTTTTAATATTTATCTTTTTCATAAGATTTTATTGTATGGATTAGATATGTTAGATATAATATGATTATATGGACCCCGATTGATCATGGACTCGACCAATATGATAGATGTGTATGATTTAATTTTTCTGTTGGTTTGAAAATTGTCCTAGGCCGTTATGAAAAACGTGACCTAGTTTATTTTCTGCATTCCCATTCCCGTTAGCTCCCCCACGTGTGAGGCGGGCGTATTTATTTTATTAGATAGAATTTTATGTAACAAGAATGGAGCAGAAGATGGAGACCAAAGAAAGACGAATAAAGATCCCATATGAGATGACGCATTAAAGATCCCATTGGCGGTTGCAGCTATCCTTAGATTGTGACCCGCGGTTTCGTCAGTTTGTATTCGAAACCGCACCTGGAAAAGTCTATGATCATACCGGTTACTTTACGCATTTATTTATTTTGTGTTTGTATTTATTTTATACGATACGATAGATGCATGACTAGGCACGATCTAGATGAATGTTTAGGATATATGTCTATAGAGATAGATATATTTGATGAGACCGTAATTAATTGAAATTAATTAAGTGAATTAATTTAAAATTACTCCCACAACAAAAATTAAGTCAGAATTTTGTCTCCCAATATTATAATGACGGTGATGAGCCCTTGTTCGGATCCAACTGATCGGCCCTCGTCGGGAGTTGACCTACATTGGGTATATCGTTATTATTGAGATATAATAGTATGAGATCTCGCGAATATTGGGTTATGAATTGACTAGAATATTGCGGTGATTGGCCCTTGTCAGGGCTGCCTTATTTTAGAGACAATGGGTTGGCTACCACATAGAGATGTGCAGTGTCAAAGAGTTGACTAGTCAACCACCAAGAGTCATATAGATATGTGATTGGTGAAGTGTTACCTACCTTTCGAATTATTCCGGTTGATCGGCCATCGTCGGGAATCGGGGTAACTGGATGGGATCTTGGCCACTAAAGAATTTTTTAAAGATTCTTGAAATTCAATTGGGAGTAGTTGACTAGTGGGAGCAAAATCATAAATCAAAAGACCATTTTTTATTTTGAATGTATAAACAACAACACTCTTTTATCTTTATTTTATGTTGTACTTTTAGCAAGCTTTTATTTCTATGTTTTTATTGTCGATTAGTAAAATCAAATTATGACTGTTACCTTTTGAGAAACGTTCTCAAGTATAATTAAGTAATTTTAATCCTTTTAAAATAAGCAATTACACGAGCAACCTCGTTAAAATAGTTAGAGACAATAAGACTACATATTTGATGGAGTGCTCCAAGAATTTAATTATTAATGAAAAAAAGGAAGCTCATGATATGATTAAATCACTTGAAATAAGCTTCGATGAATTAATCATATATTGGATACAACGTTGTCCAATGGGTCACTTTGTCATACGATGACAATCAATTCAAACATTAGATATGTTGAATACCAATGACCACAACGAATTTTAGAAAGGTTGTTTTCAAAATTGTAAGATTTAAGTATCGACTTAATTCTTCAATAATTGCTTAAAAGTTAATTAAATGATTCATGTGTTGAATATGATTCAAAAAGGTTAAATAAACTATTTATTAAATTTTCTTTACGAAAGAAAATTGAAGACATAGCTCTTGTAATTTCTCTTAAGCCTTATGAAGACTAAATTGAGAAAAATCTACAAGTGCCTAAAGGTTTAAAAAGGAAAGTTATATATGCATGTGCTTAAAATAAGAGATCTCATCGAAGTCTCTATTCTAGACAAAAGTGTTGAGATGAATCTATCTAAGTTTAAGTCAACTCTTAGATATATGATATCTTACAAGTATGATTAAATTAGAAAGATTAAAATACGGAACACACCAAGACACGAAAAGTGAAGCAAACGTTGCGACATTTTCGGTTTTGTATTATGATAAAAATGAACTAAGTAAATGTTATTGTGTTCCAGTTCTTATGAAGAACACGAGCTCAGTTGTTTGTTAGGATTTAGTAGACATATTCAATTGTAAGGAATAAATGTTATTCTGATAAAGTTGAACGAATCCAACATACTAGATTGATGTCATTATATAGTTGATATATGTGAAAAATCTCAACTAAATATTTGTATGGCTGTTATCCTTGATATTTGTGGTTGTTCTAGATGTTGACTCTCTGAAAGAGAAACTTGTAATCAAATGTCATTTTGATGATGTCTGAACCATGTGATTATGAATCATGTGGGTAATACGTATATTATCTAAAGATGACTAAAATACTCTTTTATGAAAATGTTATAAATTCTAAAAAAATTGTCTAAAGCATAAACATACCTATGTTTGGTGGCTTATGACAATTAATGTCACAAATAATTGCTTATTAATCTCTATGACTATTTTTAGAAATAGTTGAATGTTCTTACTGAAGTACAACAATTCGGAAAGCCCGAAAAGTTTGAGCTATTACGTATATGAGATCGATGAACTACTTAGGAATTAATCTTCAATTGGATTGAAGTATTTAATCTCTGAAGGGTGTTTCAGAAGATGTCTGAAAAAGGAATCAGATTCTCCCTTGAAGGATACCATTTTTAGGATACGCAATTAGATTGTGTTTCTAAAACGGAAACAACACTTTATACGAAAAGGTGTGACGTAAGCCATGCGAAATATCCCTTACCTGTTTTGGGATAGTGCTCTTATTCAATACATATACTTAACCGACTTCCAAAGAATAAAGGTTGAATAAATTCCATATCAAAGGTGGAATCAATGACATCAAATCCATCTTGACCGATGATTTAGGGTTGTCATGCTTCTAGCAAGCAGGCAATGTCTGAAAGGCTTAGAGTCTAGTACGACATATGCAA
The DNA here is from genome assembly GCA_026214975.1 of Gentiana macrophylla. NCBI lineage: Eukaryota > Viridiplantae > Streptophyta > Magnoliopsida > Gentianales > Gentianaceae > Gentiana > Gentiana macrophylla. The sequence continues at coordinate 88,645,134 of CM047807.1, forward strand.
CTTTGTAGGATATCTTTGCAAGTGCGCTAGATATCATTTACTTACCTGCGGAGCAAAAATGTTTGTCTCCAAACATGCTGTCTCCTAGAGGAAGTGTTTCTTCCAAAAGAAACAGTGGGAGTAAATTGAGATCTCAAAAGAGTTTGAGAACCACAAAGAGATATTCAGCCATTGGAACATGAGCAGGCGCCGCATAGCGATGAGGTGTAAGACACTGCTCAATGCACAAAAGTACTCTATGAGTTTGCAGATGACCACGCACCTGAAAGGGCTACTGGTACGTTCATCTTGAAGAATGAAGATCTCATGACTTATGCAAGAATGCTTGAAAGGCAAGATTAAGAGATATGGCTTGGAGCCATAATGTCTAAAGTAGATTCCATGTGAGACAACCAGGTTATGAACCCGGTCTACCTTACCTGAAGGGAATGTCCCTAAAATGTATAGCATGTCTTTATGAAAGACTAACATGGAAGGTAATGCAATTACTAGTTAAGCTGAGTTGATGGCTAAAGGCTATAGGGTGAAAACCTTGTAATTACCTTATGCTACCGGCTATTCTTAAGTCTATTCAGATAGTGCTTGTTATAGCTTTGTATCATGGCTATATGATAGTGTTGAAAACGTTTGGCCAAAGGCTTGATGTTCATAGACGATAACATGATGTGTAAGCTTATGAGATCCATTTATGGACTTACACAAGTTTCTCTATAAGTTCTTTACTTTGATAATCAAAAGAGTTTGATTTGATCAATAGGAAAGATTTGCCTTATGTGCAGAAGGGTTAGTGGGAGTGTTACAGTTTTTGAGCAAGGTATTGGATATCCTTCTTGGAATCAACACCCCGTATTACAGTCAATTAATGTTTGGTAATTCAAGGACTTTTCGAAAGCTCGTGAAGGTTGCAGCTCTTATTTTGGAAATAAGACTCTGTAGTGATAGATTTAGATACTGCTTAATTGTCACAGTTCACCCTGATAGATAGGATGCTAAAAGAGTTTAGGATAGATCATAGCAGGAGATACTGCTAGCCGGTATTTTCGTGATCTATCTATGACAGGACGTCAGTCCTGATGATAAGGTGAGAGATGATACTTATGGAAGGTTCCTTTTGCTTCTGCAATAGGGTCCATCATAAGTGTTGTGAGTTAAAACAGATGTTCATACTTCATGAAGAGTCATGAGCAGGTATGAAAGTGATTTTGGTATATGTCGAGAATATCCTTAAAAGTGTTAAGGATGGGTTCCTTGTTTATTAAAACTTGGAATTGGATAAACGTAGATATACAGATGTATACCCTGAGTCTTATGAAGATAGTGGGAGCTACAGTCTGAGTTTGCAGTTGCTTTAATCAAGTGATACAGTGAGCTAGAAATGTTCTTCGCTAGAGATCACTGAAAATTCTACAACTGAGCCAAAACACAATAGTGCCTTACAGGCGCAGCGGGAGCAGTACATGGATCTAAGAGGTTCATTCATGAACCTAGTGTGGTTCTTCCACCTCTACTATATAGTTGATATAATGGTGGATTCATTGCTTGAAGCAAGGACCAGGGTCTCGTCAGAGATTCATGTGTGTGTTGAGGCGGTTCCTTTGACTTGGTCATTTGGAACATGATATGAAGATAGTCTGTGTCCCCATGGATAGTGATCCGTCTACGCTTAGGGTTGGTTACAAGTATTGCATAAGATTCTAATGTTTCAACTTGATCTTGTGTGTACAAGTGATTGGTTTAAGGCCAAATGGGAGATTGTTGAAATAATGTCCTAAACCCAATCGGGTTGGACCGCATCCGACCGGGTCGGATCATTTCTACTATTTTTTATGTTTATACATATGATAAATGGCTTTTCTGTTATTATATATTGCGTTTATCTATATGAACCAATTTGTGACTGTATATATAATAACGTCCCTAGTGTCAAACTGTGAGAGAGAAACCATGATAGTGATTATGGTTGACGAGATCTCGACTCACTTTATGAGGTTTGATACTTAAATGTCTCTAGTCGTATGTACTATCAAACAGGACATTGATGGTACGATTAGACTAGCACGCATTTGATGTCTTCAATCTTATTGAAGATTGAGATAGATTTCATCTATCTAAGTGTAGAGACGCTTGGACTGTATGTGGACGTGTATTAGAGAAATCGTACGTCAGACTGACCCACTTACATTAAGTGTCACAGTGTGTAGCAGTTGTGTAATTATCCTGAGACCGGAGTCTTCATGGCATCACGGTGTGGATTGTCATGCTTTGACACTATTGAGGTTTACCTTAGACATGGGGCGACCATGCGGTGGTGATTGGTGTGACACTGAAGCATGCGTATGATTCATGTTGCTCGTCCGAAAATCGCGTATCATATTATTAGGAGTAAATATCTGAAATGGCCTTTTTATAAGGAATGTCTTACTCTCATGAATCTTTGCAAAGTAGAAGTAACTGAGTTATTTCGAGAGAGCATAATATCCAGATTATAAGATACGGTCGTTGATGTTTGACACTCGACGTACGACCGTATGTATATTGTAACAACGATATGATTCTATTTACACTGTAACTGTTTCACATGAAAGGTAGTAGTCATTGCATTTGACTCTTCCGATGATTGGGGGTCACAGTGTGTTGCTAGACGCTATTCCGTGATCGTTAGGCATGAAGGGCATTTTTGTAATTTGCACTTTGTGTCTACGACCAACATATTTAGAAGTGTATCGGGTCATACACATAAGAACGCATAGCCGGATTAAAATGCGGTTATAGTGATAACCAAATAAGAAAAGTTTTATCTTGACTATAAAGTGGTAGTGATAAATTAATATGGTGGTATTTATTTATTATGAATAAATTAAATACAAGATATTAATTGTGTTGCTTAATTAAATATACATAATTTATGTATATATATATATATATATATATATATATATATATATATATATATATATATATATATATATATATATATATATATATTTATGAATTAATTAATCATAGCATTATATTAATTAAGAATATTCGAAAGCCAATTATTGGCTATATGGGGCGCAGGTCTTATGTGTATATGATACACTTGGATTGTGCAATTTAATTAATAATATTATCATATATTAATATTCGATATTAATGACTATAGATTTACACACATGCGTAAATTGATTTATGGTAATAAAATAAAGATAGTCAATATTAGATATTGACAAAATCTTGGAAATATTTAATATGAGATATTAAATTAAATGAGATATTTCAATCAAAGATACTTTCCATATTTTATTAGGAAAATATTCTCTTTCTCCCCAATCTACTAAGGAGCTTCTCCCAATCAGATTGGGATTTACAGGGGCGCAGGTCACCCTATAAAAAAGGAGGCTTGGCTATCTCTTTTGTACATCACAATTCCAAGAGACTAAAGTTCTTGGGAAAAATAAGAGAGCTTCTTAGAGAGATTTTGAGAGAGAGAAAATGTCGGTCTAGCAACCGAGTTTTTCTGGTAGCAATCCATTATGGGATTCCGGCGGGTTGTTCGTGTGGATCACCGGTAGAGGCCAAACACTTGGGCGGCTTCGTGCAGAAACTACAACCGTAGACATAGCGTCGATCCAATTGGATCAACCAATGTATTCTCTTGTCTATTTCTTTTATGATAGTTGCTTAAACGAAATCGATATTGGGCTAAAAGGAAATAAATTTTAAATTCCGCTGCGTTCTCGCGTAGATTTTCTAACATGGTCTACATACTTCTAAGTTGAAAATCCTATGGAATGGGAACAAACTCAAACTAATCAGCCTCTAAAGATGTTTTAGGCAAGGGGATCCTCTACCACCCTACATTTGTTTACCTTTGTATGGAAGTTCTGAACTTGCACATTGATAAATATGTTCAAACAGGGAGATGGAAACCCATTAAAATCGGACGGAACTGCCCCCTTTGTCTCACATTTTTCTTTGTAGATGACCTTATCCTCTGTAGGGAGGCCACTGAGCAGCAGATAGATAACATGAAGAAGGTGGTTAGATAACTTTTGTGCCATATCAAGACAGAAAATCAGTGTTCAAAAGTCCCACTTCCACGTATCCAGTAACACTTCTGCACAGGTTAAAGAACACATCAGCCATCTTCTTAATATGCAACATACAACTGATTTTGGCAACTACCTTAGAGTCCCTTTGATCCACTCTAGAATGACCAAGAACACATACTGCAACATCTTTGACAAAATGAAGAAGAAGCTCTCCAACTGGAAAATGAAAAGTCTTTCTAGGGCTGCCATATGATCCTCATAAAAAGTTCCTTGGAAACTCACCCTTACTACACCATGCAAACAACTACGTTACATGTTTGCATCCTCAATGATATAGAGAAAATCTTCAAAAGGTTCTTCTGGGGAGAATAAGAAGAGGGCTAAAAAAAGATGCACTACCTTTCATGGCAAACAATCTGCCAATCCAAAGAGGTTGGGGCTTAGGTTTCAAAAATTTACACTACACGAACCATGCCCTCCTAGGAAAGCTGGTTTGGCAGCTCCCAGTGGATGATAATGCTCTATGGGTCAAGACTTTAATCATGAAATATGGAAGTCCTTTTAAACCTACTGACTCTCCAACTTGGAAACATATATGCTCCACCGCTCGGAGCTGCAGGGATGGCTTTGATACTCTTGGCAATGACATTATTTGTATTAACAAGCACAAATACACAGTTGCTGATGGGTATAAATTTTTTAGCTGCACTGCTGATGATCCGGGCAACCAAATTTGGGATTCTGTTTGGACTCTCCTAGGACCTGCCAGCCTAAATCCCCTCCTTTAGTAGGCTAGCCACGAAGCTCTACCAACCATGTCTCTTCTGCACAACAAGCAAGTGAGCTACTCTTCTACTTGTAAACTCTGTGATTAGTATGCTAAAACCACCCTAAATGCTCTACGTGATTGTGGAGGATCCAAAAACCAGTGGAAAACTCTACTCCCAACCCGCAAATGGCGTGATTTCATCAGTGCAAATACAACTGTAGATTGGATAATCCAGAATACCCAAAATCAACCAAAAGTGAAGAATTGGTCTTTCCTCTTTCGTGAGACGGTGTATACTGTCTGGTATTGGAGGAATCACCTTCACCATGACCCGGACCTTGACTACCCCCCCGGTCCATGTTTTAGCTTCCAAAATTGAAAAAAAAAATTCGTAATATTAAATTGGCCTAAAATAATTATACACACCAAACGTTGTGTTTTCCTTTGGTTTTTTTGTTCTCTACTTTGAAGAGCTTTTTTGTGTTCTGGGTTTTGTGGACTTTCAACTTTTGATTACTAAGAGTTGGATCCCTTCTTGAAAACAACAAAAAAGCACTTTTTTTTAAAAGGAAAAGCACAGTTAAAACCATGGTACTTAATTACTTAGTTACATACATGTCATGTCAAAATTAACTATTTCTCTTTTATCTTTGAACGTAAAAAACATGGATTTTATATATATATATATATATTTTTAAGTTTTTAAAAAGTAGTGAACTTATTTAAGGGACAACGATACATGCACTATAAAAATACACTACATGTTAGGAGGTTTTTGTGTGGTATGTCTACATATATCAAATTGATGAATGGGTAAATTAAAACCGCACAAATTACACCATGGCTGTAAACTTTGTGGTTCTGATTTATCTACGCAGCACTTCGGTATATGTGAACATACCACCTAAAAATTTCTCATGCATTTTCCACTATGTATATTTATCACAATTGATTATGGTTGGACTTAAATCTATAAATACGTCTTACACTTTAATCACTACACATTAATCAATTATGAGATTATTTGTAGTGATGCATATCGTGCACAAATGTTTTGTGCATATATCATTTTACTTTAATTATCTGAGCTATCTAAATTTATTCACTTTGAATTAGTATTTCATTATGAAATTTATGTCGTGGAGTCTCTCTTTCAAGGTGAGTTCTAACACATATACATAGACTAGCTTATATCGTATATAGGAGTATGTCTTAAATGTGCATATTGGACGACAATTTTGTCGTCTTGTGCCTTTTTTTTTCTTTTTTTTCCTGCTGTATTAGGGCCTTTTTTTTTTTTTTTTTTTTTTTTTTTTTGCTTTTATACCCGTCTCTATTTTCTTTTTCCCCTTCCATCCTCAATTTCCCCTTTTCTTTCCCTCCTCCCCTCGCCTTTTATTTCCCTTTCCATTTAGCACCCCCCCTTATTTTCTCTTCCTCTCGTTTAGTCCTTCCCTGATCTTATTCTTGTTAAACGACGCCGTTTGGCATTCTCTTCGCATACCAGATCATCACCTAGCTTTCGTATCGTATGTGGATGACTTCTAAAGAAGACGAATATGTAAATGCCGGAGTTGAGATAGGGTTCGAGCCTGGAGAAGATATTTCATCCAAATCGAAGAGGTTTGCAAGACGAAATTGATGTTTGTGATGCAATTTCTGATGAAAAATATGGTTTCATTCCGAAAACTAGGGTTGCTCAAACGCAGATTAATAATTTGGTGGCTATTGCGATCGATGAGAAGCGGTCTGATCATGATTTTGAGGTTAGCGAACTGAAGAGGAGCTTAAACTTTTGCGCACTTAAAAATATGACATGTGTAATAAGCTATCTCTCTTATCCGTACCATATGTTGTTTCAACTTCTCTTCTATCCGGATTGTATGTGTAATAAGCTATCCATGTACGTACTAAAGTATCCTTGTAGTGTAAGCTCAATTGCATCCTCCCAAACCCCGGTAAAAGGGTGAATGTCTACGTCAAAATAGTTTTTTGGGCACATTACAACTTCAGTAAGGCTGAAGAAACGGAACATAAGTATGTAATGATCGACAATATTAGTTTTGGTATGTATATTAAATCTTTAGACATGGTCTTCACACAAATCGCGTCAGAAACAAACAGGCCTAAATGACGCCTAAATGACCGTCTGAGATAAACTTAAAAAAGACAGGGCCCACCGTGCAACGCACGGTACACCTATCTATTATGTGTTATGAGTGATGACGCTATCACAGCTATCTTGCCATGATAAATACCATAATATGATGTCTAGTGGTCCTCTCATGATATTATATTAAGGGTCTCATTGATATATCATGAGTGTCCTCACTCACATACTAGGTTATATATTTTTTGTGTACAAGAGTTATGACAATAATATTATCAATATGTTATTACTAGATACACATATGTATGTTCAGAAATTATAGTGTACATCATAACATGTGATATAACGAAATTTTACTTTCTAAAAAAAACCAATTTTTACACTTTGATCGTTATATGATTTATATCAACCAATAGATCGTACACTATGATCAATGTATAAAATGCATCTGTCATTTGTTTTCACCAATTTATTATGACGGTAGAACTAATCTAAACTACACTATTTGAGCGTTGTTAAGAGAACTTCAATAAACGGGTTATTTTTTTGCAGTGTGTCTCTGTGTAAAGATATCTACATCATATATTCACAATGAAACATGTAAATATATGATGTATATATCTCCAAAGCCCTGATGGAACGTGTATTTCACGAAAGAAACCATAATGCATTAGTTGTAAGTAGAGTTATATTAAATGAAAAGATATGATAAATCTACCTCATCCTTTCACACGAGAGGTTTCAGATATAATTGTTGTATCAAATATAATGTATTGCGACAAATATTTCTATTCTCTTTCACCATATTTACCGCTGCAATGTGAAGAAAATTGATTTATGATATAATATGTATCATTTGTTATAGTGTATCATTATTTTATGTTTCACATGAGAATTTTTTATATGGCGACTTCATCCGTGTAGAGTTGAAGCGTGGTTCAATCTGAAATACACAGTTTTAATATAGAATGAAACTGTATGATTTACAACATGCTAACTTCACATGGGGTGAAAATAAAGAGAGCCAATTGTAACACCGTACACGTCTGTAACACTGTCAAAAAAAAGGCCTAGATTCTCCTATTATTAGCCTCTCCGCCATTCTTCACCAGCAAAGCCTCTGTCTCCTTTTTCTTTCACAGCTTCTCTCTTCTGCTATATTCCACATTTTTTTTTATTTCTCTGCAATTAATTATTTAGCCTTCTTGTTCTAGAAACAAAAATGGGTAGAACAATGAAATGGCTCAAAGGCTTTCTGGGTTTCAACAGAGAAAAGTCCGGTCAAAAGCAAAACTCAAACTCCGGCGTCTTACAGAGCTGTTTAGGCCATTCCGGCAGGGAAGCGACGGAAACTGACAGCCTTTGTGAAAATCCCAACACTATTCCACCGAATATTACGCCTGCTGAAGCTGCATGGCTAAGGTCGTTTTTTGCTGAATCTGATAAGGAGCAGAGTAAGCATGCTATTGCCGTTGCAGCAGCCACAGCTGCTGCCGCTGATGCTGCCGTCGCCGCCGCACATGCTGCTGTTGCCGTCGTCAGGCTCACGAGTCAAGGTAAAAATGCTGGAAAAATGTTTGTTTCACAGAGAAATAGTCCCAAGACATTTTACACAATTATAATAAGACTCTGAGACATCAATAGGTACGGTGTAAAATAATTGTGAATACTATGTTACGGTAATATCACTATTCATAGTGTTGAAAGGTTTGAAGTCGTAAATTTTTTGAGAAAACGATAATTCAATATGATACGAGAAGAGCAGGTCATGGCACTAGTTTAAACTTATGTACAAACGTTATTGTAAATTTTTTTTTTTTTTTTTTTTTTGTTAGGTCTATCATAGTCTTGTTGTGGGCCCTTATCTACAAACATTATTGTATTTTGTCAAGTCTATCCTAGTCTTGTCATGGGTCCATGCTTGAAGTGATGTGTTGAAGTGTATAAGAGAAAATATAATTTTAGGTCATTTTAACATCTTTTATTTCATGTTAGGTTGGATCAGACGTATACGGATTTTGAGTTCATGAAAATTTTCACCCTCGTCCCGTGGAAATTTCCCCCACGGGGTTACTGAACTTCTTCATCCAAACTGCTTCCTTTGCCGTCTCCGAGGCTGCTATGTATTCGGCCGTGGAAATTTTCACTGTGCGAAATTTCACACGCTTTGAAGAAAATTCAACCTGATCGTGAGAAAATTTCCACGGGCAAGGAAAAAAAAAATTCCACGGGGACTCAAAAAAATGTCGGTGTCCGCGTCCGAAATGAAATAAAGGGTATTCTGATGACCGAATTTATATTTTCTCCATAATCTCGGTGTTTGACCTCTTTTACACAGTGGTAGGGGAAATTATTATTTGAAGAGTCTTCGTGTGCACTATCAGTTGGATGCATCATGTACGTAAGAAGACAAATACTAATTTGTCTTCTTGCGCACATATCATGCATCCAACACAGCGGTGCACACGAAGAGAGTGCGGATAAGAATTTCACATAGTAGAATGTATAAAAATGTAAGTTATATCTATCTCCCTTTTGGGACCATATATGATTATATATTAGGAGCTAAATTATGAAGAATTTTTGACAGGCAGGGGAACAATGCTTGCAAAGTGTGGTGGTAGTAGCAGCCGTGAAAGGTGGGGTGCAATCAAAATTCAAACAGTTTTTCGTGGATACCTGGTAAGAGCAGTTTTACGGTGGTCGTGTTATAACAAGCGATACAATATACTTTTGAATAATAGTGGGGTTGTCTCACAACAAGTGATACAAAACACTTTTAAATCATTCATTATAGTGAGTCTATGTTATGATCAACGACTTATGTATAACTACTAATGATGTAATAGTGTATTGTATCATTTGTTGTTCTATAACCTTTGTGATGGTAGCATTTTCCTTTGAGTAATGATCACATTGGACACGTCAAATGACAGAACATGGCAGGGAGACCTCTGATGATTTGTTATCTACTTAAAGAGGTGTCCCACCGACATAGTTATTGTGACATTCGTTGTGTTTAGCTAGAGTGATTAAGACATCAATGACAGTACTTTGTAAATTTAAATAATTAATTATGATGACCTAATACTCTTTTTTTTTTTTTATAGCAATAATACTTTATTTATTTATTTTTTGAATGGGAAAAAAACAGGCTAGAAAGGCACTAAGGGCATTGAAAGGGCTAGTGAAACTACAAGCATTAGTAAGAGGGTATTTAGTAAGGAAACAAGCAGCTGCCACATTTCAAAGCATGCAAGCTCTCCTCAGAGCACAAGCCAACATTCGTGCTCAAAGAACTAATAAAGGGATTTCTTCTCAATCTCCATTTCCAGCTAGACAATCAGTGGCAAGATTATTATTATCTCTTTCTCTCTCTTTATTTACTAAGTTTTTTTATCGTAAGATTTTATGCTGCAACGGTTATTGAAAAATAGCTACGTGTGAGAAAAATGATATTCCATAATAAATTCATCACAACAGAATTACACAATTTTTACACCATTGGTAATGATGAGACACACATCAATCGATCAATAGGTCTCGTATCATGGTCAATGGTTTAAGAGTTTGTTGTATAATTTTGTAAGCTAGGTTCTTTTTCATCATACATACACGCTTAGTATAGGTCTCATATCATGGTCAATGGTTTAAGAGTTTGTTGTATAATTTTGTAAGGTTCTTTTTCATCATACATACACGCTTAGTACGTAAAAGAGAATATAAACCGGAGAAGAGTTATGCTACGTACCGTTACACATGTTTTGACACAAACAAATGCAACAAAATAGTGTGGTAGTGAGATCCCTCATAACGTGACATCTATTGAAGCAGGGGTTTCGCTGCTATATCATGAGAGGTTTCACTTACACATGATGTTTTTGTGTCATTTGCTGCATCAAGGTGGTTGAGACGATAGCGTTATCCAATGGTAGAATATGATGCATGCCAAACAACCTTCCAACCAATGCAATTTCTTTTTGTTGCAAGATTTGTTTTTTCTTTGTATATGTCAAGGAAAAATAAGAGTTATGCATATGCAGGAGAGATCTGTATCATTTGACAGCATCAACACAAGTATGAATGCAAATGCAGTTGAAGAGAGCCCAAAGATAGTAGAAATGGATACCGGAAGACCACAATCAAGATCAAGGGCATCCATGGTATCAGATTCCGGAGATGATGATTCATCCCGGAATCTCCATCCTCCTCCTACTCCTCCGCCGCCACGCTTTTCATTACCTGAACGGTGCTGTCATGGCGGCGGCGGCGGCAGGAGGAGGAGACAGCAGTACTGGGTACTCAACCGCTCAAAGCACCCCGAGAATATTCCATGGCGGAAAGATCAATCATCATGCATCAATCATTTCACCATCTTCAAAAAGCGTTTGTTTAGAAAGCTTGTTTGGGAACTGCCCGAATTACATGGCGGATACGCAGTCTTTTAAGGCGAAATTGAGGTCACAAAGTGCACCAAAACAAAGACATGAGACAAAAAGAAGGCAATCAGTTCATGAAATGATGGGGTCTAGGAATAGCTTGAGTTGTGTAAGATCCTCTTGTTCACATGTTGGAGAAGCTTTGAATTTTAAGAATGCAGTTATGAGTAAGCTAGGAAGGTCCACTGAATTTGTTAGGGATCAATGTAGACACTGCCATATGCAAGAATAACTTTTAACTTTAAATATATTTTATGCACATTGTCTTTGTTTTAATTTGTGTACAACATTACTCTAACATATCACTTGCGATAGATACTGAAATCATTCAGATCATATGTAATAGAATCATTTCTTTACTGCTATAAATCACTTAGACACACAACTAGATAGAAGTATCCGTGCATCATAGTTATATAATCAAATCCCATTCAAACATTTTTGAAAACTTTAGTGAATTAATGAGCATTATGTAATTAAGATTGTATAATGAAAATTATGAAACACATCGATGTCATTGTCGTATAATATTAGATGCATGTACTCTTTGTACAGTTGTTTTCAATGATCCCGGTGGGCTTTGTCCGTTAGGCGACAAGGAGGCTTTATACACTTTCCATTTCTGTAGTGAAGTCAATTTATAGTGTAGGGTAAGATAACCTTTTTTTTGAGAATGCAGATAAATAAAAGGCCTAGGGATACCCTTAGCATGTGAACCTATTGTCCTCTTTCTGATTCTTCTACCATCCATTTCCTGCTTTTCTTCTCTCTCTCTCTCAATAGGGTCCCTGAGAAAAGTTCTTAACCCTTTGACAGGCTTTAATTACACCACAATTATTTTACCCTTACACCACACTTACTATATACCATATTTAATCAACATTTTAAAAGTTGATTTTGGAGTCAAAAATCATATTTTCCGAATGTCGATTGTCTCGATACATTTGCATAAAGTCGATTCTTGACTCCAGAAGCGGATTTCAAAAGGTCGATTCTCGACTCCAAACTCGAATTTTAAAAAGTAGGTTTAATATGATGCATATATAAAGTAGTGTATACTAAACTCGGTGTGGTACATATAAATGCTTATTGTTTTTCTCGATACTCATGAGAAGACTTATTAGTAGTAGGTTAATGCTATTCACATGGTCATGAATAGTGAAAAAAAAATATTTATAAAAATAGAAGGTTTATAAGCAAATGATGTGACACATTCATTCACATTTTATGTTCTTAGATACGGTAGAAGAAAATAAAATGAAACAAAACAAATGTAATAAAATGAAATTAAAATATTTCACTATCGTGCTTGATACACCAATAAATAAAATAAACTTGATTTACATAAAATATAGGGTGAACGTATAAGCAAGACTCCTCAAAGAAGATATAGGGTGACGATATAAGAGCGCTCCCAAATGAAAAGTTTCTATATATGGTGTCTTCTCTAAAATGAAGATAAAAAATAGAGTTTACTCCTAAAATAAACTTTCCATTGTGAGATTTCTATCCCTATTTATTTTTAGGGATATGAACAGTCAAGATCCTCTTGTGGGATGCACTATTCATGCTATAAACATATTTAATTATTAAAAATTATAGGGATAGGGATAGTGATGCTGCTGGAATGAAATAATAAATATTTAATGTGTATAAATAGGGTTGTGAGGTAGAATATGTATTATTTGATATTATTTGAAATGTTATAGGGATAATGATAGTGATGCTGTTGTGGAGGTTTTTGAATTGAGATTTTGTAAAATAGGAATATGTATTATTTTATATTATTTTAGGGATAAAATTTGGGGCCTCTGCTGGGAGTGCCCTAAGATGAGGGTGTCGGGTGGTACAGAGATAAAGGTGGGGTAAGTGTAGGATGATAGACGCGATAGGTGTGTATATAAGGGGTGGGATAAGGGTTTGCGAGGAATATTAGGGTGGCAGGAGGTAAAATGAAGGGTAAGTAGGAGGCCGGGTGTAGGAAGGTTGGTATGGTGGGATATCGTGAGGGTACGTACGGAAGGGTATGTGTGTGTAGGGGGTGGGTGGAAGGGTGGGGGTTCGAAGGGTGGGGTATGGTAAGATGGTTAATTATGATGGTGAGAGAATTGGTAAGGGTATATAAGATAGAGGTAATTGTCATGGTCATGGTAATGGTAAGGATAGGTAACGTTGATAAAAAAAATTTCGGAAACGAAATATTTCATTAAAAGGAAAATTACAGAGTTTGAGACAACATTTGACCAGCCTCTTCTTCACGTTTCAAAGAAACGATTCACGAGGAAAAACTTCTAGTCGAAAAGGCTTGTTACAATATATGAATAAATAAATGTTGATACAAGAGGATGTGCTCAACTATACAACTCAGCTTAATAAGCAGATCAACTGAGTATCAAGCAGCAAAGACAACAATTGCTGAGCTGAACAAAACAACAAATTAACACAAAAGTTGATGACTAGTGTAGCTAGGCATAATTCTGTTGTAACTACTTTCTAACTGATTCATGAGGTGCATGCACTATAATACCTCATGATCAGCAGCATTGTTTTCATGATTTTTTTCCTCTGCAGAGTATTTTCCATTTCTCATCTATTTTATGAATGTTTCTGTGAATGTGTAATTGATGGTTTTTATAGAACTTTCATTTTTATTTTGGCCCATTTATATTTCTAAACGTTTCATATTTTTCTTTGAGTTCTAATCGATTTCATGATCATTGTATTGTTTCTTTTCACAACATAGCCATGAATTTCAGACTTAATTAAATCAAGATAAGAGACCAACGGGCATAAGCTTTAGTGCGTTACTAGTTTTTTTTTTTTTTTTTTTTTTTTTTTTTTTTTTAACCCATACATAACCAAGGTTAGCGAGGCGGTAGGTAGTGCGTAATTATGGCTGCGGGAGGTTAAGTTCGATTCAAGCAGGCGAATTATTCACTCTCTGTAAAGCCGCAGCAGTCTATCGACTTCTGCCATTTCTTGGAGGATCTTGATTTACATCTCCACTCATCCCATGAGACAGAGGAGTGAGACCGAGATAGGGTTTTTTTTTTTTTTTTCTTTTTTTTTTTTAGTGCGTTACTAGTTTTTTTATTTTTTTTTTTGGAATATGCCGAATAATTATTTATACTATATTAGGTAGAATAGAAGTACATAATAAGCGTGAGGAATGCTTTCGTCGTCCTTTTTTCCTTTTTTTTGCGGGAGGGGGATAACACGTTTGAGCTTCCGAAATTTCAAAATATTGCGGGAATAAGCTTTGACCAAATTTGGATTTTTAAAGAAAATGAAAAATAAGAAGAAGGTTATAAAAAATGTTGAACTCCCGAAAATGCCCCTTGTTAACAGGGTTCGAACTCGTCCACACGCAAAGGAGAATAGAGGAGATTACCACGGCACCATTTCGCATTTATATTTTCAAATAGGCATATTAAATATATATTATGCCAAACAACAATGTTAATACATATAAATATGATATTATGTTCAATCAATCATAATCATTATCAAACTTTACAAATAACTTCAACAAAAACATGTTTAACTTTGTTATACTGAAAAAACAAATTGTTGTTCATGCTTTTATAATTATCATGGAATGCAATAATAAACTTAAATTAATATCAATATGATATTTAATCACTTATAATCATCATTAAACACTATAATAAACTTAAGCGAACATCGATTTGATGTTTAATCACTCATAATCATCATTAAACACTGTAATAATTTTAAATTAAATTAATGTGATGTTTAATCACTTATAATCATCAGTAAACACTATTAAAAAACTTAAATTACCATTGATTTGATGTTCAATCGCTTATAATCATCATTAAACACTATAATATACTTAAATGAACATCAAATTGATGTGTAATCATCATTAAACAATATGATGAGCTTAAATCAACATCAAATTGATGTTTACTCATTTATAATCATCATTAAACACTATAATAAACTTAAATTAACATCAATTTGATGTTCAATCACTAATAACAACCATCAATAGCTATAGTAAACTTATATTTAACATTAATTTAATGTTCAATCACTTATAATCATTATTAAACGCTATAATAATAAACTTAAATGAACATCAAATTGATGTTTAATTACTTATAATCATCGTTAAACACTATAATAAGTTCAAATAAACATCAGATTGATGTTTAATCACTTATAATCACCATTAAACACTATAATAAACTTAAATGAACTTCAATTTTATGTTTGATTACTTATAATCATCATCAAACACTATTATATACTTATATTAAAATCAATTTGATGTTCAATCACTTAGAACCATCATTAAACACTATAGTAAACTTAAATGAACATCAAATTGATGTTTAATCACTTATAATCAACATTAAACACTATAGTAGCTCAAATAAAAATTAGATTGATGTTTAATCATTTATAATCACCATTAAACACTATGATAAGCTCAAATAAACTTCAGGTTGATGTTTAATCACTTATAATCATCGATAGAGACTATAATAAACTTATATCAACATTAATTTGATGTTTAATGACTTATAATCATCGATAAACACTATAATAAGCTTAAATGAACTTTAATTTGATGTTGAATCACGTATAGTCATCATTAAACACTATAATAAGTTCAAATAAACTTGAATTTGATGTTTAATCACTTATAATTACCATTAAACACTATAATAAGCTCAAATAAACATCAATAATCACCATTAAACACTATGATAAGCTCAAATGAACATCAAATTGATGTTTAATCACTTATAATCACTATTAAACACTATAATAAACTTAAATGAACTTCAATTTTATGTTTGACTACTTATAATCATCATCAAAGACTATAATATACTTATATTAACATCAATTTGATGTTCAATCATTTAGAACCATCATTAAACACTATAGTAAACTTAAATGAACATCAAATTTATGTTTAATCACTTATAATCACCATTAAACACTATAATAAGCTCAAATAAACATCAGATTGATGTTTAATCACTTATAATCACCATTAAACAATATAATAAGCTTAAATCAACATCCAATTGATGTTTACTCATTTATAATCATCATTAATCACTACAATAAACTTAAATTAACATCAATTTGATGTTCAGTCACTTATAACCATCATCAAACACTATAATAAACTTATATTAACATTAATTTGATGTTTAATCACTTATAACCATCATTCAACACTATAATAAACGTATATTAACATCAATTTGATGTTCAATCACTTATAACCATCATTAAGCACTATAATAATCTTAAATGAACATCAAATTGATGTTTAATCACTTATAATCACCGTTAAACACTATGATAAGCTCAAATAAACATCACATTGATGTTTAATCACTTATAATCTCCATAATAAGCTTAAATCAACATCAAATTGATGTTTACTGATTTATAATCATCATTAAACACTACAATAAACTTAAATTAACATCAATTTGATGTTCAATCGCTTATAACCATCATCAAACACTACAATAAACTTATATTAACATTAATTTGATGTTCAATCACTTATAACCATCATCAAAACACTATAATAAACTTATATTAACATCAATTTGATGTTTAATCACTTATAATCATCGATAAAGACTATAATAAAATTATATTAACATCAATTTGATGTTTAATCACTTATAATCATCGTTCAACACTATAATAAGATTAAATGAACTTCAATTTGACGTTGAATCACGTATAGTCATCATTAAACACTATAATAAGCTTAAATAAACTTGAATTTGATGTTCAATCACTTATAATCATCATGAAACACTATAAGTAGCTTGAATGAATATCAATTTGATGTTCAATCACTTATAATCATCATGAAACACAATAATTAGCTTGAATGAACATCAACTTGATGTTCAACTATTTATAATCATCATCAAACACTATAATAATTTAAATTAACTTCAATTTGACGTTTAATCACTTATAATCATGATTAACACTATAATAAACATAAATGAACATCAATTTGATGTTGAATCACATATAATCATCATTAAACACTATAACAAAATTGTTAAATTAACTTCAATTTGATGTTTAATCACTTATAATCATCGATAAACACTATAATAAGCTTAAATGAACTTCAATTTGATGTTGAATAACTTATAGTCATCATTAACCACTATAATAAGCTTAAATAAACTTGATGTTCAATTACTTATAATCATCATGAAAACTTAAATGAACATTCTATTCCATTGCCTACCAAACGCAGTAATGCATTGATATCATTCCATTCCAATGTATTACATTCTATCATATTCATTTCATTCCATCAATCCAAACGAGCCATTAAGATTCGAGTAACAATAGAGACACAATCGTTGTGTCATAACAAGTGACACAACGTGATGTACACTATAGATAATGATGAATGTAATAATGATCAATGAGTTTTGTATCATTATAAATGATATAGATAAACGTTGTGTTACTTGTTGTGATATAACGGTTATGCCCGTAAGAGATTCCCACTTCATCTTCCACTTTTCTATCCCGCCATGTTTTGACAGCCAAACAAAAAAAAAAAAACTTCATTTGCTTCATGCTTTGTAGAAATCGGAAGAAAACCAAAGGAATTTGACAAGAGTAGAGAATTTTATTGATTCATCTTCCCCAAACTGCCCGCCGGAAAGAACAAAAAAAAAATCCTGCCGGAAAGGGGAAGAGACATATGTCGCCGGGAATGTCTCCGCGTCAGACGGAAGCAGGGGGGAGGGGAAGAGATGGAAGGAGATGGGAAGAGAGAGGTAGGGATGGGAGGAGGAAGGAAGAAATGGTCGCCGGAAATGTTTCCGGCAAAAACCTGTTTGTTGTTTATTAAATTTATTAATTGGGGATTCAATAAGGGATTTTGTTGAGATACATTAGGGGCATTTTGGGTGTTTCACACCCTTATAATATTCGGAGCTTATAGATGCAAGAATTTGTTTGTCCAGGCCATTTTTACAAGGATTTTGTTTGACTAGCTTAAATAACTAAATGCCTCATTTTTTCCCCCTCCCATAAGAAAACGACGTCGTTTTCTTATTTCTGCTTCCATAAAAAAACGGCACCGTTCTTTTGGCCCATATAGTACTTACAAACCAGGACCACATGTCAAGTTTACCTTGTACATGTGTCCTCACCAAATGCTGCCGGGTGTTACTTGGGGGATAAAACTAATAGTAATTTAAAATTACCTAGACTAGATAGTTCCATTTCCACGTACAAATATGATAAGGAGGAGGCTTTAGGTTCCTCCCGTACATCAATATACAAAACACCCTGCATTTTCTTAAAACTGAGCTGCTTAAAATTGGCCTTTGCAGATTATCATTCACCCTCCCTTTCTTAAGCTTCTTCATTACATCATCAGTCTCCACATCTAACATTATGAATTAGTTAGTAGCCGTCGCATTGCATACAGTTTGTTGGTGATTTAAGTATAATCACAAGCCATTGAGGTTATCGGGGTTTAGTACAAGGGTGGTTATGCTCATAAAGCTAAAATATAAGTATGGAGGTGCGGAGTGCACGCTTATATAAGTGTTTACAAGTGTATGGATGTGAAATGAAAATCCAAATTTTCTGATTGAGAGTTATCCGTACGGATAAGAATCTATCCGTACGGATGAAAGGCTGAAACTGTAAAATTTTGATACTGTGATTTATCCGTCCGGATGATAACTGCATCCGTACGGATGGGCACCTGTGGTCCGAAAACTGATTTTTGGTGTCTTTTGGCCGTTTTAAGTGGGTACAACCAAATGGTACCTTTTCTTTTGGTGTCTATCACTTAAAGGACGTATTCCTTTGCTCTTTTTCAGATCCAAGTGCTATATATAAGCAAGTTTACATTGTTAAACATAAGAATAACAATTGTAAGCATCCTTGTTAGTCATTCTATATAACTCAACACTTCTAAGTGCTCTTTAATCTCTTGTCTAGAGTTTAAAGGTTGTTCTCTCAGTTTTATATCACTTAAATATTCGTGATACCCGGGACAAAGTATAGGGTCGATTAATTTAAGAAGGACAACGATTTATCGTGAAACGGAAAGGATCCAAATCTCTTCTTTTGCAGGAATTCAAAGCATTGTCGATCATCTTCACACCCTCAAATGACAACATTCTTCTTAAATTATTGTTCTGATCACAATGGTGAATGCAAAGGATTTGATGATGAATTTCGGGAAACTAGACAAGTTTGAAGGCGTTGATTTCCGGAGGTGGCAAAGAAAGATGCATTTCCTTCTCACAACTTTGAAAGTGGTATATGTTCTTAGCACAGAGATACCAGAAGTTGATGATGATGCACCATTGGAGGAATTGCGAAGGCGGAACAAGTGGGAAAATGATGACTATATCTGTCGTGGTCACATTGTAAATGGTATGTCTGATTCGTTGTTTGATATTTATCAAAACTTTGCATCTGCAAAAGAATTATGGGATGCACTAGAAACTAAATACTTAAATGAAGATGCATCTGCTAAAAAGTTTCTAGTTGGTAATTTCATGAAATACATGATGGTAGATACACGGTCTGTAATTGAACAATTCAATGAACTTCAACGCATTTTAGGCCAGTTTGCACAACACAAAATGGAAATGGATGAATCCATTTCTGTTTCTAGTATCATTGATAAACTACCACCATCATGGAAAGATTTTAAACATATGTTAAAACACAAAAAGGAAGAACTCTCCTTGGTTGAACTTGGTAGCCATTTGCGTATTGAGGAATCCCTCAGGGCGCAGGAGGGTGTGAAATCCAAGAGAAAAGAAATTGATGAATCGACATCCATTAATGTAATGGAGGCCGGGGAGTGTTCTAAAACAAACAAGGGAAAAGGAAATGGTAAGAAAAAGAAACCATTCAATGCTGGCAACAAAGAATCCGGAAAAAGGCCAAAATGTGCCTGTTGGATTTGTGGCAAAACAGGGCACTACAAGGCTGATTGCCGAGTGCGGAAGAACGGAAAGAACAAATGTCCAGAACAGGGGTCGAAAGACCAAGGACCACCCAAACATCAAGGTCAGAATGTTAATTTTGGTATTAATTCGGTTGTGAATTATGTGCCATTTATTTCTGAAGCATTTTATATGCAGGATGATGATGTATCGTGGTGGATCGACTCGGGAGCAAAACGACATGTATGCAAGGATCAACACTGGTTTGAAGACTTTGAACCGGTGAATGATGGCTCCATACTAAAAATGGGAAACGAGTCGAAGGCTGTAATAAGTGGTGTAGGAACCGTTACTTTAAATTTCAGTTCTGGAAAATTTGTAAAACTATTTGATGTTTTATTTGTTCCGTGCATCCGGAAGAACCTTGTATCCGGTGCACTGTTGTGTAAATCGGGCTACAAACAAGTTTATGAGTCCGATAGGTTTATTTTATCTAAACATAGTGTATTCGTAGGATTTGGTTATTTGTGTAATAATATGTTTATGCTTAATATTGTTAATAATAAAGTTAATCAAGTTATGCATATTTCTGATGTTAATATCTCAAAGTTGTGGCATGCTCGGTTAGGTCACGTGCATTACAAGCGTATGCAAGTTATGTCTAAAAATGCATTAATTCCCCCGTTTGATATCAATATGGATAAGTGTACTACTTGTATGCTTAATAAAATTGTAAGACAGCCATTTCGTGGTGTTGAAAGATCGTCTACAATTTTAGAACTTATCCATAGTGATTTGTGTGATTTTAATGCATCACCGTCTTTGGGAAATAAGAAGTATGTGATTACTTTGATAGATGATGATTCTCGTTTTTGTTATGTGTATTTACTTAACACTAAAGATGAGACACTTGATAAATTCAAGATTTATAAAAGTGAAGTAGAATTACAATTGAATTCTAGTATTAAACGTTTTCGTACCGATAGAGGTGGAGAATACTATGATCCAACCTACTTCGGGTCGTGTGGTATTATACACGAGGTTACTGCACCGTATACGCCACAACAAAATGGCATTGCGGAGAGGAAAAACCGTACTCTAAAAGAGATGGTAAATTCCATGTTGTCCTACTCAGGATTGAGTAATGGATTTTGGGGTGAGGCCATGTTAACGGCCTGTTATTTACTAAACAGAATTCCTAATAAAAAGAATTCTGCTACCCCGTATGAACTTTGGTTCAAAAAGAAACCAAACTTAAGTTATTTGAAAGTTTGGGGCTGCAGGGCAGTTGTTAGACTTCCCGATCCTAAAATTAAAACTTTAGGTGAAAGAGGCCTCGATTGCATTTTCATTGGATATGCTAGTCATTCCAAGGCTTATAGGTTTTATGTTATAGAACCCAGTGATTCTGTGGCTGTACATTCGGTAATAGAATCACGTGATGCCATATTTGATGAGAATAGATTTACATCTATTCCTAGACCAAAGAGCATTGCTCCTACAATAGTTGGAGTGGAGAATGTGGAGAACAATGATTCTCAAGTCGAGTCTTCTGAACTTCGAAGAAGTAAGAGGGCTAGAATAGCAAAGACATTTCCACCGGATTTTGTAACTTATTTGGTGGAAGGTTCGAGAAATGAAGTTGGATATCAATACTCATATTGTTACAATATTTAGGATGATCCAAGAACATTTTCTGAGGCAATGGGATCTCAGGATGTATCATTTTTGAAAGAAGCCATCAATGACGAGATGGATTCCATAATGGGTAACAATACGTGGATTCTGACAGATTTACCACGAGGTTGCAAACCGTTAGGTTGCAAGTGGATTTTCAAAAGAAAAATGAGAGTCGACGATGCTCATTGATCGATATAAAGCCCGGTTAGTTATACAAGGCTTTAGGCAAAAGGAAGGTATCGATTATTTCGATACTTATGCTCCCGTTGCTAGAATCTCCTCAATCGGGTTATTGATTGCCTTAGCCGCAATTCATAACTTGGTGATCCATCAAATGGATGTTAAAACAAATGTTTAAATGGAGATTTGGATGAGGAAATATACATGAAGCAACCGGAAGGATTTATTAGCCCGGTAACGAGCATAAGGTATGTAAACTTGTGAAATCATTGTATGGACTTAAACAAGCTCCTAAACAATGGCATCAAAAGTTTGATGAGGTTGTCTTGGCTAGTGGGTTTAAATTCAATCAGTCGGACAAATGTATTTATAGTAGATTTGATGATACCGGCAACGGTGTGATAATCTGTCTATATGTCGATGACATGTTGATTTTTGGTACAAACCAAAATCAGGTTGATAAGTGTAAAGAACTCTTATCTTCTAGATTCTCTATGAAAGACATGGGGGAGGCAGATGTTATTCTTGGTATTAAAATCAAGAGAAATCAGGGAGGATTTTCATTAACACAATCTCATTATATTGAGAAAGGTGTTGAAGAAATTTAATTGTGAAAATTGTACTCCGGCAAATTCTCCCATGGAACCACATAGAAACTTGGACCAAATAAAGGTGAAACCGTGAATCAACTTGAATATTCACGAATCATTGGCTGTTTGATGTATGCAATGACTAGTACACGACCGGATATTGCATATGCGGTTGGAAAACTAAGTAGATATACGAGTAACCCAGGCAATTGTCATTGGAGAGCGGTTGTTCATGTATTGAGATATCTTAAGTCTACCAAAAACTTTGGTTTGACTTATGTTGCATATCCTTCGGTGATTGAAGGATATTCGGATGCTAGTTGGATATCTAATGTAGAAGATCATTCTTCTACTAGTGGATGGGTGTTTGTTTTAGGTGGAGGTGCCATTTCTTGGGCTTCTAAGAAACAAACATGTATATCTAGCTCGACTATGGAGTCGGAGTTTATTGCCTTGGCAGCAGCTGGTAAAGAGGCAGAATGGCTTAGGAATTTGATTCATGAAATTCCTTTATGGCCTAAACCAATATCACCGATATCTATCCATTGTGATAGCTCATCTACACTGTCTAAAGCGTATAGTCATGTGTATAATGGTAAGTCACGACACTTAGGCGTTAGACATAGCGCAGTACGTAAGTTGATCTCTCACGGGGTGATATCGGTTGTGTATGTGAGATCTCAAAGGAATTTAGCTGATCATTTGACGAAAGGATTAGCTAAGGACTTATTACAAAATTCGGTTGTCGGGATGGGTCTACAACCTGTATAAGTTTCTGATAATGGGACGCCCAATTTCCCTTTGGTACAATGCCTTAGGCTAAATTCAATGTGGTAAGCCTGTTATTGGAAACTTGAGCACATGTGTTAATCCCGAAGGTATGTGCAATAAACCAGTGAAGTTAGGTTGAAGTTTACCTTCTTAATGAATCTTTTGAGAGTGCTAATGCAGGTGCACGGTAAATTAAAGATTTATGTATATGAGTTTGAGGTATAGCCGTGATGGGAGTCAAATTGTAGTGTATTTCTTATATGAGATTACCTCCTTTAACGAGTTATTCATGGTTATTTTGGGCTATTATGGGTAGGATATGAACGATATTCACTTATATGCATGTTTCGAGACTAAAGGCGTTTTCGTCCTAAAAACTCGTGTTTTATGTGGATTTCGTTACGTTTCTGTCAATGTATATTATGCCTTGGTGTTCGTGTCTTTGTTTTCAGGCTTAGATTGATGTATAAGGTCGAGAATAAGGAAGAGAGTCTCGAGAAAGAACGAGATTTGGGGCCAAGGAGGAGAAAAGAGTGAAGAATCATTGACGAAATCTGAACCAGTCACTTCAGGGGCATTTTGGTCACACTTGGAGACACTTTCAGGAAGAGTTGTCTTGATAAAAGTTGTAGAGAGTTGAATCAGCTTTCCAACTCATTTTGAATCATCTCATTTGGAGCCCTATAAGTGAAGTTATGATGAAAATACTGAAACCTACCCCAAAATGGCGTTTGGAAGATCCAAACGGGCGTTCGCTTCATTCAGAAAGTTGCGTTTTCAGCTGGACGGGCGTCCAAATGACCTCAAACGGGTATCATGTTTGTCAAGTCTTTCATACTGTTCTGTTTATGGTTGTTGGATTTGTAGACACAAGACCATCCTTTGCACAAATTTCAATTTTGTGCTTTGGCTTTTAATAGAGTGTGATTTTTTATTCTTTGTCGGTTTACTTTTCACTCATTCATTTTGACGACTTATTTTGCTTATTGTCTAGCACTTAGCAAGGAAGGATTTGATAGGGTTGATCTGAACATTACAATTGTGCTTTTTGGGAGACCAACAGAGGCTTTTTCCAAGACAAAGTTATGTTTATTTACACAACGGTGCATGCTGTTGCTTCTGTGTTTCTTATTCTTCAGGTTTACATCCTAAAACATACTACATGTTTTGTGAAATACATGCTGGTCTGATTCCTGCTTCCGTTTAGCGTCTACCAGTTAATGTTGAGTTCTAGGATGTAAAAAATGTTGGCAGTGTCAGCACAAATATTGAAGATGGGTTGCTAATTTGAAGTGATACTAGATGTAATATTGAGCTAAATTAAAGTGCTTTTTTTATCTACTAATGCTAATCTTCGTTTTGCCGACGTCACGGATATTGTATTACAAAAATTCAAATAGTGTAGTGAAGTACTTAACACAACACTCTTGTTTAGATAACGTTGTTTCACATTCTATTGCTCTAAAATTATAAAATAATCTAAAAACTTTTACCTTTTGTACTTTTTGGGGCCTTTGTTGGGGGTGTTTCTTTGCTGAAGTAGGTGAAAGGAACAAGTCTAGATATTAAGCAGTTTTAAAATCAAACACATGGCTATTAAACATACAAACATCACAGAGGATGATTGAAAACAGGAAAGATGGCACATTAGATGGAATTTCAAGTCTCAGATAAACTCGCACATTTTTTTGTACACAAGGTGTTGAATTACCGACTTCAACTATCACCCTCATTATGTTGTGTTGCACAATATTACCGTTCTTGGTTAGGGTCTCCATGCTGTATGCTTTTACTAATCAAAATTTTGTGATCAATCCCAATGTCATCATATATACCGAAAAACTAGATTTACTCATAAACGCATCTATCGTCTATACAATGTCTGCAGTGGGCATGCACCGTGCATTGCACGACGGAAGGTTACTAGTATCAATATATAATCCTTCAAATATTGAATCCTATCGTGTAGAAATCACTCACCGGTAAAATCAAATTCTCTACCACAAAAAAATATTTAGGATTTGCTAACAAGTTAATATTACATGTCAATTGACATGAATTAACAATTGTTGAAATGTCAAATTTATATTGTTATGGTACCATAACACACACACACACACACACACACATATATATATATATATATATATGATTTGCTAACAAGTTAATATTACATGTCAATTGACATGAATTAACAATTGTTGAAACGTCAAATTTATATTGTTATGGTACCATAAAACACACACACACACACACACACACACATATATATATATATATATATATATATATATATATATATATATATATATATATATATATATATATATATATATATATATATATATATAAAAAGCAAATGATATTGTTACATTATACTTCTATGTATCAAATGATATAAAGATAAAGTTATGTATAGTTTTCTGGTTGATTATTTATGTTATTGCTACGTTATACTTCAATTCCATTGTTCTTATGTTACTTATCATAATTTGTCTAAAAAAACAAAACAAAATCTAAATCTTTTTTACAACACGTGTTAACCTACCATTCTTTAATCAACACATCAACCAATCATTTCAGCTTAATCCTCATACATATTACTGATATGTATAAACCGCAAACGGTCTCACTGATATGACAAACGACCCGGACAGGGGCCCCACCTCTACAATCGGACATCATGTTACCCAGTCCGCATGAGTACATGCTGGACCAGGGCATAAGGAGTCCGCCCAGGCCATCCGCGGACATTCCCCAAGCTGGGGAATGAACCTGGTTCCCCCTAGCATGTGCCCGCACAAATAGTCGAACTGCTACCACACTTGACGTTAGCAAAGACAAGACAATCATCTGATCAAGAGGAGAACATTATGGCCATCGAGCCTATGAGTCCGACTCTTGATTAGCTTAGCCACTTGATAGTACTTAATTATGTCATGTCATAGTTAATAACGTCTTGTCATCATTAGCCTAATCGTCATTAGCAATCTGCATATATATAGGGGCACCATGTAATTCATAAAGGGTCCAGGAATTAATACAAGCAGAGCTACTCTGCCAATTTGTCGACTATTGTGTTCTCCCTTTTAAGCGTTGTGTCTGCCACATGCTTCTTCATCCAGTTCATAAGAGCCACCACCTATTATCGGAGAAATCACACATAATCAGCCAGATATCCACTCCTAAAGTCATATACCGCAAACCCGATATTCCAGACGATATCAGTTGGCTGCGTTACCAGGAAAATGATCAAGAAAAGCCTACTCCGGTAGCTCGCACCACCGCAAAACCTTCCTTCACGGCGTCTCCGACGAGCTCGCCTTTCATCTTCAAGTTCCAGAATCAACAAAAGCTTTGATTTTTCGGGTTGTATGGCCTAGAAATCATCGTTTCTAGCATCTTCGAAGCAAATTCAACAACAAAAACATTGATTTCACGAATCTCTGCATCAATCCTCGTCGAAATCATCTCAACTTGGAAGAGCACCTTCAACGTCATCTCCAAAACTCGCACACGAGTTCTTCATACTACCTAGGTTGGTATACGTGTTTTAGTAAACACAGCTCTTCTTAAACAAGGGGGGTCGTGCCTACTTGCACTTACTTGTGTCACTTGAGGATATTTAGGGCTATTTGAGATCCGCAACATCTAAATTCCCATTGGATTCTGGGTTCAAGAATCGGCTCGGTCAACACTGCCTTTGTTCCGTGTTCATTAAGCAAACAACCTTTAGCTTAGTCACCAAGTTTCTAGTCAAATCAAACATGACTGGCAGAAAAAAAACATAGAACTTGCCACACCGGTCAAAGGAGGTAACCAGGATACGGCACGTGGTAATGATCCACCACGTGGTGCGACGATGTCACACCATAGAGGACGTAGCCGAGGGTCACAGACCGCAAGAGGTAACGCCGAGCGCGATGAGGCCGACATGCAAGCCGTTTTGAATGAAAAGGTCAGGGTTCGGGAGTTACATTAAGCGGCTATAAGGCAAAGTCGCGAAAAGCATGCCGGCAAGGCCTCCCGCCAAAACTTTGAGCAGAGAACAAATCTGAACGTGAAAGAGATCCTCGTCCCAGTCACCATGCAATTGCATTACGAGCCCACATGGAATACTTGGAGGACATGCGACAACATAACTTTCAACTTATAGCTGAAGGGCTACGTACCTCCCTTACCCGTCAACAAATTTGTTTCGCCAACCCCGCTTCTCGCCGAGGTACAACCTACATTAAATCCACCCAAGGTTACATGGTTAAGCCACGAGAAAGGAAAAAAGGGCAGTCATGCGACCTCTCAACCCGATATGGACAGGAAGTCTGCTCTAGCTCACCTTGGGCCCATTGATAACGTCCGTGGTGTAGCCCTCGAGCACGGACATGTGGAGCGATCTAGAAATACTAGACAAGTTTAGACTTGTCGAGAGGGACGGGGAGAGTCGCAACCCGAACAAAGTACATCACGACGTCTCGCTGCCCCCGAGGTCACATATGAGTTGGTTTTAATGAGGCAACAGATTGAGGAGTTGAAAAAGGGCAGGGCGATCAAAAAGATCGGACCTACTTGGAGGACGAGAGTCCTTCATCCAGACATCTTACAGATGGCCCCGAGGGGAAGAATACATTATCCCAACTTTACCAACTATCATGGCACTACTGATCCGTTGGATTAGTTTTCTTCATATCACAGCAAGGTCAGCTTTATGCACACTTAGCAATGAGGGGTGGTGCATAGCATTTATGGGATCTATTAAAGATAGAGCGGCATCATGGATACGCGGCCTCCCACCATGTTCAATCTTATCTTGGGATGACTTAGTCCTCAAATTTACGTCCGAGTTCAAATCTATCGTGGGACCCAAGAAAACGCATGTTGACCTTCACGAGGTCAGATAGGGTGAGAATGAATCGACACGCAGTTATTATGAGCGGTTCTACAAAGTATACGAGCTGACAAGAGGTGTGGCGGACAACGTGGTGATGACCAGCTTTGAAACAGGGCTGAGCCCCGGGTACTTGAAATTTCACTTCTCCCTGAACTCACCCGTGAATGTCCAAGAAACGCTGAGCTCCGCAAGAAAGTATGTAGAAACGGCCGGGAATGAGGGATCGTCGTCATCCCACAGGGGTAAACAGAGGGCTGAGCGTAGCCCGCCCCGGGATAGCCGCAGAAATCAGGATAGGGACATCAAAAATCCTGAAAGGTTCGAGGAAAATTGGACTTTTCTTAGAATCTCATACATCCAGATGTTAAATGAGGTAAGGGACGAGCTTCTAGAGCCATTCCCCATGAAGCCCGACCATCGTCGCGAGGCGACCAAATATTGAGGATTTCACAGGGATAAGGGTCATACCACGGATTAATGTATACAATTCAAGAAGGAAATCAAAAGGCTGTTAGCGTGCAGCAGGCACGATCATTACAAGAAGGACGGAGGGGGTGTTAATGATTGGCACGCCCGTCAATATGATAGACAGATTCGTATGATCACAGAAAATCCTCCCAGCAACAACCAGACCAAACACATAATCGGCTCCATCAACAAGCATGTTGAAAAGCCGACTATACTATACGGGAACGAGCAGCCAATCGCCTTTACCCGTAGTGAGCTTGTAACAACAACTAACGTGGAGGATTCTTGCCTCAACGTTTCAGTGGTCGTTAATAGAGCATTGTTAGGCAGGGTTATGATCGACACAGGGGCCTGCCGGTATATCATGTACTATAGCTGGTTCAAGGAGCTTGGCTTTGGCGATTTTAGTCTTAGGCCGCATAATGCACTCTTAAGGGTTTCACCAATCACAAGATCCAGGTCAAAGGGGCCATCGATTTAGATGTGCAAATGGGAGACTATACATACACTTTCCTTGTTGTAGAGATCTAGTCAAATTATGGGCGAATTTAGGGTTTCAGTTAGTGAGCCCGCAACAATCCTTACTTTTATCCACGATTCGAGGACGGAAAGCAAGAAGGCCCGCATTGAAAAGCCAGACATGGCAGCGGGCACGAGTACGATAAGGATGGTAAGGGAGCTCTGATGAGAGTCAACCCTCCTATGCATTTCACACTTAATTCACTCATCTTTATAGCATTTCGGGGCATGATTTTTACCATTTAGATGCTATCTCACGCTACTTTCACCACTCACGTTTCCACATCGCACTTAACAAAAAATCTCATTTTTATTGTTGATATGTGGACTTTTTTGTAGCACACACGGGGTACACGATACCCTAGGAAAATTACGTTTGTATCTCGTGTTGTGTATTTTTAGATGATAAATGATAAAGAGTTGTGTTGAGATCAATTTTGGTGATTATGGTTCTTTAGAAGTGGTTCTACCCAAAGCAGATGTACTTCCGGTCAGATTTTGAGGATCAGCCAAGGCAGGCCCATGCCTACCCCTTGTAGGCATGGTTCTGAGCTCTCAATCAAATTCAGGATGGTCAGAAGCACGCCTGCATGGTGCAAGCCCACTCCTGACACCCCAGTAAATCAGGCAGAATGTTTTTTTATGCTTAGGACCATTTCTACCTGCTGCAAGCCCACTCCTGCGGCACTGAATTTCTGCATTATAAAAGCCTTTTTGTAGCTAGAAGAGAGAGAGATACCATACTCTCTAGATTATAATTAGATTAGAAAAAAAATCCCATAAACCATTCTTTTCTTTCCATCATTTCCTTAGCTTAAAAAGTAGGATCTTAGTTCTTCATATAAAAAATTAACGTGTAATTAAGCTTGGGCTCTACTCTAAAATGGTGAATTCATCCTCTCTTTGGTGAATTTCCATGGTTTGGACCTAAGTTCATGCTTTTTACTTAATTGAGGTATAAATCCGAATTTTGCTTTAATTTTCTATTTCATGACTTTATTTAGTTTAATTTCATCTTTTCTTTGTGTTTTTGTTGAAATCATGAGTAGCTAAACACCTTTGTGGCTTGGGTGATGTGAAATTGGGCTAGATTTATTGTAATTGCTTGGGATTCAAGTTGGGTTGTCTTTTATGTTCTTAATTTGATCAAGTTATGGTGATTGATCTTCATGGGTGTGGTTAATTCGTGACTGATTGCGTCATATAAGTGTTAATTCAAGGCGTAATTGTAAGAATTGACATGGAAATAGTCAACCATAAACACATAGTAAAATCATCTTGAGATAGAATTGATTTTTAGTGTGTGTGTTGTCTAATCTTGAATTAGGAAGTTCTTAGTTATTTAATACATAGCTATTCATCCTAATCTAGTCCTATCTGATAGGTTTGGTGTATGGTTATAGTACGCCAATGCGAGAGATCGGTTAACGTGAAAATAGTGAATTGCACCTCGAACATGTTGAGAATTCTTTAGTGAAACTTGTTTCCAAGTAGTTACGAGAGTTCATATCTAGCTCATTGAAACATCACCCGAGTCACCTCGTTCTATGTAATTTTACTTTGTTCGGATCATCACATCTCTAGCTATTTGCATACTTAGTTCTTTTTCATCACTTAGTTTAAGCTGCATTTGTAGTTAATTGAAAATCGCTTCTCGAGTAATGGATATGCCTAGACTAAATGTTTGGACCGCTTTGGTACTCGACTAGATTTCTCCCTGTAGATACGACCTCGCTCACCTATCTAGATTACAATTGACCAGGTACTCTGCCGGTTAGATTGGAAGCTTAGTGAGGCCGATCAAGATTTTCTAAGATTAATTGGCGCCGTTGCCGGAGAGAAATGTTTTAGTTGATATCTCGTAAGTAGTCAAAACATTTAGGACTAGGTTTTTTCTTTTTATTGTTTTCTTGTTGTTTGAATTTGTGAAGTTTATGACCGAACTCATCATGGAACACGAGCAACCTATGCTTCGGGCTCAAGTTCCCAATCCGAACCAACATTTTGACTCTGAAATCATTGAAAATTTTCTACTCCAACTGGTGCAAAACCAAGTACCGCAAGTGCCTATTCAACAAGTTCCAAGGAAAGGCAAAGAAAGCACCTTAATGGATTATGCTATGCCACATGTGGGATTCATACATCGTTCCATTCGCTTACCTCCTATTGATGTGAATAAATTTGAGATCAAGCAACATGAATGGGATTTGTTGAGAGAGCACGCACTCTTCTGTGGAACTGAGACAGAGGATCCGTATTGGTTCTTAGCGAGGTTCATGGATGTTTGTGTGACGGTAAAGATAAATGGGGTAAGTGATGATGCACTCCAGTTGAGGATATTCCCTTTTGCGTTAAGAGGCGGTGCGGTTGATTTGCTTCACTCACAAGCCCATGATTCATTGCATGCTTAGGAAGATGTCACATCAGCGTTTTTGTCGAGGTACTTTTCTCTTTGGAAACATTGGATATTAGGGCTGCTATTGCAAATTTACTACAACAAGTGGAGGAATCATTGCATGAAACTTGGGATAGGTGGAATGCTTTGCTAAGAAGGTGCCCTCATCACGAGAATGATTTGTGGTCGCATATCCAAACATTTTACAATGGGTTGAGAAATGAGGCGAGGAAAATTCTTGATTCATCCAGTGGAGGTGCTTTTATGAGCTTAACACCTCAAGTTGCTTATGCTACTATCGAGAGATGTGTTGAAAATGATAGGCAATGGAATTCAGGGAGATCTACTCAACAAAAGCAAGCCGAGGCAAACCAACATAGGATGATGTTGGCACACATGGAATCTATGGAGAAGGCAATCAAAGATCTTAAAGTGGTTCAAAGGCCGCAACAACAAGTCTCTTTACACTATTTGAATTAGGGACGTCGAAATTTCCCATTTCCACAATCACCAAAGGGATTCTTGAATCAACTACAACAACCAGAACAAAAGCCCCAATAGGAAGCGACAATAGAAATTATGGCAAAGACTTTTGTAAAGAACATGGAGCAATACAAAGCCATTACGGATACTTGGTTGACCGGAGTTGAAGCATCTTTGAAAAACATTGAAACTCAAATTAGTCAGCTTTTTGGAGGATCAAGTATAACCCAAAGGTGTGGTTTGCCCATTAACACAGAAGGGAATCTACTAGAGGTGTATGCTATTTTTACACGAAGTGGTAAGAAGGTTGGTAAGGATTTTGAGGTGAATGAAGAGCTACCCGATGATGAGAAAGAGTTTGAAGAAGATAATATCGGGGATACGTTGGTAGATTGATGGTAAAATATGATATCTAGTTAACCGTCATCAGATCTCACTGCTCTTAATGACACTTTTATATGCTTAATCCCCAAAACCTCGAATCCCTCTACCCTAAAGGATTTCAGGCCCACCAGTCTTAGCAACACGGTCTACAAGGTTATCTCTAAAACCATTCCAATAGACTCAAGAAGACCGTAAACCAAGTCATAGACTACTCCCAAAGTGCTTTTCTCAAAGGAAGACTTATCACCGACAATGCTATTGCGGCCTATGAAGCTTTTCATACCCTTAATGCTAATACTAGATCGAGCAGGGACCTAATGGTTGTTAAGTTAGATATGATGAAGGCTTTTGATCGAATTGAGTGGAACTATCTTTCAGGCATGCTCCTAAAAATGGGATACCCCTCTAATTTCATTAGACTTATTATGAACTGTGTCACAACTGTCTCCTATAAGGTCATCCTTAATATCACTCCTTCTACCTCCTTCACCCCAACCAGGGGCCTTAGACAGGGAGATCCCCTATCTCATTTTCTTTTTATAATTTGCTCTGACGGCCTCACCAGCTTAATAAATCAGTCCATCCTTACTGGGAACCTCTCCCCCTTCCGATTTGGTAGTGGAGGTCCTACCTTGTCCCACCTTATCTTCGCTGACGATTCTATACTCTTTGCACAAGCCACTCCTTCCAATGCTGAAGAAATTGCCTATATCCTACGGTTTTATGAAGCCGTTTCTGGTCAAAAGGTGAACCTATAGAAATCTAGTGCATTTTTCAATAAGAGCCTTAATCCTGATCACATGAATCTCATTCTCAATACCCTATCTCCCTTGGAAACCCTAATGGAACCTACCTTGGTCTACCCTTCTTGATTGGCAGGAACAAATATGACATCTTCAAATATGTCAAGGACAATATCTGGAAAAAGATAAGTGGTTGGAAGTCTATGTATCTTACTGAGGCTGGCAAAGAGGTTCTAATAAAGGCTGTTGTTCAGGCAATCCCCATTTATGTGATGCAATGCTTCATACTACCTAAGAAGCTGTTGAATGAAATTCTGAGTATGGTGCGCAAATTCTGGTGGACTAAATTCTAGCGGATCTCTTGCTTGGTTATCCTGGGACACCATTTGTGCTCTAAAAAACATAGGAGGGTCTTGGGTTTAAAAGAATGGATCTCTTCAATAATACCCTACTTGCAAAGCAAGGATGGAGAATCTTAAATCATCCTCACTCTATTGTGACTGATATTGTAAAGGCTAAATACCACAATAATTCTACCTTCTTGCAAGCAAAACCGAAGCCTGTATGATTCTTTGTGTGGAGGAGTATATGCCAAGGGAAACTCCTTCTTTCTAGTGGTCTCAGATGGTCAATCGGCGATGGGAAAGATGTCAACATATGGAATGCTCCTTGGATGCCCATTGAGTCAACCTTTTCAAACCTATACACTATGACCCCTCAATTAATTTCAGGACTGTTGATGCTTGGATGCCCATTGAGTCTCAAAATTAATGTTGATGCTGGGTTCAAAAACGGACTCGCCTCTGCTGGCGTTATCATCCGGAACGACTTGGGAGGAGTTGTCACTGCTGCCTATGCTTTTCTGGGTTTCTACCCTTCATTGATTATACAGAACTATCAGCCATCCATCTTGGTCTTCTGCAAGCCAAAGCGGTCTGGAAGGGCCCTATCCTTCTTGAATCGGATAGCTCCTTATGCATTGCTAGTATACGATCCTCAGATTTTTCTAAAGATCTCACTCCTCTCGGATTTGTTACCACTCTAATCCTAGATGGTGCTAAATCTTTGAATCTTGCTCTTTTAATTTTGTTCATCGTTGTTGTAACAAGACATCGGGATCTCTTGCCTTTTTAGGGTTTGATTTAGCTAGTGACTCTTCCACTGTTCGTAATTGGGGTACTACGCCGCCACCCCCACCCCCACCCCCCTTGGTAACTTCTGCTGTTTTAGCAGATTTGAATTAATGAATGATGTTTTTACCCTAAAAAAAAATATAAACTTTTAATAGAATATAACACAATAATATTCGATAAAATTAATGAGCATTTCGTCAAAGTGTTCAAATACAACTCATTAATCTTAATGAATGGCTTGAGTTCGATTCGATTTCAGTATCAAATTTAAACAAGTATTTCAACGGTTGAGTATCGAGCTATTAATAAATGGCTCGATTCGTTTACACTATGATAGCTATGGGCCGATCTGATTGGTCTAAAACCTGACGGAATCTTACCAAACCCTAATTCTCCTTCCACCACCGACCGCCGAGAAGGAAGAAAAAAGGCGCATAAAATCATTAAAGTCCCTCCCATTTTCTGCAATATATATATAGAAACTCCATAGAAGTAATGGTCATACCCTTTTATGCTTCTCCGGTTTCTTTTCCCTCTCCAAATTTTTTGCGTTCACAATTTTGCTCTTCCTCTTGCTCCTCCACTCGTACGTCCATAAGGCTTATTCTTTGATTATTATTTGCGTTTATATTGTTTTTGAATTGCATCTTCGGGTAATGATTTGATTGATTGGAGATTTTTTTTTTTTTGCTAGATTATTGGTTTTGAATGTCGCAATTAACTGTTTTTGGGCGTTTATTGCTGCAAATATAGTGGAAATTTGACAAAAGCTGATGGGAATCTAGTTGAGTTAAGCCTTAAACATTTGCTCGGCTGTCTTAGGGTTTATGATGTGTGGATTATGGAAGTATAAGTGACTTCAGCTGTGGACGAGCTAATTAAGACGGACAATTTGCTTTCATAGTTACCTTTTTGTTTACGTAATTTCTCTGATAAAAGTAGATATATTGATGATGACAATGACGTATGCTACGTTTTCTTGTGTTAGTTGTCCTTTTTTTTTATGCTGAAGTTTTTATTCAATCTTAGTGTACTAAGTTATGTTGCTATCTGAAACTAGGCAGGTGTTTTCAGGGCTAATAGGAAACTGCTTCCTGTTGCAAAAGTTCAAACATTACGGACATTGGCAAGTGTAAGTTTCCCGTGTGAAATCCGCCGACATGAGTCTTGTGTATTATATACTGGTGGGATGTAATGGACTTCAAGTACTTATGTTGTAGCTTAACTAAGTTGATTTTCTCTTAATTGTTTTTTCTCAGCAGGACATGGAAAGAATAGGGAGTGTTAAGCTACAACTAGAGGAGCTATTTTTAGAATCATTAAAAGCAATTGCTCCTACTGAAGTAACAGTAAAACCTCTTATTGCCCCATGCAAAGATCTAAAATTTGGCGATTATCAGTGGTATGCCATGTTTTTTTTCAAGTGAAGTAGTGCCTATTTCTTCTCATTATGTTGTCCTGAAACTGAATGCTGATGGCTGTGTTAATCTCCAATAGTTTCAGACTATGTTGTTGGTTTTCCATTAAAGAAATGTTTCCTCCTTTATTTGCAGCAACAATGCAATGGGCTTATTTAGATTGGTCAGAGAACGCTTTGGGAAACCAGAGCTTGTTGGAGAGGTATCATTACCTCGAAGACCTATATTTTGCATCTTTTTGCCTGTTTTACCTGCTGTGGTCTTCAGAGGACGCTGAATGTTGGCTTTACTTGTTTTATGTATAGGCTATTAAGGATAATCTTCCTGCTTCGGATGTTATACAATCATGCAGTGTAGCTAAAAATGGATTTATAAATGTCATACTATCAAGAGAATGGATGGCCAAGGTATTAGTCTTTTAATGCTAAAAAATTTAAGTTGCGATCTCTGAATTTTATCCTAGTACTCTTTTTCCTGCAGAGAATTCATAACATGCTAAAAGATGGCATTGCAACATGGGGACCGAAGGTTCCAGTCAAAAGGGCGATAGTAGATTTTTCCTCACCAAACATTGCGAAAGAAATGCATGTTGGTCACTTAAGATCTACTATTATTGGTGACAGTTTAGCCCGTATGCTGGAATTTTCAGATGTCGAGGTTCTCCGAAGAAACCATGTTGGTGACTGGGGTACACAAGTAAGTTTCCTCATCCTCCCCCTACATTGTCCATTGTGTGGCAATCAGTCTCCTTGTTTATGCTAATTGCCTGCCCAAGAAGCCCTTTATTGCGTGAGATGGATAACCTAGTTGTCTTAAGTGTGGGGTTCCATTAATTTCAAGTTATTTTTCTAATGCAGTTGTGTACTCTGAATCTTGCAGTTTGGCATGCTGATAGAGCACCTTTTTGATAACTTTCCTGACTGGGAAAATGCTGGTGTTCAAGCCATTGGAGATCTAGAGGTAGGTGGAGTGGGCTTACTCTTGAATACTGCCAAATTTATTTATGTTTCAGGAAAAAAAATCTCCGATATTCTTCCCCAAGAAAACTGGGGTAATGATCTATTGCAAGCATAGTTGTTGCTTTACTAGGTTAAGTATCAAAGGGTACACCAGACAAAATAGGGCAGGCCAGGCCAGGCGTAAGAAGTTTTGATGAGGAAAACAGAGTTGTAAAATAAGACATGGGAGAGGAGAATGAGATAAATCTTGATGCCAACAGTACAAAATAAGAAACAAACAAACAGGGAGGGGTAGGGAGAAAAATGCATGGCTATATGTGAGCCTAAGATGATGAAGTGCAAGGAGAAAAACAAAACAAGTGGGGAAAGAAGGTAGTATGGCATGGGTGCAGCACTTTGGAAATGGCACTTGGTGGAACATGGGTAGAAATCATTGATGTGGGTTCCTGGGAGATGACATCGATGCCTGAGTTAAGATGGATTGTCTGGCGATTCCTATAAATTGTAAATAGAAAGATCTGTATTTGGTTGAGAATTGCTTGTGGTTTATTTATTTATGTTGATCGCTTCATTACACTATATGCGTATCCTGTAGTAAGATAATATTGTTTTTTAGGCATTCTATAAGGCTTCGAAGCTGAGATTTGACACTGATGCTCCCTTCAAAGAGAGGGCCCAACAAGCTGTTGTTGCTCTTCAGGTGAGTTTATTCATCTTAAGATGATCCAAATGATAAACAATGAATGAATCAATCAAATATCGCAAGAATAATTTCTACAATTTTTGTCTCGGTTTGTTTGTTCTTGTTTAAAAATCGTCCTATCTAATGTGATGTTTTATCTGGTGATGAACGGTGCTGTAATAAATTTGACAGGCTGGGGAAGAGAGGTACCGGAGGGCGTGGACACAAATATGCGAAATAAGTCGAATAGAATTTCAGAAAGTTTATCAACGACTCAATATTGAGTTAGAAGAAAGGGTAGAGTTCTTGCATTTTTAATAATGTGCTTTTAATGTATATAAATCCTGTTATTTTTAGCACTAAAGGAATGTCCAACGTTTCGCCTGAAGCGTGGTGCTTATTTGTTTTATTCTTTTCCAGGGGGAAAGCTTTTATAATCCACATATCCCGAAGGTCGTGCAGATGTTGACTGATATGGGTTTAGTGGGAGAAAGTGATGGTGCGCGTGTCATCTATGTTAAGGAGTTCAAAAGACCTCTCATTGTTGTGAAGAGTGATGGTGGTTACAATTATACTTCAACGGATCTCACAGCTTTATGGTTGGTTTCCACATTTCTCTTCATAGTTGTCTTGTAGGCTCGTAGCAACATTCGTCGTTTTTTATTTAATATTTTTAATAAATAATTTATGTTACCTACGAGCCTGTTTTTTTCTGCATTAGACTATTTCTTCTCATAGAGATTTCTTTTACTCACTTATAGGTATCGACTGAATGAAGAAAAAGCAGAGTGGATAATCTATGTTACTGACGTGGGCCAGAAGGAGCACTTTGACATGTTCTTTGCTGTGAGTATTTTAACAGAGAAACCGTTTTTGTAGCAATAGCATGAAATGATTTGACGACATTAATGTTTGCTTTTTGTGATAGGCTGCCAGGCTTGCTGGTTGGCTTCCTCCTCGAAGTGAAAGTTATCCAAAAGTTAGCCATGTTGGATTTGGTCTTGTTTTAGGAGAGGATGGAAAAAGATTTCGAACTCGTAGTACTGAAGTTGTTAAATTGGTTGATCTGCTTGATGAAGCTAAGACTCGGTGTCGTGATGCTCTTATAGAAAGAGGTGGTGATGCTTATGTTTCTTTTCTTAATTATTGGCTCTGCGATTACAATTGCATTTATTCAAACTTTCTCTTTCTTGAAAAGGACCGAGGTTCATAATTTTCCTTCTTGTAAACTTTATTACCTAGTCTTCCCTTATTTCTTAAATGTTTTGATCAGGTAAAGGAGACGAATGGACTGCAGAAGAACTTGAGCAAACTGCAGAAGCTGTAGGATATGGTGCTGTAAAGTAAGTGGTGATGGATGTGTTTTTGTTGCACTCCATTCAGCATCTATTGTTGTTTGTAGATTCGCTTTTCTCATGACTAATTTAATTTGTTTGTACATCAGATATGCTGACTTAAAAAACAATCGGTTGACCAACTATACGTTCAACTTTGATCAGATGCTTAATGACAAGGTGCGGCATTCTGTATGCGTATAGACATTGAAGTTTATGTGCATCTAATTTGAGTAATATCTATTGTTTGTCCAATATATAGATACATTGTAAACTTTTTGTTCCAGAAGAATTTCCCTTAAGTTTTATAGATTTACAAAGTTTTGTGCAAGTAATGTCAAGCTATATCATAGCATGGCAAGTTTCCTGCCGTTCTTTTTTCTTGTCGAATTTTGATCGGATGAAACATTGTCCACTGGAGCCAGCTCCACAAGCTTTCTTTGCTGTTTCTTATTGTGCTTTTTTTCCATGACGAGCAGGGAAATACAGCTGTGTATTTGCTATATGCGCATGCTAGAATTTGTTCAATAATCAAGAAATCTGGTAAAGACATACAAGAGTTGAAAAAGGTATGCAATTTCATCCTTCATTGTAGTGCAATGTAGGTTTTAAATTCTATTATCTCTTTCTTCTATTATCATAATGTGATAAAATGGCAATATGCAATGCTTTGAAACCTATTATATTACCTTCAACTAATGTTAATGAAATATAAGTGAGGAAACATTTGTTTTTGTTATGCAACATAAAGAGGGATCAGTGGGATTCTCAACTTTTGAATGTAACAAGTTATGTGCACAGGTTGGGACATTGAATTTGGATCATGAAGACGAGCGTACATTGGGACTTCATTTGCTCCAATTTCCAGAGGTGACGTTGATAAAGGCCATATGTTGTTTCTCGTTACATATCTACGATGCGTTGTAATATGTTTGGTTTGTTATTAAACTCTTATTTATTATGTGGTTTGAAATTGTAGGTGGTTGAAGAGGCATGTGCGAATCTTCTTCCAAGTGTGTTGTGCGAATACTTGTACAATTTATCACAAGACTTCTCAACCTTCTATACCAACTGTCAGGTACGAGTAATTTGTAAGATGATATAGTTTAAATAAAGCTCGATTAGCTTGTGAGCTACTCGATTATCAGATTCTGAAACTTGTGATTGTCTCGATTTATTATTTGAGTAGCTCCACTCGAGCTTGAACTTGAAAGACAACACCGAATTGAGTTCAACACTTGTGCAAGTAGCTCGGCTGTACCTAGTGTCCTAGTTTGAAGGGCTTGTGCATTTAAAACTTGATATATCGTGAACAAATATGCAGGTAAATGGGTCAGCAGAAGAGGAAAGTCGGCTGTTACTGTGTGAGGCGACGGTAGTTGTCATGAGAAAGTGCTTCCATTTGCTTGGTATTACACCTGTCTACAAGATT
Organism: Gentiana macrophylla; assembly: GCA_026214975.1. Classification (NCBI taxonomy): domain Eukaryota; kingdom Viridiplantae; phylum Streptophyta; class Magnoliopsida; order Gentianales; family Gentianaceae; genus Gentiana; species Gentiana macrophylla. The sequence goes on from CM047807.1 coordinate 88,685,505, forward strand.
TGATTTTGACTTATATGTCCCTGGAGCAACCTCTAGTATGTCGAAGGGTGCCAATGGTATTCCAGCAAATTAATTTACTGTTTTTGCAATGAAAACACAAATGTGAGATTTTTTGCTACATTAGTAAGCCGCAGAGGGTTTTAGTCATTTGTTGTACATGGCATATACAAGTGACACACATATTTGTTCTTTGACGGCTTATTCCATTTCATGTTTCGAATTTGTTTTTTTTTTTTTTTTTTCTGCGATGGAAGAAAGTAGTGTGTTTTAACAGTATGATTTTACATCCCAATGTATGGGAAACCGGTATTATGACCACTTGTCTGGGTTGGGGCGATTATGTATTATTAGGTTGCAACAAGACCCTTCATGTCCGTCCATGATTATATATTGTGAAATGATTAACGGGATGACGAACAATGTGGAAAATGAATGAAAATACGAATGTCGTGTTTTTATGAGCATTGTGTATAGAGCAATGCTTTTCGATCAAGAGCTCAGCCTCACAGACATGTATCTATCTATTCCATAAAAGAGAACATGAACAGAACAAAAGAAAAACAAAAAGGTTGATTCAATTTGACACTGTACATTACCTTGCAAAAAGGAAGAAAAAACAAACACCGCGGACAAGGCGGAGTATGGCAACATGAAACCTGCAGTGAAAACAATAAATACTACAGGCACAGCCGCAGTAAAAAAATACAACAAAAGCAGGGTTCATGATATAAATGAAAGTGCACCTCTAATTGTATGCTCTTAATACTACAAGCCAAGCCATTAAAAAGTGTGGTATGGAACTATCTAATCTTTCCCTCAAAATCGGTTGGAAATCCTATTATAAAAACTCCTTATCCTCCTCTCACTTTGTTTAAATCAATCGTCACGTTTCGATCAACATGTTTCTCCCTCGCGTACAATTAAAAAGGATGGATATAGAGGTAGGTTTCAAAAGACAGAACACATGTGTGTGATGCGATTAAAGCAAGTGATAAATCCTCGATACGAAGTCTCTAGAGTAGAATTATTACTTTGAAATTAACGGTGAAGATTAAAACAACTCCTTGATGATGAGGACTTGTTGTTAAGTAATGGTAGCCTCTGCAAAAACTGCATAGCTTTTACAAGATTTCATCATCCTTCTTCTTGAACTTATTCTATCATAGCTGCTACTAATGGTACCATAAGGGCTCACTTTCTTTGCAAGATCTTCAAGGTTCTTCACATGTGCCAATGATGTGAATGATTGTGATTTCCCTTTATAATGCTTTGATAGCCCTCTCCTGCACCAACCCAACCCAAACCCCACAAAATATATAAGCTTAAGCTTATTGATTTTCTTAATACACACATTTCACAAAGGAATAAACCCAAAATCATCAACAACAAAAGAAAATAGTGTCATAATGGCAAACTACTTGGATCAATCATTAAAAGATACATTGTTGGATCAAGAAGATTAGTATTTAGTAGTTGTATTATCCCATATTGAAAAAAAAATAGGATGAACCATATGGATACCAACAAGTGATCTTTACCATTCGGCCGAATTCAATTCTCAAGATATAAAGTTGAGACTGAATTTGATATCTTGAATTTTTATCATTTTTTGAGAAATTTTTGTGTGGTATCTACGTTCGTTCGTGTGGAGACATCGTGTGTGATTCAATCTGAACCACAGTTTCTTTTTTTTAAAGGAAATTGAACCACACACGGTGTTTCCACACTGAAGCAGTCGGTAAGCAAAAAATTTCCCCATTTCAGGCAAAAGCAATGATGATGAAGAAACTACAAATTTACTAGACCACTTATTATGCATAGCGCTTGAAATCCGGGCGATTTAGGGGCATTAACAAATTCATATATACCTCATGGTGGGTAACTGATTCATGAGATCTGTTAAGTGAAACAAAGGCCCATTTGCAGAAGAAGATGATGATGATGATGCATCCTCTAGTACTTCATTATCATCAGTAGACAAGCAAGAAGATGATGCCATTGATGAATGATCAGTAGTACTACTAGATTCTGAATCTTCACCCTCCTGAATCATATCCCACTTTGAATTATTAACCTCTTCATCTTCTTTCTTCATATGTATGTTTTGATATGTCTCTTCCATGGCAGTTCTTGATATATATATATATATATATATATCAGGCTATTGGCTATTGTAGGGAGTTTAATTGTAGCTGCAAGAAAATTTGGGTTTTTTTGATGAATGATGATGACTATATCATATGTGTTGGTTTTTTTATATATAAGGAACAAAAAAGCTGGTTCAAATGTTTTGTGGATAAGATTTTGGTTTATTTGGTTGAGAGATACCGGATCTGGTCTTTATAGGGATACGACTTATAAAGCATTTGGCTTTATCCTTTAAATCAAAACATGTTTCAAAAGTCTAGGTGGAGGGTCTAGGAATTGGATAGCATTATGATGACCAATTACTAATTCTTTTGACAAAATTAAATTTACTCAATTTCATGTAGACACAAAAGATTACACATACACTAGATCAACATGTTGAAACTTTTGTAGGCTCAATAACAATTGTTTAGTAGAATCGAGGATCTGGATGAAAGACGATATTATTGATCAACAGAAATTTTAAAGGATAAAAAAGCATATATTATTCTGATCCGGCGATTGTAAAATTTTAAAACCGCCCATGATAAAAAAATAAAAATATTTAATGCATTCTAACTATACATACAAAATTCTCGATCATAGACTCAATATCAATTATTAAAAAAAAAGTACATTCAAATTCCCCATGCACAACATACATAAGTTTGATTTTCTGTTATTTAAGCTATTAAGTATTTTCCTTTATAGTGATATTGTTTCGTTTTTTGATAGATATGTAGAGTACGAGATATTGTTTCCTTTTACACATGAATGTACAATAGTCTAAGCGAACCACTAAGTTTAATGCATTATCTCGTACTGTTCTTCCTTCTCTTTTCTTCTTTATTTATGTTATCATCGTTTAGTGTTATAACTCAAAGTTTTTCTTTTAACAAACCGGTATATGAGTCTGATTATCTGAGTTTGGGAAAAGAGTTATATTTACAACAACGAAGTTTTGATTGGACAAGTTCGATCGAAGTGTCAATTTTGAAATATCGTAGTTTAAGGTGAAAGCTCAAATGTTGTCTTAGTGTGTAAAACAAGATAACAAAAAGTTGAGAGTTATGCTTTAATGGTGCACTCTGCAAAGGCTGTTTGTAATCTATTTTTATGGCTAAGGGAAAACTCTCACCCTGGCTTAAAAACAAGACTACCTGTACAACACTCTTGGTTTTTGAAGAGAGTTTGAGAAAGTAATAATACTTGAGTAAACTTCAACTTAGTTTTTTCATCATAAAAGAGTGAGTATAAATAGTACAAGTAAGTGAGAAAGGTCCTAGTAGAGTATAAGTTAGAGAGAGCAATTAATTACTGTAAATCATACAAGTATTAATCACTAGAGTTGTCTATTACCTAATAAGACAAAAAGAGTTACTTTTTATGATTTTATGACATATTAATTGTTTATTCAATACAATTAATATGTCTTACAATTAATATGTCTCACAATTAATATGTTACACTAATGTAACGTAATATTTCCACACCCCCTTCAAACTGGGTTGTATATGTTTATACAGCCAAGTTTGCTACTCAATCACTAACATAAGCGGCGGAATGGCCTTGGTGAGAATATCGCATTCGATCTGGCCGAGGAAACATACTCGGAGTTGAATAATCTTGGCATCAATCTTCTCCTTCGTGAAGTGTCCACAATGTCCACATGTTTGGTTTTATCATGATGGATCGGATCCTCTCGCCATGCATAAGGTCAATTATTGTCACAAAGAGAGTGTGATAAAGTTGTTTGAATAGCCGCTGAAGTTCGAGAAGGACCCTTTTTTATCCATGAGCTTCACAAATACCCAAAACTAAGTGCCTCTGAGTTCGACTTTTCAAAGATCGCTTCTGCAGAGACAAGAGGTTGTTTCTTGCTCCTCCAGTGACAAGATTTCCCATACATAAGAGCAAAGAGCTTTGTAGTAGACCTTCTATTTGTGTGACAAACAAACACCAATCAAAGATCGGTGTAAACCTTGATAGATCTCTCTCAGACTTGGTGAAATGTAAGCCTTGGCCGTGAGTGGACTTCAGTACCTCAAGATCCCGCTCACAACATTCCAATGTTGCTCAAGAGGGGCAATGCATGAACCAAGCTAACTGTGATCGACTCCATATGCAATATCGTGTCTTGTATGTGATAGATAAATGAGTTTCCTACAAGTCTTTGATATTGATCCTTCCCCGACAAAGAATGTCACCATGCAAAGAGGTATTACTCTGGGGTCTACTGAGGATACAAAGAGTTTGCATCCCAAAGATACCGCTTTCTTTCAAAGTCAGTCCAAAGACATACTTCCTCTGTGTGAGACAGATATACCCTGGTCTGCTCTCGCTATTTCCATACCAAGAAAGTACTTGAGGTAGCCCAAATCTTTAACTTGAAATACTTTGGCCAAGCAGGTCTTCGATTGTTGGATCTCAGCAGTCATCACCGATGAAGATGATATCATCCACATGTACAATAAGAATGGATCTTTTCCGGTTTGTTGTTTTGATAAACATGGTGTGATCTCGAGTTGCATTGATGATATCCAGCAGCCTTTAACCCACGAGAGTAAGTTTGCCAAACCAGCTCTGAGGGGCCGCTTTAGGCCATATAGATTTCCTCAATTTGCAAACTTTCCTCGAGTGTGAGTGTTGGCAAAACCAGAGGTACATTCATATAGACTTCCTCAAGAAGGTCACCATTTAGAACGCATTCTTGATATCCAATTGGTGGAGAGGCCCCAAGTTGGACAAAGAAGTGAGATCAAGACTCGACAGCGGTGTTTAGCTTTGCAACAGTGTGCAAGGTCTCTTTGTAGTCAAGTCCATATGTTTGAGTGAATCCCTTGCAACCTTGATCTAGCTTTGTATTTGTCAATAGTACCATCAAGATTGTACTTGATAGTGAATGTACCATTTACAAATTGACTGCCTTCTTTCCATTTGGGAGAGTGGTGAGGTCCCACGTATGGTTGTCAAGGAGAGCGATCATTTCGGTTTTTGATACCGCCTTCCACTTATCATGTTGGAGAGCCTCTTGTATATTCTTAGGAATAGAGTGAGAGTCCAAGTCCTATGTAAACATAGCAAAGAAGGTGACAAGTGATCATAAGACACATAGTATGGATAGAGTGATTAGTGCATGATCTCTTTCCCCTTCCGACGACAATAATAGCTGTCATCATCATATCGATGGAATGAACAGGATCTGTAGGCTCTGGAAGGCCGAGGTTCTTGAGGTTTCGGGGGTTCGATGAGTCTTTGGGGCTCGAGAGTCCTGCTAAGGTTTCATGAGGTCTTTGGGGCTCATCAGGTTCAGATAGGTCTTTGGTATCGGTGTCACCGAGGAGTTGGTTGAGGATTGGAGTGATCTCAATCTCAATAAGGTTGTCATCCGGGACTGCCTCGAGAGTTTGTTGTAGTAAGGGGTTTTTTTTTCAAAGAATTTTACATCCATAGAATTGTAAAATCTTTTGTCGAGTGGGAGAATAACACTTGTAACCTTTCCTGCCTTTGGCATAGCCAAGGAAGATGCACTTATGAGCTTTGGGATCAAGTTTGCTTCTATGTTGGGCGTGAATATAGACAAACACAAGACATCCAAAGATCTTTGGAGGCAAGTCGAGAAAGAGATGAGGGCAATGATGAGTTGTCGGCAGGTTTTGAATGGGAGTCTTGAATCCTAACACTCTCTTGGGTAGCCTGCTGATCGAGATATGTGGCGATTAATATAGCTTCACCCCACATATATTTAGGCACATGTGTGGTGAACATGACTGATCTGGCCATTTCCATAAGTGCCTGTTTTTCCTCTCAAAGAACCCCATTTTGCTTTGAGGTGTCTCTACACAACTTGGGTGTGAATAATCCCCTTATCATTCAGGAAGGTGCTGAGATTGGACTCATAGTATTCCAAGGCATTATCTGTTTTTAAGATTTTAATCTTAGTGTCAAATTGAGTGGATACCATGTTATAGAACTCTTGGAAGATGGTTCCAACTTCAGATTTATCTTTCATCAGGAACAACCATGTGATCCTGGTGTGGTCATCTATGAAAGTGACAAACCACCTCTTTCCTGTTATACTTTTAACTTTTGAGGGTCCCCATACATCACTATGAATCGAGTGAAAGGTATGGAAGGTAAATAAGGTATTTTAGTATACACAGATTTAGTAAGTTTAGCAACCGACAAATATCACATTGAAGGTCACTGAGGTTACATCCTTTAAACAATTCAGAATTAAAGACTTTAAATAACCAAAACTTGGATGACCTAGCCTATAATGCCATAACATGATATTGTCTAAGGTTTGGTGCAGTCGAAAGGCAAGCTTCGAATCTTACATCTTGGCGAGGTTGACCATAAACAGCCCCTGAGCGCTTAGCTCTCCCAATCACTTCCTGTGAAGAAAGATCCTGGAAAATACATTGATTGTCATTAAACAAGATCGTCCAATTTAGGTCTTTAGTGAGTTTAATGTGAATATATCAGTTATAGTCTAATTTAGGAACAAATAGGACATCCTCGAAGGTATATCTTATCAAGAAGTTTAACATTTCCAAACCCTCTGTACACATGAGATAGATCCATCAAAGAAATCTTAATATTGTGGGTTTGATGACGTGGCCTAAACCGAGATATGAGACTCTTGTTACCAAATCATATGGGATGAAGCCCCGAATCAACAATCCAAGTATCATTACTTGAGAGGTGAGTGGAATATACCTGTTTTAGCATGAGTAGCTATGTGTCGGTGATAGAACTACCTTCCTTTTGTTGAGCAATGAAGGCTTTGAAAGCGACAAAGAACCGGCATTCAACATGGTATCTTTGTTCCTTCTTCACCGACATGCACCGCTCGACTCTCCTGGTTGGTTTGGAGGGTTTAAAGGAATTAGGCTTACCATGTAAGTTTGGAGGGTTTAAACTGACATATATCGTTTCCAAAGAATTGTCCTTGGTGTGATTTGTGCGTTTGCAAAGGGTCACGAGAACAACTTTCCTGCCTTCTCGGTAGGGTTCTGTAAGTATCGTTGACCTCAAGAGCTTCCGATCACCAACATTGTTGAGCTATCGCAGGGTGATCCGCAGGTTGCTTTGCAAAGATTACTTTCCTCCTGCTTTCCTCATGTTTGACTTCAAAGAAACACAGATTTGAGGTCGAGAGAGGTTTAGTAGCAAGAACTCTCGCCTCTAACATCATCAAGGGATGAGTTCAAATGAAATAGCTGTGTGAGGAACTTGAATACCCTCTTCTTCTCAATGATATTCTTGTATAAGGCAAAGATCCTCTACATCCTTCCATGGGTGAATTTCCAACATATCTAGTGTTTCCATGCCTTAGATAGTTGGTTGAAGTATTGAGTTACGCATGCATCCCCTCCGCACTGCAATTTTGATTTGAGCTTTCAAGATCATAGACCTCGGATGTATTGTCCTTTTGAGTGAGGTCTCCCTGGTCTATCCTATCATTTCCTTTGCGATTATCATACATCATGAAGTTCTCATCGATCTCTTTTGTCATTGACCTCGTGAGGATGGTCATGACTTGGTTATTTTTGTCAGTATCCCATGCTTCAAACTTGGGGTCGATTCGGCGAGGCGGAGTTTGGAGCCGATAAGTATCCCATCTTGCTCGGCCTGAGATATACATTTTCATAGATCTTGACCACAAGCAGTAGTTGTTGCCATCAAGTCTGTGATTTGTAAAGAATGGTTTTCATGACCCCACCTGCTTTGAGGTAGCTGGCTCAACTGAAAGGTGAGGAAGCTTGGATAATGAAGACATTCTTGATTCAAAGAGGTACTCGAGATTTGCAATGATTCGGGAGTTTAAGTCTCTCGATACCATGAAGAGAGTTTGAGAAAGTAATAATACTTGAGTAAACTTCAACTTAGTTTTTTTCATCATAAAAGAGTGAGTATAAATAGTACAAGTAAGTAAGAAAGGTCCTAGTAGAGTATAAGCTAGAGAGAGCAATTAATTACTAGAGTCGGCTAAGATTAATTGCTAGAGTTGTCTATTACCTAATAAGACAAAAAGAGTTACTTTATGACTTTATGATATATTAATTGTTTATTCAATACAATTAATATGTCTTACAATTAATATTTCTCACAATTAATATGTTACACTAATGTAACGTAATATTTCCACAGTTTTTTACCACTGAATTATGCCTCTGGTTGCGTGTGTAAAAGAAGTTAGAAATGATGAATTTAAGACTAACCACAGTGGTAACTCCTTATAGCATTCCATATTTATCTTATTTTCTGTTTCAAGTTCATTTTTTAACACCCTATAAAACAACCAACCCCAATAATCACTCCCTATACAATTTCCTCAAATTTATTTTATTCTCTCATCTCAACTAACAAATTTAACCACCAACATATTTTCCTGTTTTTTCTTTTTATTTTCTCATAAAATTAAAATGAAATATTTTATATTTACAAAATGATATTTTAATATGCCGTATGCGTTTATAAAACATGTCGTATGTTATTTTTGGAAAAATATAGTATCTTTTAAATTTCTTTGTATTTTTATCAACGATTTAGCCACAACGAGTGTCAGAAGATATCAACCACAACAGGTATCAAATCATAAAAATTACAACAAAAAATTAAATAAAAGATCTCCAACATCTTTCACCGATGATATCAACCACGATGTCAAGCTGTAGAACATCAAGCTACTAAAAATATGCAGGAAAATAGATGATACTCAAACAGGCTCCTAAATTTGAGGCTTGCAGAAAGAAAGTTCTCTACTTGGAGAAGAAAATACACGAGAACAAATTGGTACCTTGAATTACATAATTTTAGGAAGAAAATAAAATTGCAATAGTAGAACCTTGCATTACTGTTCATCCTGATTGGTTCTCCATAATAGGGGAGCCAACTAATATGGATTGGAGATAGAGAGCTGCCGTGGGAACCCATTGTGGGCTTCAGGCCTTTACCCATTCCCTATAATCCATTTAGAGAACTCAATAGAGAACCCATTGTGGTTACTCTAATGTATATTATTTGATATAACATTCCTCTAAAGAATGTACGTATGGTCAACTTTATTTAGATATATATACAAGTATGAAAAAGTGATTGTTGTAAGCAAATATCAGGGGTGGATCTAAAACAATTTGTTGTAAGCGCATATCAGGGGTGAATCTACATACATAGAAGCAGTGACGGACCTAGGAAAATTTTCCAGTGGGGCCAAAAAAAGCGAACCCATGAAATTTTTTCAGTGGGGCAAAAAAAGGGGGAAAAAAACCAAGCTTCCAAGTTTCAAACCCGTGACCTTAGAATAAGTAATAAAACCTCTAACCAGTTAAACGAAATGGATAATTGGAATGGAGATTGTCTAAAATAATATACATATACAATTTTAATATTATTAGAGGAGTTGTAAATTTGCCCTGTAAATTTGATTGGGGTCCATGGACCCCCTTGTCCATGTTGGGTCCGCCCCTGCAGAGAAGAACACCTGCCTCCACTAAGATCCGATTTTCTTAAATGAAAAATGTGCAGTTTTCTTGCTAAGAATATAAAAATATTACTAGTGTTTTTTCGAATTAGCTATGATATTTTTATTGGATTAATTTCTGAATACGTCAGTGTCACACACACACACACACACACACACACACACACACATATATATATTGGTATAATTCCATTATTTTTATGAGAAGTACTTGTGTGAAAAGTGTTGATGGAGGTCGGACCAGCACCTCGCCACGTGTCACCCCTGTATTGACCAAGTAATAAATAAAGACATAGCAAATACAAGCATAAAGGCCAAGAGCCCCACACCAGCCTAATGGAAGACCTAAACCCCAGGTGGGAGGTCGGCATGGGTTATCCCTTAGGTGAAATAGCCCACGTGCATTATTTACGAGATAAATATGGAAAAAAAAAATCCTTAGCCATAATGGCTCTGATCCTATCATTTAAACCACCGTGATTATCTCCTAAAATCAAGGATTGATGCGGTTAAATCCAATCCTTGAAGGATACGAAATTAGAGTCTAACATGGACACGGCACATGCATGCCTAGGGCATAGGCCCCTCTATATAAACGATCCCAAGAACTACGAAGAGACTTGATTCCTGATTCATACACAGGATACATAGTCAATTTGAGATTAATATCTCAGACTCAGTCTAAATCATCACAAAACCACACCCGTTTTTATACTATTTCTAGGTTTTAGCCTTGTTCAAATTGTCACTAGGTAGAACAGGCCCCAGATTTATATTCATACGATTTACAACACCAACAAGTGTATTTTATGGTGAGATGACATGTGAAATGATCAGAACCACACCGTTTAAATACATAATGAAAGTGTGTGGTTTATATTTGTTATTACGGATCGATCAAGAAGTGATGGTGATTGTGAGTAAAGATATAAGATAAGCAAGTAAACAAACACAGAAACAAGAAGAACACAGATTTAACGTGGTTTCCTGCAATGTGCCGACTACTCCACAGACAAATGAGGATATTTTATTATCACGAGAAAGTTACATCATGTTACAATTAATACAGATGGTATTTATAGCCGTGGGAATCAAACCCTAACCGAGTTAATAGCCAAAACCAGACAATGACTAAAATACCCCAGAAGTAACCTTATCCAAACCGAGAACCATGAAGACGTGTTCCCAAGTATATCTTTGTGAAACAATGAGACTATCCATCAGCCAATTTCAAACATCGGCGAGTTGATCAACCCTACTGATCTGCCCCAGCTGAACACCAGAATCAGCAGACACCTTCAAGCTCTGATGATCACCACAATTTCCACATACTCTACTGAGTATTACACTTCGCAGACCAAACTTAGTAGCATAGTTTAAGTCACCACTACAAATCTCCACCTTGACTTCAACTTTATGCAAACTGACCAGATGCACAACCAAGTTGCAGAAATCCTCTTTGTCCTCATATTTGAATATCTCAGCAGACCCCCATCATCAGCTGAGTATTCCCATATTTAGATTCAACAGCTTTGGATATTTAGCAAGTCCAGACACAACTGAAACTTGCTCCTTGGAACTGGTTTAATGAACATATCAGCAGGATTGACATCAGTGCTGATCTTCTCCACTTTGACCCTCCTCTCATTCCTTAGAAAATGGTACCTAACATCAATGTGCTTGGTTATCTCATGATGAACCTGATCCTTAGCCAGACATATTGCACTGAGACTATCACAATACACCCTGGCTTGATTTTGCTACAAACTCAGATCATTGACTAGCCTTTTCAACCATATTGCTTTCTTTGTCGCTTACCGCATCGATTACCATATATTCGCTGATGAGTAGATAATGTCATTGTACCTCGTAAAGTTGCCTTCCAACTTACCACAGAACCACCCAAAGTAAACACATACCCAAATATAGATCTCCTGCTTTGTCCACATCAAGAAGATAATCGAATCACAAGACTTCTGTGACAAAACATTGAGTACCACCTCCATAAATGAGTCCAATATCAGATGTACCCCTAAGGTACCTAAATATCCTCTTCACTGCTTTCTAGTGTTCCTTTGCAGGTTGAGCCATAAACCTGCTGACAACACTGACTGCCTGAGCCAAATCTGGCATAGTGCAAACCATGGCATACATTAAGCTGCCCACTGCACTAGCATATGGAACCCTTGACATGTATTCTTCCTCTTTAGCTGACTGTGGAGCAAACACAACAGACAGATGTAGATTTAGTGCCATAGGAGTATGTATAGGTTGGCTAATGACATGTCAAACTTGGATAATATCTTTTCAATATACCTCTGCTGAGACAAGAACAACTTTCCCTGCTTCCTATCTCTATAGATCTCCATCCCTAGAATTTTCTTTGCATTCCCCAAATCCTTCATCTCAAATTCAGGCTTGAGCAGATTCTTCAGATCTTGAATATCAGACTTGTTTGCAGCAGTTATCAGCATATCATCCACATATAGAACCAGATAGATGAATGAACCATCCTTCAACTTGTTGTGATAAACATAACAATCATATAGACTCCGACTATAACCCTGCTGAACCATATAGCTGTCAAACTTCTTATACTACGTACTGTCTTGGGGCCTGTTTATGTCCATATAAGGACTTCCTCAACTTGCAAACATATCCTTCCTTGCCAGGAACTTGGAAACCCTCTGGCTGAGTCATATAAATTTCCTTATCTATATCTCCATGTAAAAAGGTTGTCTTCACATCCAATATCAAATTCAAGATTCTGATGTGCAGCTATTGTTAACAGCTGATGAAGGTCAAGTTAAATTATTAACTCGATTCCTACTAACACACTAGCAAGAGAACTAGGTTCAATTGTAGTATAGCCAGATAGAGTCGAGGTCGATCCCACAGAGACTCGGCACAAATAAAACACAACTTTATCCTATTAGAACTAAATTGAAAGGGCGGTCTACGACCAACTAAATGCAGAAAATAAAATAGTGACAACCACAAGACACAAAAGACCACAAAGACAGACTAAAGACTACTAAAACACGGATAATACGGTTGGTATTATCTAAACAAATAGTATTGATTACGCTAGTAGATTATAACTCCCCCATGTGAATTAGGATGATTACGAGATAAAACAAACGTTAAAGATTAATTATTATGACTACGAGAGTCATCCCCAAGGTAGATTTAGCTCAGCTTAGGCCTCTAAATCATCGTGCCTCCATTACGTGACTTCGCTTTTTAATGCCTCCATCTCATATAACTTCTGACACAATTACGAGACTAGGGATGCCGGTATAAACCGTAACCTCATCTAAGCAACATTCCTAGGGTAAGGCGTATTTCTTAGATGCCGATTCAATCTATATCCTAAGTAACAATCACTTTTTGGGTTTCATGTTAAATTATGATGACGAATAACTAAGTTGATCAGGTTTAATTACTCATTTTAATTCCAAATCGGAGAATCGACGTAGTCGGCCGATCATAATATTGCCCTACACATCGCCACGCTCGGTCGACCGAACGACAAAGACTCGGCGACCGAATGACATGTCTCGGTCGACCGAACACGCCTCGTGCCGGAACAAATCATGATTACTTCTTAACGCTTTAACCTAAACACATGGGTTTGTAAATAAATCTACATCACGCAATCAATACAAGAAAAACTACTCCATAATAAAATATATCGATCTACGAATAAAGATTGCATAATTGAATAGTCATACCCTCGAAGGCGAGAGCTGACTCCCACTTTAATGCGCTCCCTAATCGGAGAATCCAACGAATCCACAATGTACGAACATAAAGAAAATAAAACTAAAACTTAAAAGCTAAAATTATATGAATTGTTTTGTGTTGTAGTGGTGTGTCTTTCAAAGATCGTGGTCTGCTTTGCTTATATAGGAGTTGTAGCCGACATAGGGAGAATCCGGAAGATTGACATGCATTTATCACATTAGGCTCGGGTGACCGAACCTACACGCTTCGATCGACCGAATGGCATGGCTCGGTCGACCGAGCCTCCTCTTACGCGCTTTCAAATTCGGTTCGTCTGACTTGTTCCCCACTCCATGCTTTTGAATTGATCTGATTAATCTTTTCTTCAATGCTCCGATTTTCTTCTCTTTTATCTTGAGATCTCCCGATTGCGTGATAATTATCTTCCCGATCTATCATGATCTGCAAAATCAGCATTTATCACACAATTAATTGCTCTTTTATAATAAAAATAGCTAAATACCAATTATCACATTAATAATCACTTATCATTAAATAATAAATATAAACACGTGATTAAATATGAAATATATACAATTAACTCCGATTTAAGGTTATAATTGATGACATAAATGGGTGTATTTTAACTGTCATCAAAATGCCCCCCACTTAAACTTTGCTTCGTCCCGAACAAAGCATCAACAAGTTATTCCCAAGACAACATTTTCGTGGTCAACTCATACTTACACAAGAAACCCGAGTCAACTCATACCACCATGCTCATAAGATAAGCATTATTCATTACTCGCTATGAATCGAAGTGATTGTGTGCATGTGCATTGGTTTTATATAAATGTAGCAAGATTAGAGTTTATGCAGACTTCATATCTAAATTCACCAACATCAGCATTCATACTTCTTATGCCTCGCAATGGTTAAAGCACTAGAACAATAAGCAAGAGCGTATCTATAGGGTTTTTGGACTTGGAGACCGAGTACTACTCAAAGCCTCTAAAAATTCGAAATTTTCAATTTTGCATATTTTTCGAATACTACTAATCTCAAGGAAGAAAACTCTTCATAGAGTATCCCCCTATCTTAGATTAAGCATAGCATCGAATATTACCACAAGCGCGGGGCTACTTTGGTAATGTTACTACAAGCCCAGTGTTTTAATACATTGTCAAAACACAGGAACGTCCCAGGTTATTACTCCGCTTTTGTTGGCTAGAAGATCCAGAATACATCAGTCGACAAATATCGACACTGGGTCCTCATAACCAATTATCTAAGCAATGTACACATACTTCTTTCAATTATTATGACTCATGCGGTACTAAGCGATTCACATGTTGAGTAATTGAACAATACCTAACTACTTGCAATTGTTGGCATGAATATCCTTAAGTTTACTTACAATTTATCGCAAAAGTATAATATGACCACGTACTCACGCGACTTGGTTCGTTTCCTATCAATTCTAAGTATAAGAACTTCACAAGTTTAAGGGTACGAGTTAAACAACTTGGCATTTATCCATAAAAATTTTTTAAATTTGGCTCAATATTGTCTCAAGATTCCGCTCCTTTGACTTTTTCAACATATAGCACAATATATAGCTAAGTCCCCGCCTTACTTAAACATGGCATTGTCCTCAATGACAAAAATAAATGAGAGTTCAAGATGAAAGACTTAGCTCTGGAAACGGCTCCCAAGTAAAGGAACAATATCGGAGTAATCATCGGCACAAATGTGGAGAGACGCAGACATCCTCTGTATAAACAAACAAGCTCCACGAAATCGTCAAATACCATGTCTATGGAAGTTATAAAATAATGTGGCGATAATTAGAAATAAATATCTAAAAACAGTTTAAGCCACTTTACTTTATACTGCCATGGACAAGACCAAAAGGGATTTAAACCTAAATAAAAACTCACATGACGGCTATCAAGGAAAAACCTCGCTTATTCCGAACTTAACTCGAAACATGGCGAGATGAAAAAAAACCGTGATAGGCGATGCTACTTTATTAAAAAAAAAACGAAAAAAAGATAGGTATAGGTAGTAGTTCTAAGTTTATAGTCGCTAGCTCGACTCTCGGCTCAAGATGGTTTATTCATAGACAGGGTCATCGAGGTACAAAACCTCCTCCTCAAAGGCAGGAGGAAACCCGTGATAATGCTTAATGCGATGTCCATTGACCACAAATCTGGACTCGTCTTTGAAATTTAATAGCTCCACCGCCTCCGTAAGGAAAGACTTGTTGTACTTGAAATGGGCCACACCATCTTGATTTCAACTTACCCGGGAAGAGTCTTAACCGCGGGTGTACAAGAGAACCGATCACCCTCTTGAAAGGTCCTATCCAGAATCTTCTTGTCATGGAACTTCTTCGTGCGCTCCTTGAAAATCTTGGCATTCTCGTATGCCTCTAAACGAAACTCCTCCAGGCGAGTTAATTCTAACATCCTCTTCTCACCGCCAACGCCTCATCAAAATTTAGCATCCTTGTTGCCCACATGGCCCGGTGCTCGATTCTACAGGTAGATGACATGCCTTTCCAAAAACAATCCTATATGGTGACATTCCAATCGAGGTTTTATATGCAGTCCTATAAGCCCATAAAGCGTCGTCTAAACGTAACGACCAATCCTTCCTAGTCGTATTAACGCTTTTTTTCCAGATACGCTTTATCTCTCGATTGGTGACTTCTACCCGCCCACTAGTCTGGGGTGATATGCGATTGCTAGCTTATGTCGAACCCCATACTTAATCATCAGCCGTTCAAAAGGTTTATTACAAAAATGACTACCATTGTCGCTTATAATCGCCCTAAGCGTCCCAAACCTTGTAAAGATGTTCTTCTTCAAGAATCTAACCACAACCCTAGCATCGTTAGTAGGGGAAGCAATGGCCTCAACCCATTTGGATACATAATCAACAAATGACTAAGATATATCGGTTAGATAATGATGAAGTGAAGGGTCCAACAAAATCTATTCCCCAAACGTCAAAAAGCTCCACTTCTAAGAAGCTCTTGAGTGGCATCTCATTCCTCCTTAAAATATTACCTGTCATTTGACAAGCATGACATGCCTTTGCATATTGGTGTGCATCCTTAAACAATGTCGGCCAATAAAAACCGCATTGGAGGACCTTAGCCGCGGTTTTTTCTCCCCCGTAGTGTCCTCCAACTTCATAGGAATGACAATGCTTCAGGATATCATTATATTCTTCTTCGGGCACACATCTTCGAAAAATATTATCAGATCCTAGCTTAAATAAATAAGGCTCATCCCAATAATAGTGTCTAAGATCTTTAAAGAATTTTTTCCTTTCTAGGACAGTGAGATTCGGCGGTAGGTACTTTGCGGATAGATAATTGACAAACGAACTAAACCATGGTTGCTTCTTCTCCTTCACAACCTCTATTCGCGAAGAAACTGCAAAGACAATCATCATGTCCCCGATGGTGGTGATGGAGAAAAGTTGTTCATCGTGAAAGATTCTCCTATCTCGTAATTCCTCACCATCCTCTAATTGTAAGCGCGATAGATGATCGGCCACCACGTTCTTACTTCCTTTCTTATCTCGGATTTCTACGCCAAATTCTTGCAACAGAGAGAATCCATCTCAACGATCTCGGCTTTGAATCTTGCTTTGCTAGGAGATACTTAAGAGCCGCATGGTCGACCCCACACAGTGACTTTAGATCCTACTAAGTAAGATCTAAACTTGTCAAAAGCAAAGATAACGGCCAAAAGTTCCTTCTCCGTTGTGGCGTAATTTCTTTGGGCAAGATTCAAAGTCCGACTTGCATAATAAAGGGCCTAAAATCTTATCTTTTCTCTCGACCCAAAGCGGCGCCAACAAAGAAGATCACTTGCATCACACATCGGTTCAAACGGAAGATCCCAATCCGGTGCGACGAACGGGTGCGATGAATCTACTACTTTTATTTCGTTGAAAGATTTTATGCACTCATTAGAAAACACGAATGGCACATCCTTGGCCAATAATTCGGTAAGAGGTCTAGAGATTAGGGAAAAGTCCTTGATAAACCTACGATAAAATCCGGCGTGGCCTAAAAAACCTCGCAAAGTTTTAAGATTAGTAGGTGGAGGTAGTTTCTCGATCACCTCGACTTTGGCTCTATCCACCTCTATACCGTTCTTTGATATGCGGTGGCCTAGTACTATACCTTCCGTAACCATCAAATGACATTTCTCCCAGTTAAGCACAAGATTAGTCTCTTCGCATCTCTTCAATACTCGTGCTAGATGTGTGAGACATAAATCGAAATCATCTCCAAACACGGAGAAATCATCCATAAATATTTCCAAGAAATCTTCTACCATATCCGCAAATAATGACATCATACATCGTTGAAATGTTGTGGGGGCGTTGCATAATCCAAAGGGCATTCGATTATACGCAAATGTCCCATATGGGCATGTAAATGTTGTTTTCTCACGATCTTCAGGTGAGATGTGGATTTGATAGTATCCCGAATATCCGTCGAGAAAACAATAGAAAGCATGCCCGCTCAGTCTCTCGAGCATTTGATCGATGAAGGGAAGAGGAAAATGGTCCTTACGAGTTGCATCATTTAGTTTCCTAAAGTCTATGCATACTCGATGACCGGTGATTAGCCTCACAGGAATTAACTCATTCAACTCATTGGCTTGCACCGTCAATCCTCCCTTTTTGGGAACTACGTGGATATGGCTTACCCATTCGCTATCAAACAATTGGAAATATAATTCCCATTTCTAGCATTTTTATAACCTCATCCCTAACCACGTCCTTTAATTGTGGGGTTAAACGCCTTTGAGGTTGTGCAACCGCTTTCTTTTCAGGGTCCACGGAGATCTTGTGCATACATACGCTAGGACTAATGCCCTTAACGTCAGCTATGGTCCATCCAAATGCTCCGCGGTACTCTCTCAGAACTCTCATAAGTTTCTCATCTTGTAAGTCCGTCAAGGAAGAAGATATGATCAGTGGCAAGGTCTCATCTTGAAGGAATACGTACTTCAAATTTGCAGGAAGAGGTTTTAAAGTCAAATTTGTGGGAGGTTCTTCTAAAGAGGTCTTCAACTTTTGACCAGTGAGTTTAAGTTCGAAGTACTTATGCCATGTTGGTCTATGATAGAATCTTTCAATCTCCGCAGCACTTACTTCCTCTACAGTCTTGGGGTCCTCTACTACATCCTCGCCATATATCATCTTCTCTCCTCACTACTCACGCACTTGACTTCATCTTCTTCTTCTAAGACAAAGATCCAAAAATCCTTGATACTTTCATGTTGTTGAAATTCTTGGGCGATCCTATCAATGGAATCCAACATGAAACATGCATCCTCTCCATCATCAGGTTGCTTCATAGTGTCGAAGACATTGAATGCAACTCTCTCTTCGTTCACTCTTAACACCAACTCGCCTTTGTAAACATCAATTAACGTTCTACTAGTGGCCATGAAAGGTCTCCCTAATATCAAGGGCACTTCGTAGTTAGCTTCCATATCTAATACCACAAAGTCGACAGGAAATACAAACTTTTCAACCCTTACTAGCACATCCTCAACCACTCCACATGGTTCCTTGACGAAACGGTCGACTAATTGCAATGTGATTGAGGTCTTCTTAAGATCTTTCATGCCTAGCTTCCGAAAAATAGATAGTGGCATCAGGTTCACGCTAGCTCCTAGATCACACAAAGCTTTGTTCAGACATACGTTACCTATAGTGCATGGAATGAGAAAGCTTCCCGGATCTTTGCATTTTGGGGGTAACTTATGTTGAAGAATGGCTGAGCACTCCTCATTAAGGCATATGGTCTCTAAATCTAGAAGTTTCCTTTTAGTTGAGACGGCGTCTTTTAAAAACTTGGTGTACTCAGGCATTTCAGCTAGTGCTTCAACTAGGGGTATATTGATTTGTAACTTACTAAACATATCCACGAACTTATTATACCTCTTATTATCAAACTTAGGCTTCGGCTTTGGTGGAGGATAAGGTAGAGTTGAAGGATCGACATCAGTGAAAATTGGATACTTGTTATTGTAAAATTCAACTCTAGGTCCAGCAGGTTCTTTATACGTTCTTTGCTTAGGCAAAGATTCGGAAGTATTGGTCTCATTGCTTGGCTCACCATCCTTATCCTTTGCGGCCTTCTCTTGCAGGGATGGTGGAGTTACTTCTTTCCACTTCTTGTCATGATCGCATTCAAATCCTTAGGGTTCTTCTCGGTGTTGCTTGGCAACCTCCGGAGAGGTCTAGTTGAGACTTGCTCACCTAGTTGTCCTACCTGTGCGTGAGATTTGGACTAGAGCTCTTGATTGGTTACCTTGGCATCTGCCTTCCGACAATATTGGCTAAAGTTAGTGGCTAATTCAGCCATAGATTTTGAAAGTTGTCCCATATTGTCGGTGACGACATTACTCGCTTTTTCTATCGCAGCCTTCCCAACCAAAAGTTTTAGTCCATTGTGGTGCATAAGGGGTAGGCGGTTTAGGCCTTTCTCCCGCATTAATGTCACTATATCGGAATCCAGATGGTTATGATTAGGCCTGCACTCCTCCCCGACATAATTGGCTTCTTCATGCATCAAAGATTCTCACTTTGAGGTGCCACCGATTCCACCCTTTCTACTCTTGTCATCCTCTCTTGCATCCCATCTACCTTATTGTTGATAACGAAAAGTTGTTCTAAGATTTTGGTAGATGCACTATCATCAAATATGTCACGCCATCTTCACGGTAGCTATGTCATTGCCTCCCCATTGGCTATTCATTGCTATTTGCTCCATCTTCCTCGTGCCTCCTCGGAGATAAAGAACAAACGCTCCATTCTTTGGAGGCGCCTACTCTAATTTTCTCGGTCTCTCTCAACCCATGGTAAAAGTTTGCATTAAAAGCCAAAGAGAGATGTCATGATGAGGACACTTCCTCATAGCTTCCTTGAAACGCTCCCAAGCTTGATCAAAACTCTCCCAGGTTGTTGCTTAAATCCTAGGATGTCTTGGCGTAACTTAAAGGTTTTTCCCAAGGGAAATACTTATTCATGAATTTTTGCAACAATTGTTCCCAAGTAGTGATAGATCCAACCTCTAAAGAGAGAAGCCATTGCTTAGCTTTATCTTTCAAGGTGAAAGGGGAAAGCTTAAGACGAATGTTACCTCTCGGGATTAATTCGGTTTCATCAGGTCTTGACGATTTCCAAGAAATTCGTCACGTGAACACCAGGATCCTCGCTCAATTCCATGAAAAGTGGAATAGTTGGTCACCATTTGAATTACATTAGGCCTAGGGTGATAGACTTCCGCAAAGATCTCATGGTGCTACGATAAGCGGGAATGAATTGTTCAATAGTGGGCGTTGCATAACTTTGCAAAGTACGCCGCTCCTTGAACTAGGGCTTGGTTCTCATTATTAGCATTTGCATTCACATTATTGGCATTATTGATAACAGGATTAATAACGTGATTAGGTACCTGGTTTGGATTGACCGGATTGCCTTCCATTTCTGTTTCAGATTCAGAATGCTCAGAATGATCGGTTGTATGTCCTTCTTCCACTCCTTGCTCGCTTTCCTCAAGATTTGGATCCTCTTCTCCTTGCTTAGCCGGTTCCTAGCTAACTTCCTATTCCTTCTCGCAAATTTCTCTATCTCAGGGATTATAAGGCTCAAGCGGTTCCTTCGATTTCCGAGTAGCGTACTATAAAATAATAAACAACAATAAAACAATTAATCACTAGTAAAGGCTAGGCCTTTGACTAACTAACTAAAACAGACTCGAAATGAGTTTGAGAAAAGAAAACGAAATAAAATGAAGCGGAATGTTTTAAAACTAAGACGAGAATCGAAATGAAAAGAAAATAAATTCTCGGTCGATCGAGAGCGTGTGGTTCGATCGACCCGAACGCTTTTTTATTTTTTTATTTTTTTACGACAATCGCTTTTAATATACGAGACTCTTATTCACGAGAATATTCACGAATCCAGTTCTAACAAAATAAGCTATATCTTAATTTAATGACTCGAGTCCCAGGCAATGGCGCCAAAAACTTGATGGAGGTCAAGTTAAATTATTAACTCGATGCTACTAACACACTAGCAAGAGAACTAGTTCAATTGTAGTATAGCCGAGATAAGTCGAGGTTGATCCCACGAGACTCGGCACAAATAAAACACAACTTTATTCTATTAGAACTAAATTGAAAGCGGCGGTCTACGACCAACTAAATGCGAGAAAATAAAATAGTGACAACCACAAGACACAAAAGACCACAAAGACAGGACTAAAGACTACTAAAACACGGATAATACGGTTGATATTATCTAAACAAATAGTATTGATTACGCTAGTAGATTATAACTCCCCCATGTGAATTAGGTTTATTACGAGATAAAATAAACGTTAAAGATTAATTATTATGACTACGGGAGTCATCCCCACAAGGTAGATTTAGCTCAGCTTAGGCCCTCTAAATCATCGTGCCTCCATTACGTGACTTCGCTTTTTAATGCCTCCATCTCATATAACTTCGACACAATTACGAGACTAGGGATGCGGTATAAACCGTAACCTCATCTAAGCAACATTCCTAGGTAAGGCGTACTTCTTAGATGCCGATTCAATCTATATCCTAAGTAACAATCACTTTTTGGGTTTCATGTTAAATTATGATGACGAATAACTAAGTTGATCAGGTTTAATTACTCGTTTTAATTCCAAATCAGAGAATCTGATGTAGTCGAAGCCGATCATAATATTGCCCTACACATCGCCACGCTCGGTCGACGAGCGAGCGAGACTCGTCGCGACCGAATGACATGTCTCGGTCGACCGAACACAGTTCTGTGCCGGAACAAATCATGATTACTTCTTAACGTTTCTAACCTAAACACATGGGTTTGTAAATAAATCTACATCACGCAATCAATACAAGAAAAACTACTCCATAATAAAATATATCAGATCTACGAATAAAGATTGCATAATTGAATAGTCATACCCTCGAAGACGAGAGTGACTCCCACTCTTTAATGCGCTCCCTAATCGGAGAATCCAACGAATCCACAATGTACGAACATAAAGAAAATAAAACTAAAACTTAAAAGCTAAAATTATATGAATTGTTTTGTGTTGTAGTGGTGTGTCTTTCTCAGCATCGTGGCTGCTGTTTATATAGGAGTTGTAGCCGACATAGGGAGAATCCAGAAGATTGACATGCATTTATCACATTAGGCTCGGGTGACCGAACCTACACGCTGTCGATCGAATGGCATGGCATGGCTCGATCGACCGAGCCTCCTCTCTACGCGTTTTCAAATTCGGTTCGTCTGACTTGTTCCCCACTCCATGCTTTTGAATTGATCTGATTAATCTTTTCTTCAATGCTCCGATTTTCTTCTCTTTTATCTTGAGATCTCCCGATTGCGTGATAATTATCTTCCCGATCTATCATGATCTGCAAAATCAGCATTTATCACACAATTAATTGCTCTTTTATAATAAAAATAGCTAAATACCAATTATCACATTAATAATCACTTATCATTAAATAATAAATATAAACACGTGATTAAATATGAAATATATACAATTAACTCCGATTTAAGGTTATAATTGATGACATAAATGGGTATATTTTAACTGTCATCAACAGCACCCTGATGGAAGTATGTATCACCACTGGAGAAAATATCTCTTCATAGTCTACCCCATATTTCTGACTGAACCCCCTTGCAACCAAACATGCCCTATATCTGAAACCCTCAGCAGACGTCATTCCTTCCTTTTTCTTAAATATCCATTTGCAGCTGACCACCCTCCTATCATGTGGTTGTTTGACCAGTTCCTAAGCCTCATTCTTCTGAAGTGACTCCATTTCTTCTCCCATAGCAACAAGCCATTGGGATGCCTCAGAACATGTCACAGCTTCCCTGTAAGTGTTAGGTTCAACACCATTCACTTCTTCAGCTACCTGTAGTGCATATCTAACCATATCCTCCTCAAACCCATATCTTCTTAGGGGTCTAATATTGGTCCTCCTAGCTCTGAGAGCTATACTCTGCTGACCAACATCAGTTGTTTGAGTATCTGCTGACCCTTGTTTAGCAGACTGGTTTGGATCTAGTTCTGGATCTGCTGATTGTTGACCATCCCCTGCTGAGTCTTTTAATTCAATAGACTCTACTTGAAGCTCCACCTATTTGTCAACCTTCTCAGTCTCAGATCCAATTTCAGATTCAGATGTGGCCTTCACAGATGAGTTAAGCATAGAGTTTTCATCAAAGGCTACACTCCTGCTGAGTATAATCCTATTTTCAGCTGATGACCAGATTCTATACCCCCTTAACTCCATCTCCATATCCAACAAACACACCTTTCTTGGCCCTAGATTCCAATTTACCCTTACTGACCTGGTAGTAGACAGTGCTTTCAAAAACCCTAAGTCTAGAGTAGTCTGCTGACTTTCCTGACCAAACTTCAAGTGGTGTTTTAAGTTTGATCCCAATGTGAGGCCCTATATTGATTAAGTAGCATGATGTGTTAACAACCTCTTTCCAAAATCTCATTGCTAGACCAGAATTAGAAAGCATGCACCTTTCCATCTCCAGAAGAGTTTGATTCATCCTTTCTGCAACACCATTCTGTTGTGGAGTATCTCTTACAGTATGGTGCCTAGCAATGCCTTCATTCTTGCAGAATTCATCAAACTCAGACCAACAAAATTCCAGTCCATTATCAGTTCTAAGTCTCTTGATTTTCCTCCCTGTCTGATTCTCAACCAATGCCTTCCACTGCTTGAAGTGCTTGGATGCTTCGCTCTTGTGATTCATCATGACTACTCAAACCATCCTTGAATAATCCTCTATAAAGGACACAAAGTACCTGTGACCACCCAGTGACTCCACCCTTGAAGGTCCCCAATAATCAGAATGAACAAAATCAAGTGTCCCTTTTGTGATGTGAATTGCTTTTGGGAACTTGCTCCTATGCAGCTTCCCAAACACACAATGTTCATAAAATTCCAACTCATTGACCTTATGCCCCCCAAGTAGATCAGACTTAGACAAAATTTGCATCCCCCTTTCACATATATGACCCAATCTCATATGCCACAACTTGATTAACTGTGACAAGTGAACCTCAGATGATGCAACAGCAGCAGAATCTGATACAGTAGACCCTTGTAATATGTACAATGTCCCCTGACTGATACCCTTAAGAATCACGTCCGAACCCTTATAGACATCCACCACTCCACTTTCACCCCTAAACTTGAACCCTTTGTTGTCTAGTAGACTAAGTGATATAAAATTCTTGGTCATCTGTGGAACATGCCTAACCTCATCCAGTGTGCATAATTTACCATCATGTGTTCTCAATTGAACTGAGCCAATCGCAACTATTTTGCAGACCTTGCTGTTAGCCATAGTGATATGGCTTCCATCCACCTGCTGATAAGTTGTAAACAACTCCCTATTTGGACACACATGATAAGATGCCCCAGTGTCCAGAATCCACACATCTCTGTGCCCTGCTGACTCTGAAACTGATAAGGCCAGATCTTCTTCAGAGTAGGTGTCTTGTTCTGCCGAAGCAAATGTACCATGTTGAGTACCCTGCTGCTTCTTCCTTTTTGGACATTCATTTTTCCAATGTCCCTGCTCCTTTCAGTAATTACAGGCATCCTTAGCTTTAGGACCCTTGGAAGTTCTCTTGGATTTCTTCTTTCCAGAAATTCTTGGCCCCCTGCTGACTCCACTGGCCACCAATCCGGCACACTGACTGTCTGTCCCAGAACCAGATGCCTTATGGCGTAGCTCTCGAGCATGGAGGGATGATCTTACATCCTCCAATAACATTGAGTCCTTCCCAACAATAAAGGACTGCACAAAGTTCTCGTATGATGCAGGCAATGAAACAAGTAGGATCAATGCTGCATCCTCATCCTCAATCTTTACATCAACATTCCTTAGGTCAAGCAATATTGTGTTCAGCTGATCTAGATGATCCCTCGGCTCAGTGCCCTCATGCATCCTTAAGCTAAACAGACGTTGCTTCTATAACAACTTGTTGGTTAGAGACTTTGTCATGTACAGACTCTCAAGCTTGGACCACAGCTTCTCTGCTGTGATAATATCATCTGACAAGCACAACATAATTATTGAATATGCTTTCTCCTCTAGACTGGCTCACTCATCAGCACTTCCTTCTGCTGATTTATACAAAGGACCCTATAGTCCTTGTTGCTTCAACAAAGCACACATCTTGATCTGCCACAGACTAAAACTGTTTCTTCCTGTAAACTTGTCAATCTTAACATTTAAAGCAGACATTTTTCTCACTAGAAAAGCTTGCGTAGATCCCAAATCCTAGCGTCAATTATGACCTTGGTGCCAATCTACCTTGCTTAAAATAGATAAACAGATTTCATGATGAACCTGGACGCTCCGATACCAGTTTGTTATTACGGATCAATCAAGAAGTGATGGTGATTGTGAGTAAAGATATAAGATAAGCAAGTAAACAAACACAGAAACAAAAATAACACAGATTTAACGTGGTTTCCGGCAATGTGCCGACTACTCCACGGACAAACAAGGATATTTTATTATCACAAGAAAGTTACATCATGTTACAATTAATACATATGATATTTATAGCCTTGGAAATCAAACCCTAACCGAATTAACAGCCAAAACTAGACAATGACTGAAATACCCCAAAAGTAACCTTATCCAAACAGAAAAGTATGCAGACGTGTTCCCCAAGTATGCTGTGAAACAGCAGACTATTCACAGCAACCCAAACATCAGCGGGTTGATAAACCCTGCTGATCTGCCCCAGTTGAACACCAGAATCAGCAGACACCTTCAAACTCTGCTGATCACCACAGCTTCACAGCACTCTCTCGAGTATTACACTCAAAGCAGACCAAACTTAATAAAGATAGTTTAAGTCACCACTATAATAATAATCTTTCATCATGGTAATCCATAATGCGTGTAGGATTACGCACACAATTATTTTCTCTCTTTAATGGCATTTCAATGTTCTTGTGTTTATTGCATTACACTTTTTTTTGGTGGGGTTATTGCATTACACTTTAATCCATACACTTTTCACATGTCATTGTCGATACATTAGTGGGCAAAAACTTGTGGTACTTGTTTTCCCCAAATTTATGGTAAAGGCAAATGGATAAGGTCAAATTGTCCATAAGAAAGCCAAATCCTAGTCACCAACCCATCGTTTCGTTTTGGGTGCATCACCTGATCCACAACCTTGTATTGTTTGTTCTCCCAAATATGTGGCTTTTGTATTTTCATGAATATTACCCGGAAAAAAATATTAAATCATTTTAATATCCAAAGTTGTTGAAAAAAATCTCCGTTTGTTTTGTCAAGAGTTTTTTTTTTTTTTTTTTTTTATATTATATCATCAATTATTTCTTATAATTCTTTCATCAATTAAATCTTTAACTACATAAAAAATATTAAATCATCTATCATCATTTCACTTTATCAACTTTATTACCTTTTTTTTACCATTATTTTATTCATTATTCTACTTTATTTCACCAATCATTTCATAATCTACACAAATTTTAAAAAAACATATTAACTTTCTAATCATTACTTCAATCATTTTATCTAAAAAAACCCCAAAAAAAAAAAAAACTCCAACCCAAAACAAACACAACATAAAGTGATCTATTTTTAAGGTATCAAAAGTGAAATTCGATATTAGTAAGTTAAATTCAAGTTCAATATTCGATATTACAGAGATGAAATATTCATTTTTGACCCTAATGAAGTCGAACGTAACTTGCTATGTTGTGGTGTTGTAGAATAACATTGAAACATTTAACAAGCTCTTGTGATATCATTTGTTTAAAGTCATTTGTTTAAAGATAATGTAATTCGTACTACGGTCAATTTACTTTTTTGGGGCATCACAATGAAAACCGATTTTTTACGAGTAGAATTTATACACAAAACTCGACTTTAAAGAGACCAAAAACAAATTTTGACTTCTTCAAATTTGAAATTTTTCCGAAGTGTGTTGATATCCGAATAGAATGACTGTGATGACATTAACAGTACCCTATGTTTAAATATAAGTTGTTTTACGTTTTTATAGATTATTTGTTAATATAATTTATATTTATCAAACAATTTATTTTACTTTATAACTATGTTATCAACAATATTCAATATATGAATAATGAATCTCAATTAATAATAAATGTCATTGTACTTTATGATCAGAAACATGATTCAATTCTTATACCCTCCTTTAATACAATAAAACATCCAAAAAAAAAAAATGATAATATGCAAAAGGATATGATGTGGGTATGACCCAAGTTATACACGTGACATCCAATTATACAATTTGGATTTTTTAAGTAAACAGGTCTAACGAGCTCAATGATGTATCAAACCTCAGATACGGTTCGACCTCAACAAAACGATCGTAGTCAAGAGGAAAATGCTTCCAAGTCATGTACACAGCACAT
Organism: Gentiana macrophylla; assembly: GCA_026214975.1. Classification (NCBI taxonomy): domain Eukaryota; kingdom Viridiplantae; phylum Streptophyta; class Magnoliopsida; order Gentianales; family Gentianaceae; genus Gentiana; species Gentiana macrophylla. Next base: position 88,713,390 of record CM047807.1, read on the forward strand.
GTCGTTTCCTAGAAACCAAAGTCAGTTCGGTACAAGATACTTATCAGCTCGTACCACCGACATGTTACATGCTCACCTCGGTTTAGGTACCCACAGCTCAAAATAGGTCTTGATGAGCTTAGACGATGTTATACAGTCAACTTGACATAAAGCCACAATCCTATAACGGTTCCATGATCTATGTATACATGGCCATGATTACACGATGACTGCCCCGATAACTACCTTCTGCCATTCACCACGTCTTCAATTACCGCACAACCAACCATCCCACAAGGTGCCCCTATAAAAGGATCCTCATCCCCCATCTTCAAAACTACATTACAATAGCTTATTCCGTTACAGTATAAGGGTATGTAGACAACCAAGTCCGCATTGTCCCAGCTATACTCCATTAACCAATCTACCCCTTACAGTAGTCGGATTACCCTTATGAAGTCCGATTACCCAGTTCATAGCATGATATCCTTGGTGACGATATATACCATTGTCAGTATACTAAGCATTACTATTAATATTTATAGCATTTAACAATTTTATTACTTCGTACGGGTTATCCTAAAGACGGATGCAGTAATTATCAACTTTGTTTATGAAAATGTTAAGGGTATTAGTGGAAATAATGGTTAAGATGTGTGGTGTGTTAAAGTTGACATGTGTCCTTTTATTGTTATGCCGAGATTTGTGTGAGAATGATATTTTATTGTACTCGGCTGTATTCTCTAAAAATCTAATGAGAAAGATTTTTGAGCTCAACTCATCTTCTTCAGCACATTCAATAGAGTTTTCAGTGTATGCTTAAATCAAACTTGGTATCAGAGTTATAGCGCGTTGACTAGCGTAATGAGTATTAGGACCTCATTACATCTAGTTTCGGCTAATTTATTAGTCACAACAATGCATCATACCACTTCTCCGGTGAGCTTAGAATCTGTTCCGGCAACCGGAATGATTGCAACCTCAACAACAGATTCGAGTCTTCATACTCAATTAAGACCTACCTATGGATCCTTGCAATATCCAGGGCTTCTGTATCCCCCATTTTTTCTAGGGAAATTACATATTCTCAGCTGAGTGGACCCATGCTTCATTTACCACCCTGTCATCGGTTCTCGGGTCCCCATCACCTACTCCATTGTTGCAACCTGGATCTCCCTCATGGACACCTTTATCAGACATGCATTGTGAAAATTGCCTCGCAATAATTACCTACTCTAGAGGTATACCATACTTCCAATCGTAAGAGGTCATAAAATGGAAGATCTCTTGCTTGGAATGAGACCCAGACCTCCAGATTCAGTTCGGTTTACTACCATTCCCAATCATGTTGTGGAAGAGTGGAAAACCACATATCAACTGCTGATGGGGTGGCTTTTTAGCTCAATGACTGAACAAGCTCTCATAAAGGACAAAAATATAGGGACAATGCTTCTTAGGGGTCAACTTCAGGATGCTTTTTACAAGATCGCACTCCCCCATGATGGATGCAATAAAAACTCCATTCACTCCAAATCCTTAACTTCATGTCTCTAAAAATTATGTGAGTTGTAATAATTCAGATAGGACCCTGATCAAAGCACATGAGACCGGGCCATCCATCCAGTCAAACTCTTAGTTACATCTTAAATGATTGTAATGTGAAAACTAATGGTACCTTATCTTTTTGTGTATCATGTCAAATTGGAAAATGTCATAATTTATTTCATCGCGTTTCTAATTCTCATGCTAAGACTCACTTTGAGCTTGTTCACACTGACTTGCAGGATCCAGCTCTTGTCTAGCCTATGGAAGGGTACATCTATTATGTTCATTTTATAGATGATCATACTAGGCATACATGGATATCCCTTAAAAACAAAGTTAGAAGCCTTTAATGTCTTTTAGAAGTTCAATGGACTTGTTGAAACTCAGTTTTCCACTAAAATAAAATGTCTGCAATCTGATTGGGGGGTTGAGTATAGATTATTTCAGGAGTATCTTGAAAATGAAGGAATCATCTTTAGATATCCTTGTCCCATGATCATGCCCAACATGGTAGGGTTGAGAGGAAGCATATGCATATTGTTGAGACATGTTCGCTACCACGACTCGCACTCTCGGAGGAAGACATGATATATGAAATCAGAAAGGGTGAAGCGGATAGTAAGTGACCTAAGTCTCGAGTGAGAGGCCGAGACTAGCGTGTCCGCTCTCCCCGACACCTCACCCCTCTAATAATACGAAGAATCGGAGTTTTCGGAGCCCTAGCCCTAACTCAACCCGCCGGTGAGAAGGTGGAGCCGGAGGAAAGCCTTCACTTCACATCCAAAAGCAGTGAAGGCCTCCTCCCCAGTCCTACCCCCGTTGAATGGAAAAATCATGCGTAAATAGGCACTCTAAATGAAAAGGTACATGTTCATTTGACAAAAATCCAGAAAATCGACGGTTCAGTTATATACTAAGGACGAAAATGACGATTGTTCATCAGAAAACAAAGACACATGCACACTTCAAATGAAGAAATCAAAGGCTAAAAACAAGTAAAGGAATGTTACCAATCCAGAATAAAGATGAATCTTGTTGTTTTACCTGTTTGAATGAGAAAAATCCGAGAAGAAAGCCTCGAGATTTCCTAAAGAACCGCCAAAAAACGCTTGCATAATCTCTGAAGAATATTTGAAATCACCAGAATTTTCTGTCATGAGGAAAATCGATAACGCGAAAAGTACATAAGTGTGGAAGGACTGTACAAAGAGCGAACTGAGGGGACGCGACACTTCAAACCCCAGAGTAATTATGACTTTACGGTTATCGAAGAAAAATAATTGTGAGAAAGGACGCGACCCATCACATCCTAAACTATTTAAATCATGACGGTTACAATATCGAGACATTTCACGTTCCACCCATATCTAATACAGAAAACAACTTGCTTCCTCGGCTCTCCCACCACTCTCGGGCTAACTCGACTAGGTCACTATATAACACTACATCAACCAAGCCCGCTCGCTACGGTCGTTCCCGTACATAAAGTCCGATCGCTTTAAGCACGGCACCTCACAGCTAAGCGCTTTCGAGCATAACATGATCAAGACCGGTCGCTATCTTGGCATGGCACCTTGCGGCTATTCGCTTCAAAGCATAACACAATCAAGCCAGGTCGCTTCTTCAGCACGGCACCTCGGGCTAAACGCTTTTGAGCATAAAGCGATCAAGACCGGTCACTATCTTGGCATGGCACCTTGCGGCTATTCACTTCAAATCATAACGCAATCAAGTCTGGTCGCTATTTCAGCACGGTACTACCGACAAAACGCTCGAGCCTAACGCTATCAAGCAGGTTGCTCCACACGACGGGGCATGAGGTAAATCAAAACGGCAACTTACTCTATGAATTATTCATGTGTGTACCATGAATAAAGCAAGAAGTAGGGGGCCACTAATGTTCCGAACCCGCAAATGAGCCTGTGAATGCCACAATTGGGCCTGCCATAAGCCCCGTTAACATAGGATCCTCGGCCCACGATACCCGCATCCTTATAAGATGGATGGGGCGGGTTTTTGATCCAGCTCACCCCTCGCCTTTCCGATATTATCATTGGCGTAGGGAGCCAGGTTCCGATCATTGAAGCCTTCAGTTCACCCCTAAACGGGTCGGCATGAAGCAATGGGGGGGGGGGGCGACCAGTTCACCCCATAGCTAGGTGATGAGAGTCAAATTGACTATCATTTACTATATAATTATACCCCGTTTATACCTCATTTTATATGTTTTCTGATACATTTGGTTGTATTTTGATGTATTTACATCTTGGTTATCATTTCGGGACCTAGGACGTAAAGTCCGGGATTCTCGATCTTTTTCGGTGTATTTACTATACTCTCGGTCACCCTAGTGTCCTGTAGGGATTACGTGTGGTATTTGTGGTGATTTTTTACAGGACTTAGGTGTTCGAGATGTCTGGAAGGCGAGATACGAGGATTGGAACGTGTGCCCGAAGATTAAACGTTCAAACGGATCAAAACGCGTTGGTACTACAACCATACCTTCCATTGATCTGCATTTTGATCTACCTTAGAGGCATTTTCTGGGCTGTACATCTGCATGAAAGTTGTAGATAATTGAATGATATTTCCAACGCATCTTGAATCACTCAAATCGGAGTTCTACACACAAAGTTATGGCCGATTTAATGAGGGTGTGTCAGCTAGACGCGCGCCTGAGAAATGATAGGCGCACGCCTGGCAGTTAAATTGGTCCAGAAAGTTTCAGTTCGTGTTTTAGCATGCTAGGCATATGCCTAGCAAAGCCTAGGCGCATGCCTAGCAAAGCCTAGGCGCATGCGTCCAGATCTGCCAAAACACTATAAAACCCCCCAAATTCATATATATATATATATATATATATATATATATATATATATATATATATATATATATATATATATATATCGATTTTTCCACGTTTTTCTTCATCTTTTATTAGATTAGATTAGTTTGTAGGTTGATTAGCTTAGTTTAGTTGTAGATTGTTGTAATCCAGAGGATCTCGGTGATAGCTTGACACGTTATTGATGGGATTTCGCTCGTAGATTCGATTTTCTACAGCTATATATATTCGTATTTCAATTTCCTTTCTTGTTCTTGCTTTCAATCTTGTTAAATGTTTGATTTCTTGTTATTTTCTTGTTATAATGAGTATCTAATCCGTTTTTAGTCGAGTTATGTGAAAATCTTCGAAATCGAACTTTAGATTGTTCTTGTGGTGTTCTTGATATTTGACTGTTGATTCTCGATGTTACCGTAAATCTAGAACTTATTCTTAATGACCTTTATTGAACTCGCGACTCGATAATCGTATTTCACGTATCTTCTTTATAGATGTATTTTTCGTGAGGATACGGGAACCGGGGTTCTAGGATCACCCTGTAAAACCGACTGAGTTGTTCAGATTCGGTCTCGTGTGTGAGGTTTATATCATTGTTATGAGCGTCTCATCGGGCGTAGACCGTGTTAGGTCAGTCAAATCCGGTCGGACTGTTGAACCTGACATAGGAGGGTAGATTATTGAAGTAAATGTCTATTCTCGAATTAGGAAACGACACCCTTCGAGTGACATCGAGGCAGACTGTTGAACCTGACATATGAGGGCAGATTATTGAATTAATGTCTGTTCTCGGAAATAGGAAACGACACCCTTCGAGTGACATCGAGACGTTTAGGTGAGTCAAGAACACCTCCGGATCGAGCTAGGGTTAGAAAGTAGTTGGTTGGATCATAGCTCGACTATCTCTTTTATATAGTTTTTAATCTTTGTTTTGTATATTTAGTTGTTAGAATCGGTGATCTGACAAGTCACCGCCTTCAGTTTTTGTGTTGACCTAAACTAGGAACGAGGCCGACTTTGGTACTCGACTAGATTCCTGTGGGATACGACCTTGACTCACCAATTCTAGGCTACAGTTGACCCGGTACACTGCCGGTAAGATTGGACACTTAGAAAAGGCCGATCAAGCTTTCTGGCGCCGTTGCCGGGGAATCCGGTTGATATCTATGAGTTAGTTGAGTTTTTAGTATTTTGTCGTTTTTCTTATTTGTTTTTTTATGTATAGTTTGTTTTATTTGTTGTTGTTGTGATCACACCACATACTTCGGTAGTGGTAGTGATAAGATACCGTGATTGTGTTTGTGTTATTTCCCTAATTTGCAGATAATGAATGTTCGGGGAAAGTGAGTTCGTTGTTCTGTGCAATGGACTCATCGAACAAATCGTGGTGGTGGGGATTGAGCTTCATATTTCAATTATTTCATTTTCAGGGGATGCTCAATTCCTACGATTTTGGTAGGGAGAAGCAATGGTTTTCTCTCCTGTGGTATAGCTATCCTTGACATAGTTCAAGGTAGAGAGTCGAGCTGAGGACTTTAAGCTCAGAATGTGTTTTATTGCTTTTCTTTCCCCTCGTGTGTCATTGTGTTTCTTTAGTTTGTAATATGATACTTCGGGTAAGTTTTGTTGTAATATAACTCGAAGAAAGTGTGTTTGGGGGGGGGCTAGTGCGGTGTTTTGGTTTTTGATAAGTTGTGGTAATCCTGGTAGTTTCATTGTGTTATATCCCATAATTGTACACCTTTGGTGTTGGTTGTGTATATTTTATAAGTACAGGTACCCTAGGAGTTCATTTTATGGATGCCACTTGATCGTACTCGTGCCTTTTCCGGTTGTAAGCTAAGTTTTCTATCCTTATCATTCGTGTTTGGTTTTAAAGTAGGGGTGGTTGGTTTAGTTTCGATGTTTCGTTTTCATGTCAAACGAGTTATACTTAGTAATTGTAATCTCTTTAGTGTAAATGAGTCAGTTTTCAAGAATTTTGATGCCTTTGACATTGTTTGTGATACATTGAGCCTTTAGTATTGTTTTGTTAAACATATAGTGATTGTATAGATGCATTTGGTTTGTGTTGTGATCATGTATTGAGAATGGAATAGTTCTATCACGTTAGCTTTGACTTCACGAGTCACCTTGACTAGTGAACGATTATGGTAGCTATTAATGATCTGCTTACCTAGAATTTATATTAGTAACTTCTAGGCGAAATAGAAAGGTCGTCGTTGTTAGGTGCGGTATGACGGTTTTGGCATTTATTTTGACCCGATCAGAGCCAAAGGCCAACCTGAACGATTAATCCATTGTTACCCCTCTAAGCCTTTTGTAGGTGGTTAGACTGACACCCGAACTAGCCTTTCGTGTTACTAACCCGTGAAAATCGATTTCCCTAACTTTATTTCAGTCTACGTACCCTTGACTACCTTGCAATTGAGCTTGTTCGTTCCGCACATTTATATGATGTTGCGAGGTATTGTTGAGACGTAAGTAATGGTATGGAGTCGTGATTTACGAGTTATTCGGAACGAGGAGTGTAGCAATGTGTAGGTTTCTGTTTTGTTCGGAATTTTGATGTATATAAGAAGAAGAAAAAAAAAGGAAAAAAAAGAAGAAAAGAAAAGAAACAGAAGTGGTAAATGTGCATATTTATAGTTTGATATAAGTACAAAAAGGGACTAATGTGTTTTATAATGAAGAAATGTGAAGTTGGAGTTAGGGTTCGGTTTGAAACCCAATAGTGTAAATAGTCAGGAAGCATTGAGACGAAGTTGAAAACCGAGTACGTGTTTATATTTATCGGTTAAAGCTCTTTTGCATTTTCTTCTTTCTTTTTGTATCGTAAATATCCTTTCGTTAGCCCCGACCCTGGCTTAACATTATAACCCTTCAAGTCCTGCTTGACCCTACTAGACTTCGATTGACCTCGATTAGTGGAGATGTTTATGAAGTATAAGACTATGGTGTAACCTTGGTACATTATATGTCTATAATCTAAACCGGTCGTAAGTGATAAATGTCGATGAAGCTATACACACACACACATTCTTTTATCAATACAAGGTTCAACTTAAATCCTATGCATTTGTGTCAATTACTTGTGTTTTACCATTGCAATTCTTATAGACTAGAAGTATGATTGAAATGTTGACTCCATCTTTATTTGTGAATCGCTCATCTTTGCTCGAGGGCGAGCAAAAGTTAAGTAAGGGTAGTTGATGAGAGTCAAATTGGCTATCATTTACTATGTAATTATACCCTGTTTATACCTCGTTTTATATGTTTCTGAGACATTTGGTTGTATTTTGATGTATTTACACCTTGGTTATCATTTCGGGACCTGGGACGTAAAGTCCGGGATTCTCGGTCTTTTTCGGTGTATTTACTATACTCTCGGTCACCATAGTGTCCTGTAGGGATTACGTGTGGTATTTGTTGTGATTTTGTACAGGACTTAGGTGTTCGAGATGTCTGGAAGGCGAGATACGATGATTGGAACGTGTGCCCGAAGCTTAAACGTTCAAACGGATCAAAATGCGTTGGTACTACAACCATACCTTCCATTGATTTGCATTTTGATCCACCTTAGATGTATTTTCTGGGCTGGACATCTGCATGAATGTTGTAGACAATTAAATGAGTTTTTCAACGCATATTGAATCACTCAAATCGGAGGTCTACACACAAAGTTATGGCAGATTTACTGAGGGTGTGTCAGCTAGGCGCGCGCCTGAGAAATTCTAGGCGCACGCCTAGCAGTTAAATTGGTCCAGAAAGTTTCAGTTCGTGTTTTCAGCATGCTAGGCGTACGCCTAGCAAAGCCTAGGCACACGCCTAGCATCCAGATCTTCCATAAAGGAAGTCAGTTTTGCTGCATTTCAGGCCATCTGGAATTGGCTGCATATTCCAGATTTCTTAGCTGGGTAGACCAGATGAATGGTTTCTCTACCTGCACCCTAGAAAGGAAGTCAGTTTTGGATGTGGACTCATTTATTATTGATGTCCATATGTCATCCCTATTCTTCTTCACTGAACTCCGTTTTTCTTGGTATACACCCCTTTCCTCAAATATCCCCCCTTTAGCTATGTATTCTGCTACGTTTTCATCACTTTTGGGTATTTGAGTATTGGGGTGATATGATCGTATCCCATTTGGGTCTTTGATGTCAAAGAACCTAGTATCCCTAGTGTCCAACTTTTTTTTAAGTTGAACTAGGCAATGTAAATGAGGCTCCCCATCAGCATGATTTTCAGTACAGATTCTAGCATAAAAAATGTCTAGGTCTTTAAGTAAATTAAACAAAAAATCTAGGCAGAAAAGTGGTATGATTGGGCAATGTGGGTATGTTAAAAATACTGATTTGCCTTGAAGTCTATATGGCGGAGGTCTGCGAGGCATATTTAGTATTTTTAGAGATAGAAAAATAGATAGAGAGTCAGAAGGAGAAATAGTGTTTTTGTAACTTCTTTCTTACAATGGTTTTGCCGAGGGACAGAGGGACATTTATAGTGCCCTCTAATTCTGATTTTTAATCCTGGCCGTTCACGTGGCAAAACCAAATAATATTACTGGTTTTGCCCACGTGTCGGCATCTGATTTGGTATTGGTGGTAGACAGCTGTTCCCACCCACGTGGATACAGTATCTGATTGTCGGTCAACACTCTCTTTTTACTGTTGTACGATAGTTCTTGTCGGTACTTTTTCACTGCTGAGCAATAGTGAAAACGCGTTTTAATTTATCTTTTATGCTTTAGCAACTATCGTCTCTCAGACAATCATTGCTCTTTTTGAATTTTTCCTCTGAATACTATTCATAAAGCGACTTTTTACTGTAGCAATTGATCGGAACGAAGAATTTTTTGAGTTTTTCTCCGATTTATTGGTTTTATATTGATTTTCTGGGAAAAGCATCTACAACAGAATGGAAATACCACTAGCTGAAACCGTTTCTGGTGATTACGAGAATGATTGTACTGATGTCAAGTCAGGATCATCTGTTGTATCTGTTAAGTTAAAATACCCTAGTTTTATTGACAGGGCATTCAAAAAGATGAAGAATCTGTCAGTGATGATATATAGTTGTCTGTTGATGTACATACCTCAATGCCCAATGAATTCTGAAGGTTGTGTTAGGGTTAGGGTTTTTGATAACAGATTATGCGAACCTGATTGCAAACAGGCAGAGTTCGTGTTCCCAGTATCTTGTTGTTTGAATATGACTTATTTTGGTACTGCTTATGCTAGTTTGAATGACAAGGAATGTCCATAGTCAATTACTTATGTTTTGGAAAATGCTAATATTAAGGCCGATGTTAATTACTGCAAGATGAAAGCTTTTCTGAAGCTGTCAACAGTGAATAGGCCCAATGAATTAGCATTTAGAGGTCCAGTAATTGACATAAAGTCTAAAATTTTCAGCAGGGATAATGTTGATGTATGGCACTGTGGATTTAAAAAGCCCACTTTGAGTCGTTGTCATAGTGCTCGAGTTGACCACATTGGAAAGCCCAAGCCTATAACATGTGGACCTGGAGATGCATTTTCAGATAGCAGATCGTCTTTTAGTCATTTGGAGAGGCCCAGTATTTGCGACAAGCCCAATATTCCAGCAACCTCTAGTAATGTAATATCTGATAAAGTTGGGCCTAACAACAGTGTTGGGCTTATCAGCAGTGAAGATCCAGTCAAACTTATAGAGGAAGTTGTTAAGAAGAATTTTTTGGAAACTGAAAAAATAAAATTAAATATGGTGTTGCGAACAAACCGAATTGGGCAAAACCTGTAATATTATTTGGTTTTGCCACATGAACGGCCAAGATTAAAAATCAGAATCAGAGGGCACTATAAATGTCCCTCTGTCCCTCCGCAAAACCATTGTAAGAAAGAAGTTCCAAAACACTATTTATCCTTCTGAATAACTATCTATTTTTCTCTCTTTTAAAAAACTAAATATGCCTCGCAGACCTCCTCCATATAGACTTCAAGGAAAATATGTCTTTTTAACATATCCACACTGCCCAATCATACCACTTTTCTGCCTAGATTTTTTGTTTAATTTACTTAAAGACCTAGACATATTTTATGCTAGAGTCTGTACTGAAAAAATCATGCTGATGGGGAGCCTCATTTTCATTGCCTAGTTCAAATTAAAAAAAAGTTGGATACTAGGGATCCTAGGTTCTTTGACATCAAAGACCCAAATGGGATACGATCATATCACCCCAATACTCAAATACCCAAGAGTGATGAAAACGTAGCAGAATACATAGCTAAAGGGGGTATATTTGAGGAAAGGGGTGTATACCAAGAAAAAGGAAGTTCAGTAAAGAAGAATAGGGATGACATATGGACATCAATAATAAATGAGTCCACATCCAAAGCTGACTTCCTTTCTAGGGTGCAGGTAGAGCAACCGTTCATCTAGGCTACCCAGCTAAGAAATCTGGAATATGCAGCCAATTCCAGATGGCCTGAAATACAACCACAATACGAGCCCAGATGGACAAGTTTTATCAACATCCCCCAAGCGTTAATAGACTGGGTTCACCAAAATTTATTTTTGGTAAGCATAGAAAACCTACAAACTTTTGTAGGACAACATGCAACCCAAAAAATGTTGAGTGGGCACGTGAAGTAACTAATATAGAACTTAATGAACGTTTTTATAATATGCTAGGCGTATTAGAAACTGATCGATCTTCTCCCCCACCTGCAGGACCCAACGAACAAACCGGACCGCCCCCTTTCGATGATAATTGAAGGCCCAACAAGAACTGGAAAGAGTGCTTGGGCTAATTATACCCGTAAAAGTCATCAACATTGACCTTAAATCGAGATTAATAATATATATTTTATATTAAATCACATGTTTATATGGATTATTTAATGTTATGTGATTTATATTATACAATTTGATATTTATCCATTTTTATTATATAATTTGATATTTATCCATTTTTATTATATATTTTGGTATTTATCCGTTTTTATTATTTTATTATTTAATTTGAGATAAATATCTATTTTATAGATTGAGATAATTTTGGAAGATAAATACAAATGGAAGAATTAAATCTCAAGATAAATCCAAGGAAATCCGGATGCATTAAAGATAAAGATCGGATAAGCACGAAAAGAGGAGTAAGACATGACAAGCGCCGGCAAACCAATCCAAAGAGTGGCGCCGACTTTGGAGGACACGCATGAAGGGGGGGGGGGGGGCATCTTATTTTTATTTTGAGATCGGCCGGGAGTTATCTCTTATTTGTTTTGATATTTTAAAGTATATCTCTTAATTAGCTTGAGCTCCTATAAATAAAGGCATATCATACACGCCAAAAACACACAACATACACACAATTCATAATTAAATCTTCAGTTTTTCTTAGAGCAGTTTTTACAAGTTCTGCAGTTATGTAAGTTCTTGTATTTATTTGTTCTTTGTTCTTTGTAATTAAGCCCCCAATTATTGTTTATCATTTGAGGTTGTTCGTTCTTCACCGAACGATGTAGATCTAAGGATACGATATGAGGCAGTGGGGATTCCTTGTCTATGAGGATCCACACGCCCAGATCTGTTATCCAGTGACCTATAGATGACTTTGGTATGATCGACAACCGTGTTTTTAATAGATCTATATAATTGCTATATGAATCTCTATTTTATCCGTTACGTATGTAGAAACGCTAAGATTTAGTTGTTCGTCGCGTCAATCTAGCCACGTCTTTATGGTGTGATTGTCCACCTAGAATTTCTTATCTTAGTAGGTAAGGCTACGGCTACGTTACTCGTCTGTTTTAATTAGCGTATGATTAGGAAATACCAATATAGGGCTCCTAGGTCGGCTCATGAATTGATCTTCCGGGACTTTCAACGAGATCTAGATCTGTTCTGTATTAGGGAATTGAGCTCACCTAGTTATACGTAAATCGTAGATTAACATGAGACCGTGCAGGTAATTGTTAATGGGACGGAGACTGATGCGATCGCTTAGGAAGTACGCCTAATCACAGGAATGTTGCCTAGGTGAGGAATACGGTTAATATCGGCATCCCTAGTTTTGTAAGCGTGCGAGTCATATGAGATGGAGGCCGAAAAAGCGAAGTCACGTAATGTAGCATAGTGATCTAGATGGCCTACCCGGAGCTAGATCTAGTTTAGGGGATGACTCCCGTAGCCACTATAAAAGAAATACGAATCGGATTAATAGTTGTCGAGTCTAGCTTAATTATATAGAATCTCTAGGTCCAAACGATAACATAATAATTGGGGAGGTTAATTACGTTGTTTGTGTCGTGTCCTTTATCTTTCTTCTCTTCTGTTGGTCGTAGACCACCTCTGTGTCTTTGACATGAATGATTAATTGTTTGTATATAAATGATCCACAATTGGTTCCCTATGGGATCGACCATGATTCGCTATAGCTATACTACGATGGACTTAGTCCTCTTGCTAGTATTGGTTTATGGTGGTCAAGCATTTTATTATCACTTGATCTACGTCATCATCTTCCATCCTTCACAAAATTCTCTTTCCCCTTAAGGCTTGTCTCTAAGTGTCACTACTTCTTAATTAGTGAATCCACTCGAATCAATTCTCCAATGTGGGACAAATGAATACACATTATTCTTTTAACACTCCCACATATTTTACTTTATCTTCATGCAATAATTTCTCATTCATCCGATATCGGTATCGAGTGATTCAAAAGCCTAACGTCAACTACTATCTTAGTAGTTTTTCCAAAATTGTTTTTAGCTCCCGAAAATTCATTCCGTAAGTCAATCAAATCCGGGCTTGAAATGGGCTTTTCGCCACTCACACTTAAACCTATTTTGGAGCTAAAACACTATAACGTTCCAACATCAGAACACTAAAAAAGTCTTGGAAAGCATAAGAGCTAGAGCTTCTCCAAAAATATTCTTGTGGTATAAGCTTCCATACGGATTTCGCTCGTTTGCAATCAAACAAACCGTGTTGGATGGTTTCTTCGCCCATATTAAAAATTTTGCACATGTCATTTCCAATTCCACTAGTACGGAGTCCCACAGCAGTGGGAAGAGCATTCGTAAGCCGTTTCCAACAGAAGTGTGTAGTTCTAGGCATCACATTCAAATTCCATAGTGAAGTGTTTAACAAAAATTCTTTAAGTTGGTGTTGCGGGTGCATAGATTCAAAATATCTGTCAACATCATATTTCACCAAACTCTGCATGATTTGACCAAAAATTTGAGGCTTTCTCATTACACTCGGGTGTCACGGCCGTAATGCTGAAATAAATCACTTATTGAACCCCAGATAAATGGTCCCCACTCCCCATGTCCCATATGATGAATGGAGATGATAATCAGGTTACCCGTGGCTCAGAGTCAATGAGCTTGCCTTTTATACCAAAGAACTGAAAGAAGCCCCCCATTTACGGGGTTCGAACCTCCAACATCTAGCTTAAGGTCCTGGTTGCCTTAAGCACCCAAACTTCTTACCAACTGGGCTATGTTTTGAGGTCAACGATGAAATAAATAAAGACGGCTTCCAGGTTTAATGTTTGGGAGGTGAAAAAAGCATGTACTCCTTTCAAAGATTTCTAACAAACAAGAAATCTCCATGCACACCAAAACAACAAAAATATATTCTAATTACTAAAGTACTACTCCCTCCGTTCCTTATTATATGTCGTATTTGAGAAAAACACACAAATTAAGAAAATGAGTAATTGCATTAACTTACATTAAAAAATACTAAAAAAATCTTGAAAAGTGAAGTGGTGTATTGAATATGACAGATTGATTGGTTGAATGAGCTTAGAAAGTTGAAAAGTAATATTAAAAAGCTGAAAGAGTATTAAAATATGTATTGAAAATGTAACTACGACTATAAAAAAGAATTTTTTATCTTGGCAACTGCGACATTGAAATAGAAACATGGGGAGTATTATATTAGGTATAACACAAAAATTAATATTTAGGCATCATATGCGAAATATTTCCACTCAAAAAAGAAGTTGATTTATGTCAAAATCCACATGAAGGTATAGAAATGAAGCATACGAGGGTAGAGAATGATCATACAATCATAAAGTTCACATCAACTACTCTCACTTAGCTTTTGATCGTCACATCAACTGCACAGCCGTTATAGTTAAATTGTATTACAGAGAAAAGTGAAAATTATTAGTCTTGCTTGATAACCAAGCGTGGGAGAGAGAGTTGTGGTTGTCGCTCTGCATCTTTTTGTTAGTTATAAAAGTTGCTAACACCGTTAAATAATTAAATCTTGCAAAACTAACACATAAGGAATACCTGCAAGGGAAATGTTACGAGTACAACCAATTATGATATCTATAATTAATAATAATGTATGATATATTGATTGATACTATTATCAATTGGGTAAAATTAGGTTGTGGTCTTATAGCATTGTCCATCTTCTAATAGAGTTTGGGTTAGAAGATAATTTGCAATTAATAATGCATATAGAAAATTCATAAGATGAGCTTGCATTAATATAAGGCATGAATGTATGATAAGAAATAGTTAATGTAATGCATGAACATAGTTTTTGTAACATGAAATATATATAAAGCCATGTAATCCAAGCTATTGGAGGCAAGCAAGAAAGTGAGAATTATTTAATATAAAAGATTTCTTCAAGTGCAATAGCACTACAATACATATAATTTGTAGCATATCACTTGTTCTTGCTATATATCACCAACAAATTGTGGTATCAAAGCCAGGTTATACATCCCAAATTAATGGAATCAAAACAATCTCCTACTTCCATGTTCTTATACTCCGAATCAAGTTCCAACATTTGAAGGAGTGCATTTTGATTATTGGAGTAGCCAAATGGAGACTCTCTTTATTTCCCAAGATTTATGGGAAGTTGTGGATGAAGGTTTTATAGAACAACAAAATGATGATGAAGAATGGACGGAGGCTCAACAAAAGGAATACAAGAAAAATATAAAAAAAGATGCAAGTGCTCTCCGGTTTATTCAACAAGGATTGAGCAAAGCAATATATCCAAGAATCCATGGTGTCAAAAGTTCAAAGCAAGCATGGGAAATTTTAAAAGAAGGATTTCATGGAAATGAAAATGTTACATCCATCAAACTTCACTTTGGAGGGAGTTTGATAATTTATCGAAGAAGGATAATGAAGTCTTGCAAGTGTATCTCACTCGAGTTGCCGAAATAGTAAATCAAATCAGAAGCCTTGGTGACACTATTGAAGACAAAAAAGTTGTCCAAAGGGTTCTTCGAAGCTTCCTTCGAAATTTGATTATGTTGTTGCAGCCATTGAAGAATCTAAATATTTGTCTACATATACTTTAAATGATTTAATGAGTTCTTTGCAAGTGCATGAAGAAAGAATCGGAAAGTCTTCGAATCAACCTTTAGAGCAAGCTTTTGAATCAAAGCTAAATTTTAATTCAAGATCCCAACAACAAAACAGATGGGGATTTACCCGAGGTAGAGGAAGAAGCGGATCATCCCGAGGTAGAGGATCATTTCAAGATAGAAGAAGAGGACGGGGACAAGAAAATCAACCAAGGAGTCATGGCGAGAGTTCGAATTCGCAAACATAAAATCTTCGTATATGCAAAATTTACAGAAAATCAAATCATGAAACAAGTAATTGTTATTCAAATGCAAGAGGTGTAGAAATCCGAATCACTCATAGAGAAATTGCTTCTATCAAAATAATGATAATAAGGATGAAGCCAACTTGTCCAAAGATGAAGGAGAATGAATTTTTTCTTGTATGACGGGTCAACGGCAACCACAAAATGTGTGGTATTTGGATAGCGGTTGCAGTAGTCACATGACCGGTAACAAAAATATTTTCATTAATCTTGATGAAAATTTCAATTTTGAAATTAAGCTTGGTGATGGTAAATTACACCGGTCAAAAGAAATATGAACTATTTCAGTTCATACTAAAGGAGGTCATAGAAAATTGATTAGTGATGTTCTTTATGTGCCAACTTTAACAAGTAATCTCCTTAGCGTTGGACAACTTCTTTGGAAGGGATACTCTGTATTCTTTGATGATGAAAAATGCAAGATTTATGACAAGGAAAATTGTTGCACCATTGCTACAATTCAGATGAGTTCAAATAAGGTCTTCCCGATGATCATGCCTTCAGAAGAAAATATTGCCTATGTGTGTGAAAATATTGATCAATCGAAAATTTGGCATTTGAGGTTTGGACATCTTCACTATAAAAGGATGCAACTTCTTAAGCAAAAAAATATGGTGGTCGGACTTCCAAATGTGGAAATGAAAAATCATATTTGTGAAGGATGTGTTTATGGAAAAATGCATCGATTACCTTTTCCTAAATCATCTTGTAGAGCTAGAGAGCATTTGGAACTAATTCATGTCGATATTTGGTGTCCCTCAAGAAATCTTTCACTTGGAGGAAAGAGGTACTTTATTTTGTTCGTGGATGACTATACAACAATGATGTGGGTTATTTTTTAAATGAAAAATCCGAAGCATTTTCCATATTCCTTAAATTTAAAGCTTTGGTGGAAATCAATCAAATCATCAAATCAAAACTCTTCGACTGATCGTGGTGGAGATTTTATTTATACTCCATTTATGAATGATTGCAAAGAAAATGGTATTCAAAGACAACTCACTATTCGGCGGAGTCCACAACAAAACGGAGTGGCAGAGAGAAAAAATCGTACAATTGTTGAGATGGCGAGAAGCATGTTGATTGGAAAAAATTTACCCAAAACCTTTTGGGCTGAAGCTTTGCATACGGCGATTATCTTTTGATTACATGTCGTACGGAGGCGGTGTTAAACCGAACACCATATGAAGCATGGAATAAGAAGAAACCAGTTGTTGATCACTTGAAGATTTTTGGATGTGTTGCATATTCTCATATCTCTGCTCCGAATAGAGATAAATTTGATGAGAAAGGTGAGAAACTTATTTTCATTGGTTATAGTGATGAATCAAAAGGCTATCGCTTATACAATCCTATAACTAGCAAGCTTGTTATTTCAAGAGATGTTATATTTGATGAAATGGCTTCTTGGAGTTGGGATGGAAATTCATCCAATGTAATATCTCGAGATGAATTTTTTGAATATTCAAAATCGGATGATGAATATGATCATACAACTCCTCCCCAAAGTCCAAATCCTAGTCCACCAAAATCTCCAGATCAAGATGAAGGTACAAGTTCAGATTCACCGGTAAGAAAAACTTGTTCGTTGAGGGAAATCTATGGAACTAGTGAGTTCGCTCTATTTTTTTGTGAACCACAAAATTTTGAAGATGCATCAAAAGACGAGTAATGAAGAAAATCCATGCAAGATTAGAATGATTGAAAAGAACAGAACTTGGCAGCTAGTAGAAAGACCAAAGGACAAAGATGTTATTGAGCTAAAGTGGATTTTAAAAACAAAATTTAATGAAGATGGAAGCATATTGAAGCACAAGGCAAGGCTTGTTGCAAAAGGATACTCTCAAAAACCAGAAATCGACTTTAATGAAACATTTGCACCAGTTGCTAAAATGGAGACTATCCGAATTGTTCTTGCTCTTGCAGCACAGTTAGAACTTTTAGTATATCAACTTGATGTAAAATCGGCATTTCTGAATGGAGAACTTGAAGAGGAAGTGTATGTTCAACAACCTCAAGGTTTTGAGGTCATTGGCAAAGATGATAAAGTTTACCGTCTCAAGAAAGCTCGTTATGGCTTAAAGCAAGCACCAAGAGCTTGGAATACTAAGATCGACAAGTATTTTCTCAAAAATGGATTTCATCGAAGTCCTAATGAGCCCTCTCTTAATGTCAAGAAAAATGGTAATGATTTTATCTGCATTTATGTTGATGATCTCATCTATATGGGCACGAGTTTGAAATTGCTTGAAGAATTCAAACAAAAAATGATGAGTGAATTTGAGATGACTGATTTGGGAGTCATGAAATATTTTCTGGGAATTCAAGTGAAACAATCCAAGGGAGAGATTTTTATCTCTCAAGAAAAAATATCGAAAATATTTTGAAGATTTTCGCATGGAAAATTGCAACCCGATTTCTACTCCAATGGGAGTAAATGAGAAGTTTAAAAAGGATGATGGTGCCGGTAAAGTTGATGCAAAGCTATTTTGAAGTCTCGTTGGTTCTTTAATTTATCTCACAAACACAAGACCTGATATTGTTCATGCGGTGAGCATGATTTCAAGATACATGAATGAACCAAGCAAACTACATTTTGCAGCAGCTAAAAGAATTTTGAGGTATTTACAAGGAACGAAGAAAATGGGCATCAAATATGTCAAAGAAGATGAATGAAAGTTAGTTGGTTTTACCGACAGTGATTGGGTTGGTTCATTGGATGACCGGAAAAGTACTTCATGCTATTTATTTTCCTTGGATCAAATGATATTTCATGGAGTTCAAAAAACATCAGACAGTGGCATTATCATCTTCAGAAGAAGAATATATTACAGGCTCAAATGCAACATGTGAAGGAATTTGGTTACGAAGATTACTTGCAGATTTACAACAAGTTCAAAAGGAGCCGACGATAATTTATTGCGACAATATGTCTGCAATAGCAATGATAAAGAATCCAGTGTTTCATGCAAGAACAAAACACATCGAGTTGAGATATCATTTCATTCGAGACATGGTGAACAAAGGTGAAGTTATGTTGGAATTTGTCAAGTCCAATCACTAGCTTGTAGATTTTCTTACAAAACCAATTCAAGTGGAGAAATTTCAGAAGGCTAGGCGTCTGCTCACAATTGCAAATTAAGAAGGGGTGTTAGAAGATAATTTGAAATTAATAATGCATTTAAAGCATTAGTATCAAAGTCTCTATCCCTATCTCCAAAAATATTATTAAATATTACATATCCCTACTTTACAGCAATTAAATTCAGAGTACACTTCATCAGTATCTCTATCTCTATCCTTACACTATTAAAATATTCATTCTTTACCTATAACCACTTTTTTCAAAATTAATTTTTGTTAGAAATAGAGAGAAAAAATGAATAAAACATATGTACGGTGAGCTACAGTACCACCCTACATTGAGGGTGACACTGTTCATGGTCCCTATTGTAAGGAAAGGATGAAGAGGCTCATGGAATGTGTTTTTTTTTGTATCCCTATATTTTATCCCTATTGTGAAGATAAAAGAAGGTGTAGGGAGTTTGATACTAATGCTCTTAGAAAATTCATAAGATGAGCTTGCATTAATATAAGGCATGAATGTAAGATAAGAAATAGTTAATGTAATGCATGAACGTCTATTAGTTTTCTGTAACATGAAATATATATAAAGTCATGCAATCCAAGCTATTAGAGGCAAGCAACCAAGTGAGAATTATTTAATACAAAAGATATCTTCAAGTGCAATAGCACTACAATACATATAATTTCTAGCATATCACTTGTTCTTGCTATATATCACCAACAGTTTGTACCGATTTCAACGAATAATGATACGTGCACAACCGTAGTGTCACAACGGTCATTTGCACCGTTGATTATGATGAATTTACATTATGATGACCCATCACGATCAACGATTGTGACACAACGGTCATGCCAGTATCATTAGTCATCACTGATCATTTCAATCAACAATATTACCCATTTTGGCTAAGGAGCTGATGGCCGGGGTATGTCCAACAAACAAAGCAACATGTCCCATAAGCTTATCTTTCCTAGAAAAAGTGGTTCCACAAGAACACTGCCATTTGAGATCCCCACAGTGTTTTTCATGGGTGCGCAGATCAGACAGCACAGAGAACTGTTTCTTATTGCATCTCTTGCAAACATACATCTTAGGACAATGGCTTCTTTTGTAATGATTTTTCACACATATCATTGATTTCAATGGCTGAAACTTTGCATGCTTCTTGTTCCATCTACATCCCTCATGCGGGCACGAATATTTTCGAGGCACTTCGGCGGGGACTACTCCATGATCATGAGCTTTTCCTTGTTGGCCTTCTCCTCCATTGTTGTTGTTGTTGTTGTTGTTTTTCAGCGGGTTGCTTAAAGCAGCACTTGATTTGTATTCATCCCCATGTGCCCTCATGTGCATCCTCAAATTCGCATCGCGCTTAAACCCTTTCCCACAAACCTGGCAATAATGAGTGTATTTTGCTAATATGTCTGCAGCCTTCAACTCAACAATATCGTAATTCTTTACCAACGACGACATTTTCTCTTGCACACTTTCTTCTGGATTTTTTTCAACTTTCAAAGGCAAATCCCTTATTACATTTGTAACAATATTATTACTACTACGACTACAAACCCTAGGCGAGATGTCATTACTCCTGCTAGCAACATCAGTCGTAGTATTACAAGTTGTTGTCTTATTGACATCCGTCGTCCCACACCAGTCGAGGGATTCGCTCATATAAAATCCAGAAGGGTCCCTTTCGATCACCCCATCCGGATTAATCAGATCCTTATTAACCCACAAACCACTAGACGACGTGTTTAAACGTCCGTCAGATAAATTGTTGTTATATACACTTGTCATCTGCTGGCAAGTGTACATAACTGAAGTAGCTGTAACAATAATTTCTTGAATCAAAGTGCCTATGCTAGCTATAGCTATGGCCGTTGACCCATAATTATAACTAGGTTGCTGCTGTAAATTTTGATCATGTGGGGAAATAAAGAAACTTGCAAGGGATTGCACCTGATTGATCTTGTCTTTAAGTAGTGAAATATTGTATAAGAAATACCCCGTGTGGGATCCTGAAGAGACCGCCGCCGTCGCCGTCGCCGCCGCCGCCGCCGCCGCCGCTGCAGAAATCATATCTTCAGCGTACATTTGCAAGCCTTGTGGAGCTGTAACCCCATTATTAAGGAAATAAGAACCAGAACCGGTATTGATCATCTTGATAGCTAGAGTGCAATTTCTTGTTGCTTTAGGCAATCACTCTCTCTCTTTTTACTTTATTTTTCTTCTTTGTTTTGTTAGAAAGTTTCAAACCTTTAATTGCAGTTGTTATTATGTGAACATATATTTGAATAAACAAGGAAAATACTCACCTTTTTTTCACCGGGAGAACTAATTGGATTGTTGATCTTAATGACACAACAGTCAATCTATTCGGAATCCACAGTTGAGACGAATTCCGATTTTCCGAAAGTCGAAATTTGCTTTCGACTAATCTAAAATTGAGTTTTGTAAATTTATTCGACTTGAAAGATGTCCAATTTCATTGTTGTGCAATAACAATGACATAAAAAAACAGTGATACGGGTACAACTGTTGTGACACGAGTGTCACAATATGCATCTACATCGGTGATTTTTAATGTAGTTCAACGGTGTTGATTCACGTTGTGACACTCATTATTTGACACGATTATGAGTAATGATACGAGTACAACGGTTTTGCCACAACAAGTAACATAACAAAGATCCGTATCGTTGTGTCTGTATTATTACTTCACGGTTATATCCGTATCACTAGTGAAAAAAACAAAGAGAGTTTTAAAAATAAAAGTCAAATGTGTGAAGTTAAATTCATCACCACATGAGACCTCCCTCAAATCCTACCGCTCTTGTATTTCAAAAATAATAAATTCCTTTCTTTTTCTTAAGGACGATGTGGGGATTCGGATTCTCATTTCATCATGTTGACTCTTGAAACCTTGAAATTTGTGTTAATTCATAGTCATGCTCAATTTTATTTTACATAATTCAAGACTTTTAAGGTTAAACCCTAACTTGAGGGTCCCACTCGTCCGATTCCACAGAAATTCAAGACTTTCTTGAATACCATCTCGTCCCAAAAAAAATTCAAATTTTATCCAATACATACATTAATCAATGTGTTGTATTTTAAATACCAACAGATATGTATATAACTCTATCACATAATATAACGAGATTTTAGAAAAATATTTTCGGTGTGTCTTCTGTTGTGAAATGTTTTAGGTATATATTTACATCACGAAAAATTCTAGGCATACAGTAATAAATACACACAATAAATATACAAATGAAAAAAAAAATTACATATTTTATTCCTAATTCCTAATACCACTCCTCAAGTTCGGCGGAGCTGCAAGCCCAACTTGTCACGTTGATGCAAGAAGAGAGAACGTGGTAAGGACATAGAGAGAGAACATCAAGAGGATCCTTGGCATTAAGATGAGAAATCCGCAGACGACCCTTTTGAATATTATATTTAATGTAATGATAATCAATAGCGACGTGCTTCATGCGAGAATGAAAATTCGGATTTGCACAAAAATGAATGGTACCAAAGTTATCACATTAAAGACCAGGTGGAGCCATCAAAGGAATTCCAAGATCATGGAGAAGAAAAGTGACCCAGTGAAGCTCAATAGTACGTGGCAGCGGAGGAGCACACAATAGTGGTTTGCTTCTTGGAGCTCCAGGAGATAGGATTACAACCAAGATAAGTAAGGTAGGCACTGGTAAAGGCAAAATTGTCTTTGTCACTGATGATTCCAAAAATCGTCGATTTATCAATCCAGGGCTGTTCTCCTAAAGACAACCTGCAAAAAGCCTTAAGAACACGATAAAAAGAGGGAGTGTTTTGGTGGTGGTTTAGACTGGACTTGAAAAACTGTATCTCAAGCTGCCTACGTATTCAATGCCTGTATTGGAATCAAGTCTTCGTAGTTCCTTAGGGATGGTTTATATAGAGGAGAGTTATGCCCTAAGGTGCCGTGGGCCTTGTCCTTGTTGGGCTTGGATTTCGTGTTTCCTAAGGTAAATATAGCTATGATTTAGTCTCTTTAATTGTTGGAGATAATTATGGGTATATTTGGCTGTCAGAATCAGAGTATTAAATATTAGGGATTCTTCCCATATTTATCTGATTATCACACACGTGGGAAATACGATTGAGGATGGACTCTGGCCGACTTAGATGACCCGATCTGAACTGGCTGAACCCTTCTATGTTTGGGCCGACCTACAAAGGTCGGGGAGGATAGCCGAGCTGGGATCAGCTCGGATTCTTGCATGCATAAGAGGTTTGGTCCGAGAGGGACTAGAGCCGACCTATAAGGTCGGGCAGGGGCAGGTTTGATCACAAGTACAGGCCGACTTGGAGGGGTCGGAGGATGGCGACCGAGCTCATGCAGCTCGGGTACTGGGGGTTCTGGCCCTTGATGGAGACTTTTCTCTATCTTTATTTATTATTGTGCTGAGGTGGAGGCGACACGAGGGTAAGGTCAATTTTTGGCATGTCATAAGCCCCCCTGATCCAGCTGGGCCCTCGAGGTCAGCTCGGATATGCTTAAGGTAGCTTGGCCACGGTTCTCTAGACTTGAAGAGTTGATACGCAGCTTATTCTGCCAATCTGGCAGAATTCCGTTGTAACTCTTCTATGACTTTGCGGAATGCGAGGCGTTTCAGCCCATGACAATGGTTGCGCAATGGTGCTCAAGAAAAAGATTAAATAAAATGTTATGTTTGAGATTATGAGCTGAACCGTAGAAGGCTGCCTACGTACCCTTAGCTTGTAAGGGATCAAGCCGAATTTACGTAGTTCTTCAAAGATGAGACCCTTTTTTGTCAAGGGTGTACGGTTATTTATAGGGCCATGAGTTGGTTGGCACCCGGCTGTTGGACGAGCTGGCAGGCTGGGAAGCTGCCGATCTGAGATCGGTCTTAGAGTGCCGAGCTGAGAGCTTTGAGGCATTGGGGCATTGTTTATGAACTCTGTTGCCTAATTGTGTTGGATCGATAATGGCACAATATACACTCTGGGGGGGGGGTGAATAGAGTGTTTAACCGCTTTTAAACTCTTTTCGGAGATAACACAAGTACTAATTAATTAAGGAGGAAGCCAACTTAATCAACTATTCGCTTGTGTTAAAAGACCTATGTGATCAAAAGTAATTAATTTTGTGTGATCAAAACAAGTCAAGCAAGTTTGCAAATAGTATTAAAAAGATCAACACCAACAAATTAATTCAAGAGTGATTGAATAAAAGTGTGATAAACAAATATACAGGTTTGATTGAACAGAGTTGAAAACACTGATTTAATGATCAAAGCAAGTTGATTTACAGATGACTAAGCTGATAATAAAATAAATAGTTTGCAGACTGATACTACTACAATTTATTAACCAAAAGATGCAGGCTAAGATAACTGAACCAGAGATTACAGGCTTAAGCTGAGTGCTTCAGTTTAACCTATACAAGTGATAATCAAGATTTAACTACAGAGATTATCACAAATATAAATTAAGGCTGAATACAATGCACTTCAAGAAACTTAGCAACAGATGGACCAAAACAGAGCTGATTGATCAGTTTTCAGTGGTGAACTGATAATCAAGTCAGAGCCTCAACTCTAGTCTGTTTATCAAATCAATATTGATTCTGATCACAATAACACAGCAGGTCCTAATGAAAAAACTGAGCTTATTACAGATTATTCAAAATTTGCAGGCCTCTTATATAAATTTGCAGGCACAACAGATTGCAGGCAGCAACAGGTTTTAACAGGATGAAGGGCAGCAGATTCAGCAGGATGAAGGGCAGCAGGTTGTCATAGAAATTCAACATGAAATTTTCAGCAAGTTTAGCACAAACAAGGGGGCAGAATTTCAGGGCACAAATCACAAGATATTGCACACTGAAATTCCCAACAGATATTGGGAAGGACACAGACTCAAGACCAAAAACTTTGATTCAGAACAGTTCTTGCACACAAACCTAAAAATTCAGACTGCTATGCCTTTTTCACAAGGCTGTGAGAAGGTTTGCCAAACCAACCACACAAAGGGGCAGTTCCTAAATATTCAGGCAATGGCAACCTGATGATGAATACAAAGTTTTAGCCAACTTAGACTGCTTAAATACACAGTATGCAAGTAAGCACATACAACTGATACTGCAAGACTTAACCAAGTTCCTGATTGACTCAAGATCAGAGGTGAATTGAAGCTGAAATCTGAATTGCCAGATCCTCACTTAGGCAATTTCCATATTAGAGTCCTTCAACACAAATGGTCTTAGAAACAGGGGTGCCTTAGTTTAATCGAACAGACAACACAGACCACAGACCAGTTAGACAATAGCAATTATTACCTTCACAATAAGAACACAATGCAGACAAACAAAGAGGTTGATCCTGAGTCATGTGTATAGCTTTGCCAGTCCTCAAGCTATACACACTACTAGAAAGATTCCAACCCAAATCTTTATCACTTCAGCAAGTGATAAGGATTTCAGCCACAAACCTTTACTTTGAAAAAAAAGGTTGAAAAACTTTTTAAGTGAAAGTATGTGGTAATTGCTCTGTCGTAAAAATGATGAATGAAAAGGTTGGATGAGGATGGCTATTTAAAGGACTTGTGAAAAAGAAAAGGCTTGAGACCTAACCAGACTGAAACCCAAAGTACTAAACCAATGAAAATGACTCAGACAAACCACTGATCAACTAAAACGATGCAAGTAACACACAAGGTTGATCAGAGATTTAAAAATGACTTACTTCAGATTAGGGTTGGACCGGTTTAGTTGTTTTGTTTGGCCATCATTGGGTTTGATTACCCTCAGCAGGTTCCAATTCAGTGTCATTGGGTAAATACCCTCAATTGAATTGGCTGGACCGGACTAGGGTACAAGGTTAGCCATTTTACCAAGTTTATCCGGGTAGGGATTTGCAGGATCAGATTCTTCACGTGCTGATTGTGACAAGATTGCCTTGCTGCAACTTTGATTGCGGCTGCAGATCCTCTTATTCACACATGTGGTCAAACAGCGTAAACCTTAGGCCATCAATGCTCTAGAAACGGTCAAGGTACGACCTGTAGATAGCCAATAATGGAAGAGAAGATCAGGCAAAATCAAGGCTCAAATCAGTGAAATAACTGAGAAATATTAACTCAAGAAAGAAAAGATACAACCTTTTAAGCGTCGGATTTGCATAGAGGCCTTTACAGCAATAATTTGAATTAGGGTTGACTCCGAATTCAGAGAATCAAGCTCTTAATGACTCGCATCGGTCACTGGAACAAAAGTAACCTTCATATAGCACAATAGCACAAAATCAGGGCAATTAAGTGATCAAATCAGAATAACAACATTCGATATTAACAAATAAGAAAGGAAAGAATTGACCTTTACTACTATGAAGACTTCACAGAGTGGGCCTCTATGTTTCTTCAATCAAATCTCAGTGAATCGATGTAGTAATTGCTTTGACTCATCACGATTTGCAGTAAAGATACAACCTTTTCTTTGAAACCTTCTTAATCAGAGATTCGTCACGTGGTTGCAACTGGAGAATGATTCTATGAGTAAAAACCTTCCTAAATCGATGGTGGCTTAAATCAACACAGAAACGAGTAATAAAGATGGCGGATTTTCAGAGAGAAAAAGGATCTTCAGTGAAGACGATCGATTTTGGAAATCAGAGAGGAGTAAATGAGAGGAGTTTTGAGGATAGAAGAAGAGACGGTTGGACTAGACAATTAGGATTAGAGATGAAAATCAGTTTTGGGGATTTACGGTTGGGTATACAAACAGAATGGGTAAATGGACATGACATTGGGCCAAGATAAGTAAATTTCAGACTCATCAGAACGGCCCAGCAGTTTATTTTGTTAAATATAGATATATAAAGGAATGTTTGTATAGTAATTAGTTAAACTAATAAATTAATTTATAAAATCAATAAATTAATTTTATAAACTATATTGATAGTTTAATAATCAACTACAAGATTTAATAAGACCTGCAAAAACACAAAAGAATGCCATATGATGTAAGTGTTAACTTCATGGCAGTTAGTGGCAGGGGTAATTTAGTAAAATCACATTTTAGGGTTCTTTTTGGAAATTAATCAAACTTAAGCAACTGGGGCTCATAAACCAACAAATTGCGTTGGCTTTGTTGCGTTGAAGAATGGCGGACTAGAGGGGCGAGCGGGGCAAGCCCCCAGTGTGTTGCATCAGACTAGCTGCTTGTTGCTTTATTTATGTTACCTTGGCTCATGACGGGAATCGTGATGGAGCGAGGCGGGCTTTATCGTGCTTGGCTTGGTCCGGCCAATTAAGGGGCAGACTGGTTGGGCCGAGGGGCCTATCCGTTTCTCGGCTTATGTATGGGCTAGGTTTGGATCCATGGGCTCTTTCCGGAACTAAGGGACTTGGACTGATGCG
Source organism: Gentiana macrophylla (assembly GCA_026214975.1). Taxonomy (NCBI): domain Eukaryota; kingdom Viridiplantae; phylum Streptophyta; class Magnoliopsida; order Gentianales; family Gentianaceae; genus Gentiana; species Gentiana macrophylla. The sequence goes on from CM047807.1 coordinate 88,740,920, forward strand.
ATACATCAATGCCCCCACACTCTTTAAGCTTTCAGATGTGTAAACGAGAGTCATGGTGTAAAGTTGTAACGACTTGATACACCGTTTGTTGAGGTGACTTGTTATAGAGCGATCTACTGAGATAACGTATGGCTCATATAGCGTAGTGCACCGGTGTTGTGCTTAGGTAGAGACTGGTTTTAAGCTCGTCGGGCTTGAGAGCGTAAGGCCACAATTTTGAGAAGATTCGCTCGGGGGTGAGCTTTGAATACGGTGCCGAGCTGGAGTCTTAGCTCAAGGGATTATCAAACTGACTTCTAGCGTTAAGCTTCTTGGCGAGCAGGGCCAGGTCGGACTGACTTCTCACGTGAAAGTTTAAGACGAGCAGTTCCAGGCTAGTGCTGACTTTTTGTTTAAAAGCATGGCAAGCTGGGCCAGGCCGGACTGACTTCTCGCTTTATTAAGTGGATGGGCTATGATGCCATTCTATTAAGCGGACTCAATGTACTTTTTAGTTGACATATGCTTGCTGAGCCGGACATGCAAAGCTTAGATTGTCTGTACTGCAGAATTTATTATGGCCGTTCTGTGGAACAGGAGCCGATCTTTGGGATGACTGATGTGGAGCTAGCTGACGCTGGCTTCAAGGCCATGGAATACGCAAGGCTGCTTTTCTTACTCGAGTGTTGTACTTTGATAGAGTTTTTTACTTGCAGGGAACCTAGATTGGCCAGGATGTTTTCCTCGGGATGGGAAAGTTGACTGAAGATTGCCGACCTGAGGCAAGGTCGGCCTAACCATGGCTACACTCTGGGGGTGGATAAGACAAAGGGTCAGATTGCTGATTTTGTCAGGGACAATCTCCCCAGCGAGGCTTTAAGATGAGCATGGATGCGGTCTATGAAAACTTTCTGAAGGACTTCCTAAAGGGAGCGGACATTGTATCCGAGTACTCCTGCCGTGTTGCGGCTGCTCTTACCTCGGATCTTGCTTCTTCCGAGCCACCGTAGAGTCCGGCCCCCGGTTCTTAGGTTAGAAGGCTTGTGGACTTGTAGTTTTTTGCCGCTAAATTTTATTTCAAATGAAATTGTCATCTGTAAAATTTGATAATAGAAGGAGTATTTCGTTAAGTTTTTAGCCTTAACTTTATTCCGAGCACTTCTTTAAGTACTTGATTTAACCCGCACTTTCATTAAGTGCTTCGTTAATGGTGAGGTATCTTGCCCCCCAAGATGCCATGCATTAACTTGTAGTTTTGGATGGCATAATAAGGGTTTTGTCATGTTTTTGCTCGAGTTTGTCCTACAAACAACGAATGCAGTTAAGTCCGACTTTAGCAAACTCATTGAGTCCGATGGTTCGAGTCCGGCCCAATTGGGTCCTAATGAGCTTTGTCCGACAAACTTTGCTTGGGGACCTAATGAGCTTGTCCGACAAACTTTGCTGAGTTTGTCCTACGAAGCTCAGTTCAAGTCTGTCATGCAGACTTAGAATTTATCCCTTCTAATTTTCCTTATGTAGGGGACCTTAGTTGGTCAGGAGGTTTCCCGGAGGTTGGGAGAAGCCTCCAAGGAGTCTAATGTCAACAAGAAAATTGCCAAGTTGAGGCAAACCTGAGGGGAGCTCAGGGGTGCCATCGAGTTCGAAGAACAATGAGATAAATGCTTTCCAGGATCAGCTTTTGGTCAAAAAGGCGGAGCTGAAGTCCGTGTTGGGCCTGTTATGAAATCAAACGAGTAGCGCAGCGGAAAATTAAAATTTGATTTCCGATCCAAGGATCGACTTCGTTTAAGCGATAAACATATAAGAGGAGGACAAACAAAGGAAAAACAAAAAAAAGTGTGTTAGAGGTATATGTTTTTGGCCACCATATACCTATGTCTCCTGACAAAGCAAGATAATACCTTTCTGATCTATATAGATCGAAGCTTTGACCGTCCGGTAAAAGTAGATGTGCACTAAGCCGTCCAAGCGTCCGGCCACTATCAGTTATCCACACGAACGCCTCGCCGGAATCCTCCCCGGATTGCTATTAGAAAAACTCGATTGATAGGTCGACCTTTTCCTTCTCACAAAACTCTCACAAAGTAGCTCTCTATTTTTCTCAAGAACAATTACCTCTTGGAATAATGGTGTACAAAAGAACTAGTCAATCCCTCTTATTTATAGGGCATTGGGGCGCTTGTCACAAGAGAAAATCCTTGGGGATTAAGTCTTGTGTAGAGTAAGGAGAAAGAAAATATTTTCCTAATAAAATAAGAAAAATCTCCATAATTGATTTATCTCTTTTATTTTAATATCTTATATTAAATAAAACTAAATATTGTCAATATCTTTTATTGAATATATTTACCTTATTACCATAATTCTATTTTTCTAAAAATCAATCAATATCCAATATTAATATTATGGTAATATTATTAATTAAATTGCATAATCCAAGTGTGTCTAACACACTTGTGACATGCACCCCTTTTGCCAATTAATTGGCTTCCAGAAAATAATGTAATTAATATCTTGTATTTAATTTATTCATAATAAATAAATACCACCATATTAATTTACCACTATAACCTTTATAGTCTCGAGATAAATCTTTCCTTATTTGGTCATCAACTATAACCGCATTTTAATCTGACTGGACATTCATATGTGTGTGACCCGATAGGCTTCCGAATATGTTGACCGTAGACATAACGTGCAATTTACGAAAATGCCCTTCACCTCTAACGATCATGGATAGCGTCTAGCAACACGTCCATGAACCCCAATCATCATAAGAGTCAATACGCAATGACTACTACCTTTCATGTGCTCGGTTAGCGTGTAAATAGAATCATATCGCTGTAGTAATATCCATACGATCGTAACTTGATCGTATCCCATAATCCGGATATCGAGATATCTCGGAATAACTCATTTACTCCCACTTTGCAAAGATTCACGAGAACTAGACATTCCTTACGAGAAGGCCCTTTCGGATATTTACTCCTACCTGCGGATATTTACTCCTACTCTTAGGGTAAGCGGTTCCCAGACGACCTAACATGTATACTCTGTATGCTTTAGTATCATACCCGATCACTACCACATGATCGCCCCATGGTTAGGGGAACCTCAATAGTGTCAAAGCATGACAATCCACACCGTGATGCCATGTAGACTCCGGTCTTAAGGATAATTACACAACCGTCACATAATGTAACACTTAACAGTGTAAGTGGGTCAGTCTAACGTACGCATTCTCTAATACACGTCCATGTACAGTCCAAGTGTCACTACACTTCGATAGACTCTGCCCTTAAAGACAGAAGACATCTAATACGTGCTAGCCTATTCACACTGTCAAAGCCCTATTAAACAGTACATCAGCCTAGAGACATTTAAGTATCAAACTTATTAAAGTGATTAGAGATCTCATCAACCATAATCACTATCATGGTTTCTCTATCATAATTTAATACTAAGGGCGTTATCGTATACACAATATCACTAATTGGTCTAATAAATAAACAAAGTATATAATAACAAAAGTGCTTTTATTACTCATAATAAAGTTATTACATGAACTCAAATAGACTGTAAATGACCCGACCCGGTCGGATCTGGTCTAACCCGATTGGGTTTAGGACACCTATTCAACAATCTCCTACTTGGCCTAAAGCCAATCACCCATATGCCTAAGCCCATACATGTGAACATGTTTCTAATGTTTAGCTTGTGACAACGCCTTGGTTAACGGATCAGCTATGTTATCATCCGTGTGGACTTTCTCTATCCTTACATCTCCTCTATCAACTATCTCTCTAATCAAGTGATAGCGCCGCAATACATGTTTGGACTTCTGATGAGACCTTGGTTCCTTTGACTGACCAATTGCCCCATTATTGTCACAGTATAGTGAAACTGGATCTTCAATTGAGGGAACTACACAAAGTTTAGTAATGAACTTCTTCATTCAAACTGCTTCCTTTGCCACCTCCGAGGCTGCTATGTACTCGGCTTCCATTGTAGAATCTGCAGTAGTCTCTTGTTTGGAACTCTTCGGCTCACTGCTCCGCCATTAAGCGTAAAAACAAATTCAGCTTGTGACTTAAAGTCTTCCACGTCAGTTTGAGAACTGGCATCTGTATAACCTCGTAATACCAAATCATCGTTCCCAAAGACTAAGAGTACGCTTCATGTACTTCAGGATATTCTTGAAAGCAACCCAGTGACCATCACCTGGATTCGCTTGGTACCTACTAGTCATACTAAAAGGGTACGAGACATCTGGTCTTGTACACAACATGGCATACATGATAGACCTTATAGCCGAAGCATAAGGGACATTGGACATGTGTGCCATTTCCTCCTCTGTCTTAGAACACATTTTCTTTGACAGATAGACCCCATGTGACATGGGCAGCAACCATCTCTTGGATTGCTCCATGCTGAACCTTTTCCACATCTTGTCTATATAGGTGGATTGTAACAAACCAAGCAACCTGTTAGACCTATCTCTGTAGATCTTAATCCCCAAAATATAAGCTGCTTCTCCCAAGTCCTTCATAGAGAAGTTCTTGGATAACCAAACCTTAACCGACTGTAACATGGGTACATCATTTCTATCGGCAGTATGTCGTCTACATAAAGCACCAAGAAAACGACTGCACTCCCACCAACCTTCTTGTAAACACAGGGCTCATCTTCATTTTTGATAAAATCAAACTGTTTGATTGTCTCATCAAAGCGAAGATTCCAACTCCGAGAAGCTTGCTTTAGTCCATAAATGGACCTTTGCAACTTGCACACCATCCCGGCGTCATTGGTTGTGAAACCCTCAAGTTGTGTCATGTACACCTCCCAGACAGATTCCCGTTAAGGAAAGCCGTTTTCACATCCATCTGCCATATTTTGTAATCATGGTATGTTGTAATAGCAAGCAGAATTCTAATGGACTTTAACATGGCAACGGGCGAAAAAGGTTTCATCATAGTCAATACAACCTAGCCTTGTAAATGACTACGTTACCATCCATGTCGGTCTTTCTCTTAAAGACCCATTTACACCCTATAGGAACTATTCCTTCAGGTGGATCAACTAAGTTCCAAACTTGGTTGTCTTTCATGAACTCCATTTCAGAATTCATGGCTTCTAGCCATTTCTCTTTGTCAGGCCTCATTAGCACCTCCTCGTAAGTTTTAGGGTCCTCATCTTCCATGAGGTATACGCCCGTGTACCTATCAGGTTCATGGCGTTCCCTGGTGGATCTTCGAGGTGCTACTATGTTTGGAGTAGGGACTTGCGCCACCTCATTAGGTGGTGCCCTGCTCTACCTCCTCAACTGATTATTGTCCGTAAGTGGTTTTTGAATTTCTTCAAGATCAATTTTACTCCCACTGGCCCTTTTCAGAATAAACTCTTTTTCTAGGAAGTGGCCAGTCCTGGCAACAAACACCTTTTGTCCTCCAGGGTGGTAAAATAGGTATCCTCTAGTTTGTCTAGGATAACCCACAAATAGACATTTATCAGATCTGGCCTCTAGTTTGTCAGGCATCATCCGCTTCACGTAATTCGGACAAACCTAAGGTTTAAGATATGCCAGACTCGGTTTTCTCTTATGCCATACCTCGTATGGTGTAGATTCAACCATCTTTGATGGAGCACGGTTAAGTACGTAGGATGCTATTTCGAGAGCATACCCCCAAAACGATTTCGGAAGAATTGCATAGCGCATCATGGATCGTACCATGTCTAACAAGGTGCGGTTCCTCCTCTCAGATATGCCATTCATCTGTGGTGTCCCGGGAGGGGCCCATTCAAGTAGAATCCCATTCTCCTTTAAGTAATCTTGAAACTCTCCATCTAGGTACTCACCACCTCGATCGGATCGAAGTGTTTTAATTTGTTTACCTAGTTGTTTCTCAACTTCACTTCTGAATTCCTTGAACTTTTCAAAGTCTTCAGACTTATACTTCATTAAGTATATATAACCATAACGAGAATGATCATCAATGAAGGTGATAAAGTAAGAGTATCCTCATTTGGCTTGAATTGACATTGGGCCGCACACATCAGTATGTATGAGCTCAAGCAATTCATTGGATCTTATCCCTTTGCCACTGAATGGCGAATTTGTCATCTTGCCAAGTAAACAAGCCTCGCATGTATTAAACGATTCATAATCGAATTGATCCAATAATCCATCTTTATAGAGTTTGGAAATGTGATTCTTATTTATATGGCCAAGTCTACAGTACCATAAGTAGGATTCATTCAAGTCAATTGTTTTAGCTTTCTTATTGTTTATATTAAGCACATCAACATTCACATCTAATATGTACAGACCATTGCTAAGTATGCCAGTACCATAAAACATTCCATCACGTGAAAAAGAACAACATTTATTCTCAAACATAAAAGAAAATCCTTCAACATCTAATGCAGAAATGGAAATAATGCTCTTCGTAAGAGCAGGAACAAAATGACAGATATTAAGCTCTAGTACTAGCCCACTGGGCAACGAAAGAAAATAAACTCCTACGGCTAGTGCAGCAACACTTGCTTCATTCCCACGCCGTAGGTCCACCACTCCTTTCTTCAGATCTCTAGTCCTTCTTAGTGCCTGCATATTCGTACAAATATGAGAACCACAACCAGTATTGTTGGACTTATTTTAAGTTTTAATGATGAGTGTTAGACTAGCTGTTATAGAGCAAAGGCAAAAAGATGTCTAGATAAAATGTATAGGTTTATTAGAGTTTGATTTTTATATAGGTTTGATCAAACAAGCATTGTAATTAGGTCAGCTGACTTTATCAGCAGACCTGTCTAGGTCAGTAAGGTAACTAGGTCAGTAGACTAGTTAGGAACCTGCTGAAGACTGAAGGCTGAGGGTTCAAACTCAGTTATTGAAGACTAAGGGATCAAAATTAGTATTTAAAGTCAAGGATATGGAATCAAAATTTAGGGAAGTCTGTGATGACCTAAACTGATTACATATACCTTGTGTACAAGGTCTAAGTTCCATATGTTAAGTGGTGATTGGAACTTGGTTATGTTTAAAATGGTGTATTCTAACTTCACAATAAAAAGTTAGATGAAGAGACAGTCAGCTGAAGTGTTTCATAAACACAGCTTCAGACTTAAAACAGCTGACTGACATGAACATCAGCAGACCAATATACACAGGTATCTGCTGAGTATAAATCTCGATTTAATCAAAGGTTACATTAGAAGATTACAAGGGTAAGGATGGATTACAAGCCTTGATATTGTCAAAAAATCAATGGACAAGATGAAAAGAACGTTGGAAAGATTCAGAGGATTAACCAATGGACATAAGTCAAAGGGTGGACAGACTGGAAACTGTCAAAAAGCAAACTGACAGTGTCAATACTATGTACAGAGACAGAAAGCAAGTCAATATGGGGACAAATCTGAAATGGCTATGTTTGAAATTCAAATATAAGTCACAGGATTCTCACCTATAAATAGAAGACTCCTGATTCAGATACAGATGATGAAAAATAACAATCTACTTTAAGCTATCAAGTTTCTTATCAAGAAAATCACCCTACTGACATCATTGAACTTAGAGCTACTGATCCAGAAAACTCTTCAAGTGTAACCTGCTATCAAGTTACATCAAGTTCACACACACTTGAAGACATCAAGCTGCTGATCATTTCATCATGATCAAGCTGATGACTGTTGAATCATTTACTTGATTCAAACTTTCTTTTACAAGAAACCTGCTGAAGAAAGAGAAGCACTTAGGTGTCAAGAACTGTTGTTTATGGTGGAGCTGATGAAGAGGCAATCCTACCCTTCAAGGACCAGTGGAATACTTTGGAGCAACAATCCTACCTATTTCAAATATTCAGTTTGTGAAACCATAGCTATTGGTGAAGGACATACAACTTAGGGATTTTTGTAACTGCAACCTCAAAGATCTCTAGTGAATTTCCTCCAACATCACAGGAGAATAGTGGACTGACAGGATTACACCACCTGGAACCACTATAAAAATTGCCTACTTACTTTCTGCATTTAGTACACTGATCACATCAATTTACTGAAACTAGCAACTGAATCACACACTTTCACTACTCAGTATCTAATACTTAGTATCATATTTAAACAACAAGTTAAGGCTTAGACTAAATATATTCCACTGCAACAAATCCAAAGAATGTCTCATCGTCGCAGACTCTCGAGCGATCGGCCAGACTCTTCGACCTTGCTGAGTTTGTTAACTCCAAAGTTTTAAGGGTTAAGTTTATTCACCCCCCCTCTAAACTTAACCAAAGCCTTTTCAAGGGACCAACAATTGGTATTAGAGCAGTGCTTCTGTTCTGAAGTAATCCTACTTGTTGTGCTTATGAAAATACTTTGAAAACTTTTTCAAGTTTCTGATTTTCAAAGCTTTGCATCATGGATAACAACCAGTATGCTAGAACTATGTTGATGTGTTCCTTAGATCGTTTTGATGAGTATAAACATCGTATGCAGGATTTTCTAGCTTCAACACATGATGAAATGATGGATGTGCCAATTGATGGACCACTGGAGATCACTAAGTCAGTAACTGTGGGAAGTGAAACTCAGTATGTTCTAAAGCCAAAAAGAGAGTGGAATGCTGAAGATAGAAAAAGAGAAAACCTCAATAATATTGTTATTGATATCATATACAGAACCTTGGATAGAAATATGTACATGAAAGTGAAGGATTGCAAGACTGCAAAGGTTTTGGCATAAGTTACAACTAATCTGTGAAGGCACTGATGCTATCAAGAAAAACAAGGTCAATGTAGACAAAAAGAAGTTCCAAGATTTCAAAATGAAATCAAATGAAACAATTGAGCAAATGAATTCTAGATTCAATGCTATCATGGATGAACTCACCCTGCTGAATGTGATCTATACAAAAGAAGAGATCAATACAAGAATCTTAGAAGCCCTACCTGCAAAAGAGGGAGATGAAGGTTACAGCCATAGAAGAATCCAAGAGTCTACATGAAGAAGACACCTTCAAACTGTTTTCAGATCTCAAAGCATACGAACTCAGTAAGAAAACTTATTCCTGAGACTGAAAAGGAAGAACTAAAGACTACTGCATTGGTTGCTGCACAAAAAGAAGAATCATCAGGTGGTCAAGATGATCTAATGGATGAGATGCAAGAGAAAATTGCCATACTGACCATGAAAATCATAATGATGAAAACAGGAAGGGGTTCTCCAAGGAATTTCACAAAGAAATCAAGTTAAAAGAAGAAGGAAGAATCCAAGAAAGATAATGATTATTTGTGTTTTCATTGTAAGAAACCAGGACACTTCAAACCTGACTGTCCTGATCTAAAACAGAAAATGAACCTGATTATCTATGCTTCAACTGCAAGAAGCCTGGACATTTCAAACCTGATTGTCCAGACCTAGTGAAGAATAAGAATCAGCAAAGAAGACCTGGCAAGAAAGCAATGGTTGCTGATGATGAATAAGGCTATGAGGTTGAATCAGAAAAAGGAAATGAATCTGATGATACTGCACTTATTGATGATATGGATGATTATGCCTTGATGGCAAATATGGATGAGATTGAGGTGGTATACAATTATGTATCTATAAATACTCCTGCTGAAAGTGATTGTGAATCCACTTGTGGTTCAAATCCTAAAAATTCTGACTATGAAGAAACTTTGGATGCCATCCTTAATCAACTGAGGAAAATACAATCTGGTTATGAGATTGTGAAGGCTGAAAAAGAAGCTCTTCAAACAAAAGTTGAAAGGTTAAAAGCTGAATTAAGAACTCTGAAAGGAAAGGAAAAAGATATTGAACAGAATCAACATAAGTCTGCTGTACATTCAGTAGCTGTTGAATCTGCTGAACAATCTAGTTCCTCCACTGCATTCAAATATGGAAAGCCTTATAGTGATAGAACAGACTTTGGATTTGGAACTCAGCAATCTACTAAGAGTAGATCCAAAGGAACCGAACCTAGTACCAGAATTGGTCCTAAGTTTGTGCCTGCACTAGATCCAACTCCCAAAAAGGTTGTTGAGGTAGTAAAGTGATGTGATTCCGGTTGGAATCAGATCCGATGTTTTGCCCAGGAAGTAACTAAGGGGAACAATGACGAGCTAATGATCCTAGACCTTGTAATCCAACTAAATCGTAGGCAGATAACGCCCAACAATCGCTCACAATGCTGGTAAATCCTCAAAGGGTTGAAATTTCTACGACAAAGAAAATTCTCACTCGCAAGTGATATTCAAGCCTTATTATGACTTGGTTGAGTAAAACTCAAAAACTTGATTTTTCATATAATAATTGTGTCCAGAATGAAAAGCTAGTGTTTGCCTTATATAGGCTTACAATTAAAAGAACTAGAAGTAAGAAAGCAATGTGGGATAAAATCCCACTAGAAAAACCTAGAAAATATGCGCCCCATATGTGGGCTTCCATAGCCTACCTAGGTCCAAGGACCTTTATTAAATAATAATCAAACCAAAAGCTGAATAATCAAAATAGAATAAGTCTGATACTTAATCAATATCGAATATAATCTTCTTGGCGTCCAACAGCACTAAGGAGTGTCACTATTGGCGCCTCAGTCTTCTCCACGGCCTCTCCGAACTCCGAATAAGTCTCTATCACCAGGTTGTTCATAGCTTCTCTTAATCTCTTCCTTTGGAGCCTTGTTATTGGCCCATCTCGAACTACCAGATGATCCACGGGCTGCATAGGTGCCAATGGGTCGGGAATGTCATCATGGATCACATCATTCCCCCCCGGGTGCGAAGGATCTGTCCTCAGATCGTAGGGGTTGTCAAAAGGCATCAAATCAGAAACGTTGATAGTGCCAGAGACGCCCCACTCAGGTGGAATAGCAAACTTATAGGCATTGTCGTTGACGCGCTCGAGCACTTCAAAAGGACCATCACCACGAGGATGTAACTTAGATTTCCGGTGCTTGGGAAACCTATCTTTGCGAAAGTGCAGCCACACCCAATCCCCGGGTGCAAAGATAACTTCCTTGTGGCCCTTGTTCGCTTGCCTCACATATCGAGCCGTTGCATTCTCCACATGCCGCCGAGCATCTACGTGCAACTCCTTGACCTAGTCCGCTTTTTGCTCACCATCCAAGCTAGCCTTCATACCTGCGGGCAAAGGAGCCAAGGAAAAAGGTGTTTCTTGGTTGAACCCATAGACGACCTCAAAGGGGGTAAAACGAGTAGCAGAATGTTTACAACGATTATAAGCAAATTCAACATATGGCAAACAATTTTCCCAATTTCTCAAATTTTTTTGCACCACTACACGAAGTAATTGACCCAAAACTCGATTTACCACCTCTGTTTGACCATCTGTTTGGGGATGATAAGCAGTAGAAAACAACAATTGAGTACCCAAACATTGCCAAAGAACTCTCCAAAAATGACTTATAAATTTCACATCACGATCAATCACAATAGTACGTGGTATTCCATGCAAACGAACAATTTCCTTAAAGAACAAATCAGCAATATTAGATGCATCATTTGTTTTATTACATGCAATGAAGTGAGCCATCTTAGAAAAACGATCCACCACAACAAATACCGCATCCTTACCACTCGCTGAACGAGGCAAGCCCAACACGAAGTCCATAGATAAATCAGTCCAAGGGGACGTGGGAATAGGGAGTGGTGTGTACAAACCGTGGGGGGCGGACTTAGACTTAGCCGATTTGCACACAAGACAAGCATCACATATACGTGTAACATCAATTCTCATTTTAGGCCAAAAGAAATGTGACTTAAGCATGTCTAAGGTTTTAGTAACACCTAAATGACCCATAAGGTCTCCACCATGTGCCTCCCTAACCAGCAATTCATGCAAGGAACATTGGGGAATGCAAATAACATTATTACGAAACAAAAAGCCCTCATTCCTATAAAAATGGCCATCGGCTGCATGCTCAGTTTTTGCAAATATTTCACCAAAATCAGGATCTAAAGCATACAAATCCTTAATAAATTCAAAACCAAGAAATTTAGTTTGCATGGTAGTAATCAAAGTATATCTACGAGATAATGCATCAGCTACCACGTTATCCTGGCCTTTTTTGTATTTAATCACATAAGGAAAAGATTCAATGAATTCCATCCAACGAACATGTCTCTTACTCAACTTACCCTAACCTTTAAGATACTTAAGGGACTCGTGATCAGTGTGAATAACAAATTCCCTAGGTCGAAGATAATGTTGCCAAGTTTGAAGACATCTAACCAAAGCATACAACTCCTTATCATAAGTGGCATAATTCAAATGAGCACCTTTCAATTTCTCACTAAAATATGCAATTGGTCTAGACTCCTGAATCAAAACACCACCAATACCTACACCCGATGCATCACATTCAAGTTCAAAAGGTTTATCAAAATCAGGCAAAGCAAGAATGGGGGCAGAAATTAAACGAGCTTTAAGAGATTCGAAAGCTTCCCTTTGCTTCGGGCCCCACTGCCAAGGAACATTCTTCTTCACCAACTCATTTAGGGGTGCGGCCAAGGTGCTGAAATCCTTGACAAAGCGCCTATAAAACCCCGCAAGGCCATGAAAACTACGAACCTCTGCACAATTTGTCGGTTCAGGCCATTCTTCCACCGCTTTGATCTTCTCTCTATCAACCTCAACACCCTGTGAACTCACAACAAAGCCAAGAAACACAACTCTATCCAAGAAAAATGAACACTTCTTAAGGTTAGCATACAACTTTACTTCCCTAAGAGTTTCCAAAACAGCCCGTAAGTGGCTCATATGTTGTTCCATATCTTGGCTGTAAATCAGGATGTCATCAAAATAAACGACCACAAACTTACCAATAAACTCTCTAAGCACCTCGTTCATTAACCTCATAAAAGTACTAGGTGCATTAGTTAAACCAAAAGGCATGACAAGCCACTCATATAAACCAAATTTAGTTTTAAATGCTGTTTTCCACTCGTCACCCTCACGAATCCTCACTTGATGATAGCCACTTTTCAAATCGATTTTAGTAAAAAATTTAGCACCACACAATTCATCCAACATATCATCTAAACGAGGGATGGGATAGCGATACCTGACAGTGATTTGATTGATAGCACGACAGTCGGTGCACATCCTCCATTCACCTCCTTTCTTGGGGACTCATAGATTCTTGGATTTTTCCTTTCTCCAACAGCTCCGTCACTTGCCTTTGGATTTCTTCAGTTTCCTCCGGATTAGCACGATAGGTTGGTCGGTTAGGCAACACTGCTCCGGGAATAAAGTCTATGTGATGCTCCATGCCACGTAATGGTGGCAATCCGCTTGGTTCCTCCTCGGGAAAGACATCAGTAAATTCCTGCAAAAGAGACACAACAACACGAGGAAGGGAATCCGTGAGTTCTGAAATGGTTAGAAAACATGGGGAAGGGATGGGGGGAAACGGCCTCTTTGTAAATAAAGAGGAGAGGTGCGTGTCCAGCCTCAATGGCATTGCAAACCTCATTAGTCCTCGCATAGAAACTAACTCTCACTTTGGTCTCCTTTTTCTTTTCAACTTTAGAAGCTCCCTCACTACTAATGGCGCCCTCCCTTGCGTTTAACTTTTCGACTTTATTTTTCCCCTCATATGGTATAAGAGCTCCCTCCCTCACATTTTTATTTTCAACTTTTCTTTTACCCTCCTCTCGAATCACACCACCCTCTTGTTTTTTCTCTCCCGTCGCTTTTTCTTTACTTTTCAACTGTATAACTCCCTCATTTTTTTCTTTTCGCTCACGGGTTGCAGCAATGCAGAGTTGATCCTTGTGTGCCTCCTCTGGGGACAAAGCTACGAATGTAAAATTCTTCCCTAAAACTTTAAATTCATACACTGCTTAAGTAACCATCATACGTGACACGCCGATCAAACTGCCATGGACGCCCTAATAAGAGGTGACTTACTTGCATAGGGACAACATCACATAATACATCATCTTCAAGCTTGCCAAGGCTAAAAGAAATAAGTGCTTGACGGTGTACTCGAACATCTCCCGTATCATTAAGCCACTGCAAATTATATGGACGGGGATGTGGGGTAGTAGGGATGGATAAACGCGACACCAAATCAGCACTCACCACGTTTGCACAACTACCCGGGTCTATGATCATCGAACAAAGTTTGCCACCTATCAAACACCGCATGTGGAATATATTTTCCCTCTGATCATTATTCTCCATCTTCACCACACTACTCAAAGCTCTTTTTAGAATATACACCTCGCCACCAGGTGCGTGCACCAATTCTTCTCCTTCTTCCTGTTCCCATTCGGCCTCTTCCTCCTCCTCGGAAGCCGACCCATACTCATTCGCAACCGACTCACCAACCAACAAAATTCATCGTTTAGAAGGGCATTGGGACTGAATATGCCCTATTCCACGACACTTGTGGCATTCAATTTCATGTGTAGGCTTTGGTGGCAACGGTGCAACTTTTTCCTTATCATCTACCCTCGGCTTGTAAGTTGCTTTGGGTAAAATAGTGGGCTGTTTTTGTGCATTTGGTGCATAAGTAGGGGCTGTTTGAGGGTATTTAGAGTTGTCCCCTCTATATGGAAAAGTACGCAAAGTAGACGTGTTACCTCCCGAAAACTTAGCTTGGGTTGCTCGTTGTCGTTTTAGTTGACTTTCAATGGTCAAAGCCACATGTAACATTTCTTCCAACGTTGCACAACCCTTGACTTCAACCGGATTTGCAATATCCAAACGTAGCCCTGTTAAGAAACGATGCATAGTAACCTCCTCTCGTTCGTCGAGGTCTGACTTTGCAAGTAATGTAACCAAATCGTGATAATAAGCATCGACGGAGCGATCGCCTTGTGTAATAGTTTGTAAGCGGCGATATAAATCACGAAAGTATGAAGCAGGGACAAACCGTTTCCGCATCTCGACTTTCAAATCTTCCCATGTACTAACCTGCCGAAGGTGCTGAAGCCTCCGTGAATTGGTCATCTGTGTCAACCAAAGCATCGCATAACCGGTAAATTCAAGCTTAGCAAGGCTGCATTTCTTCGCCTCAGAGTAGTTATTGCAAGCAATTTGTTCGAGTTTGTTCTCCCACTCAATATACGCATCAGGATCACTTGCACCATTGAAAGATGGCAATTTCATCTTAACCTGTCGCATGTTATTATCAACCGCATCATCCTCTACGGCTGCATAGTCAGCGTCCGCATGAGCCACATACTCCTCATACGCCTGAGCTCGTCCACCTCCTCCACCTCTACCTCCTCTATCTCCTCTACCGCCTCTACCTCCTCTATCACCTCTACCCCCTCCGTCATCACCTCGGTTTACCGCAGTCAACAAAGTATCAAGTGTCTCACGAATCTCACGTATGTCATCACGTAACGGTGTCAATGCCGCCTGTATGGCCTCATCTACCTCCTGTCTCACTTCATCGATCTTCTCCTTTAACTGTGCCTCCACAATTTCATTTACCTCTTCAACAACTAAACCACGACCAACCATGTTGCCTCACTATCACTCGTGTTTACACTCCCCACTTTCTATGTCGTAAAAGCACCCTTGTCAAATGAACCGAAAAAGCAAGCAAAAGTAAACAACACTCAAAACCGACTTCTGTAAGGACACTAGGTGTTCGGACCGAAAATAGGTTGAAAGGTATGGGAATGAGTGAGATAGTGTGTGAAAAGTTGCTAAATGCTATTATTAAAGACAGGGAAGGAAAGGACTCAAAGACCGAATGAAATCGGATGACTGCAATATTTCACGGGTGTGAAAAATTCTCATAATTATGCAAGCCTCCTTTTTTTTTTTTGAAAATCAGTAAGTGTCAGACCGGGGGTGTGACAGAGGCTGTTTTTTTTTTTTTTGGTCGAATTTTGATTTTTTTAACGAAAGAAAACTTTGGCCGACTGTTACCAAATCAAGCTAGAATAAACAATTAGGTCAAGTTGCTGATTAGCACACAGCCGCAATAATTAACAGAGACTCAAAGGTGCTGGCAAAAGAATTTATTGGTGGATATCATGAGAGATATTGACACACGGGAGCAAATAAAGAACTAATCTGGAAATATATATATATATATATATATATATATATATATATATATATATATTGTTTTTCTTTATGATGAACGAACGGCAACAGCAAGGATGCGCGGAATTGTTTGTTTTTTTTTTAATATTAACGATGAACACAGATTGACAACAAAGATGATGAACAGGTATAGGTACCAAGAAACGTAGGGAACAGATCAGAAACAAGAAACAAAACGCTGAATCTGACTGGCAAGAAACAAGAAACAAACGCTGAGAAGAAAAAAAAAACAAGAACACGAAATTTTTTTTTTTTTTTTTTTTGAATTACACGCAGGAACAAGAACACAAAGGGCTGGGATTTTTTTTTTTTGGAATTAAGAAACGAAATCGAAACAAGAAACGAAAAGGATATTTGCTCACCGGTTCTTTGAGCTCACTGCTAATCGATGTGATTCCGGTTGGAATCGATCCGATGTTTTGCCCAGAAGTAACTAAGGGGAACAATGACGAGCTAATGATCCTAGACCTAGTAATCCAACTAAATCGTGGCGAGAGATGCCCAACAATCGCTCACAATGCTGGTAAATCCTCAAAGAGTTGAACTTTCTACGACAAAGAAAATTCTCACTCGCAAGTGATATTCAAGCCTTATTATGACTTGGTTGAGTAAAACTCAAAAACTTGATTTTTCATATAATAATTGTGTCCATAATGAAAAGCTAGTGTTTGCCTTATATAGGCTTACAATTAAAAGAACTAGAAGTAAGAAAGCAATGTGGGATAAAATCCCACTAGAAAAACCTAGAAAATATGCGCCCCATATGTGGGCTTCCATAGCCTACCTAGGTCCAAGGACCTTTATTAAATAATAATCAAACCAAAAGCTGAATAATCAAAATAGAATAAGTCTGATACTTGATCAATATCGAATATAATCTTCTTGGCGTCCAACAGCACTAAGGAGTGTCACTATTGGCGCCTCAGTCTTCTCCACGGCCTCTCCGAACTCCGAATAAGTCTCTATCACCAGGTTGTTCATAGCTTCTCTTAATCGCTTCCTTTGGAGCCTTGTTATTGGCCCATCTCGAACTACCAGATGATCCACGGGCTGCATAGGTGCCAATGGGTCGGGAATGTCATCATGGATCACATCATAAAGCCTACTGAGAAGACTTCAAAGAAGAAAAATTAGAAGTCAAAAAGGTCAACAATACCTAACAAAAAGGGTAAATCCAAAAGTAGGATGATGGACCTTCTAGACCTGCTGATAGCAGACATGCAGCCAAGTCTGCTAGACCACAAAAGGGCAAAAATCAGAAACATTCCAAGGATAAGAATCCTAAATCTAAAAATGTTAATCATTCTAGGGATACTTATCTCAGGGGGAAAGGTAGATTGTTCCCTACTGATGATGATTGGAATATTCCTGCCCCTACTACTAGAAACAATAGACATAACCATAATGCTAGGGTAAAACCTCAACAATGGAATCAGTAGAGGACTCAACAGAGGACTTATTCAAGACCTCAACAGGGACCTCAAGAGAATCCATATTACAAGGTCAAGCTCTGTGAGACAACAAACCTATGGTTATGCTAGTGCTTAACAATAGAAATCACTTCAAACAGCATTATGTACCAAAAGGCCAGAAAGCATATGTGAATCCTACACAACCAAATGTTAGATCTTATGGAAGTGTGGAATACATATATGAACAAAAGTATAATACTTTTCAAAGAAGACCTTATGAAAATTTGCCAAGGGTCATGCTTACCTCTGACCACTATTGACCCAAATAGTTTTGGGTACCTAAAATACATTAACTGTGTTTTGTAGGGTGCCTAGTACTTTGACAGTGGATGTTCCAGACATATGACAAAGAATAAGCACTGTTTGACAAATTATGTGGCAAAGGATGGCCCAAGAGTGAATTTTGGCAACAAGAATACACCAGGATACACAAGAGGATATGGTACACTTGTGAGAAATGGATTAACTATCAGGAATGTTGCATTTGTGGAAGGACTGGACTACAATCTACTGAGCACTGGACAATTTTGTGACATGGGTTACAAGGTCACTTTTGACAAAGGCAACTGTATTGTCATTAGTGAAAGTGGTGAACAAGTTGTGTTGGCTGGTAGAAGACAACAAAACATGTATGTTGTGGATTGGTCTACTGCTGTTCCAGAGACATGCCTGATTGTTCATACTAATCCAGAACTGAATTGGTTGTGGCATAAGAAGTTGAATCATCTTAACTTTGATGACATCAATCAACTGGTGAAAAAGAAGTTGGTGATTGGTTTGCCTGAGATCACATTCAAAAAGGATGCTATATGTGATGCATGTCAGCAAGGTAAACAAACCAAGTCAAGCTTCAAGTCAAAGACTAAGCAATCAACAAAAAGAGTTTTGGAGCTAATGTACATGGATTTATTTGGACCAGTAACACCAACATGTGTAACAGGAAAGAAATATACTCTGGTAGTTGTGGATGATTATTCAACATACACTTAGGTAGTATTCATGAACAAGTAAGGTGAAACACTTCAAAAGATGCCTGAACTTTTGAAGAGATTGCAAAATGAGAAAAGTTTGATAGTAGTGAAGATCAGATCAGACAAGGGTACTGAGTTTCTCAATAAAGTCACAAGAGAATATTGTGAGCAAAATGGTGTGTTGCATCAATTAGTCAGCGATGGTACACCTCGACAAAAAAACGGGTTCTTTGAGAGAAGAAACATGACTTTAAAAGAAGCAGGAAGGACTATGATTTGTGAAGCATTATTACCTGAAAGATATTGGACTGAAGCAATCAATACAGCATGCTATACACAAAATAGGACCTCAGTGAACAAGAAGCTGCTGAAAACACCTTATGAGATATGGAATGGAAGAAAACCAAATATATCTTATTTCCATCCATTTGGAAGCAAATGTTTTATTTTGAATCATAAGGAGCAATTGAAGACATTCCAACCAAAATCAGATGAAGAAATCTTTTAGGCTATTCTTACACGCAAGGCATTCAAGGTCTTCGAATAAAGGACATTGAAACATGAAGAATCAATACATGTTGTATTGATGAACCAAAGTTCACTGGAATGGAAGATGAAGTTTCAGAAAATGCTGAAAATCTCCAAGTCACTGATCCAGAATGTGTTGATGTTTTGGAAAGGATAAATGATATAAAAATTTCTGACTCTGCCCCTGCTGAAGAACTCTGCTGTAACATTATCGATGCAACAAGCTGAAGCCGAGTTCAAGGATCTCTTGAACCCCTCATCAAGCAACAACAGAGACCGATCAAGATGAGGTTCCTAAGAACCAAACTAACCAAAATCCACAATGGTTAAGGGATCACCCTGCTGAGCAAGTTATTGGGAACATACAGAAAGGTGTAAGGACTAGAAGACAATTAGAAGCAATGTTTACTTGTTTTCTATCTTAAATGGAGCCTAAAGTTGTTGAAGAAGCAATATCTGATCCAGACTGGATAATTGCTATGTAAGAAGAATTGAATGAGTTTGAAAGAAACCAAGTTTGGACACTAGTGGAAAGGCCTACTCATGCAAATATTATTGGAACTAAATGGGTATCTGAGAAACAAATTGGATGAATCTGGTACCAATGTAAGGAATAAGGCCAGACTAGTGGCAAAAGGCTATTCTCAAGCTGAATGAATAGATTTTGATGAGACATATGCCCAGTTGCAATATTGGAAGCTATAAGATTATTCTTGGCATATGCTGCTCACAAAAACTACAAAGTATACCAGATGGATGTCAAGAGTGCATTTTTGAATGGCATTCTAGAGGAGGAAGTTTATGTTCAACAACCTCCTGGTTTTGAAGTTAAAGATCAAGAAGATAAAGTGTATAGACTCAACAAAGCACTTTATGGTTTGAAACAAGCACCAAGAGCATGGTATGAAACCCTATCTCAATTCTTGGTGGATAATGGTTTTACCAAAGGTACCATTGACAAGACTCTTTTCAGAATCAATGAAGGGGACAACACCTCATTTGATGCAGATTTATGTTGATGACATAATTTTTGGTTCTAAAAATGAATGCTATGTGAAAAGTTTGCTAATCTCATGAAAAGTAAGTTCCAAATGAGTATGATGGGAGAGATGAACTACTTCTTGGGATTACAAGTCAAACAAATGAAAGATGGAATCTTCATTCATCAAACTAAATATACTAAGGAGCTGCTGAAGAAGTTTGGCATGGAAAATAGCACCAAAGTATCAACTCCTATGAGTACCAACAATGATTGGATGAAGATAAAGAAGGCAAAGATGTTGATCGGACTTTATCTTGAAGGATGATAGGCGATCTGATGTACCTCATTTGCCAATGAGACTGATATATCCTTTGTTGTAGGTGTTTGTTCAAGATTTCAATCAAAACCAAAGGAAAGTCACTTAGCTGCAGTCAAAAGGATTCTCAAGTATCTAAAGGAGACATTGGGAGTAGGAATATGGTATTCAAAATATGGAAGCTTCAAAGTTATATCCTACTCAGACTCTGATTATGCTGGTTGCAAGATTGATAGAAAAGCACCACATGAACTCAATGATTGATGGGAAATAGACTGGTTTCTGGTTCAAGAAAAGCAATTCAATATCAACTTCCACCGATTAAGTTTGAATATATTGTTTTGAAGTCTTTGTGCACAAATACTATGGTTAAGACAATAGTTAAGGGATTATAGAATTGAAGAAAGAGAATTCCTATAATGTGTGACAACACAAGTGCAATTGTAATCACTGAAAATCCTGTTTTGCACTCAAGAACCAATCACATTGATGTGAGATATCATTTTATAAGAGATCATGTTGAAAAGAAAGATGTGGTGGTTCTTTACATCCCTACTGAAGATCAACTTGCTGACATATTTACTAAACCACTGGATAGTGAAAGATTTGCTAAGTTAAGAACTGAGCTTGGCATCATAAAAGTTGATTGAGATACTAATAATCAACAGCGTACTGGAATTCACCAAGGGGATTAGTCTTTGCTATGTTGGGTGAGCTCACATAGCAGACTAGTCATTGGTATCAACAATTCTATGTACTTAAATAAGTTTGGACAATTGAGCAAATGAAGTTGCCAAGGGGATTGGTCTTTGTCCTGTTGGGTGAACTCACTTGACAGATCAGTCATTGGTATTAAACTTCATCTTGTATTATCAGTTGGACTAAACAAGGGTTTAAGAAGATCAGTAGAGTGACCCTATCAGCAGGCTACTGAGCCATCTTTATCAACAGTTTGCTGATCCAAGTCTACTGAAGATCAAGCCTACTGAGTTATACGTTACAAAACAATCAAACTTAAATGAAAGTCAACAGTAATTGGATATTATTCTTATCTTTATAACTACGGTTACAATATCCAACGGTTAAAACTCTTATGGGATCAGTTAGTGGGACACGTGGAAACATCACATTAATTCCAACTTTAATCATTGTTAAATGCTACAGTACGTGTACAGCACTTTCCTGACAGTTACTACCCACTTTCTTCCTTTATATATATACAGACATATACTCAGACATTACATACAGGCTTTCAGATCATTTTTCTCTGAATATACACCGTGTGAACACAGATTTACAAAGCTTTCTCTTGATCTTTCTCAAATTTCTAATGGCGGATAAATGTGATGTTCACATTGGAACGAGCCAAAGTGTTAGAGGGTTCGTTGTTGATGCTAACAAGACCGAGCTAGCTATCAACATTGGTAGAAGAATCAAAATATATGAAGGATTAGAGGATGTTACAATCCGAGAGATGGAAAGCATCTTTTATACAAATGTTACAAATTTCTAGAGAAATATAGTGATTAGAGATGGAAGAGAGGCATTTACTACCACTTTGTTAATGCCTAGGAGAGTGAAATTTCCTCAAACTCTGTTGAGGAGGTATTCGATTTGGACTCGAAATGGTGCTTCTACCAATCTGAATCAATGGAGTTTGTCAGATTGGAGTTTGTTGATGCAATAAAGACCAACAAATCCATAAAATCATCACTGAGTATCAATGTGAGGAATATCAAAATGGAGTATAATCTGCTAAGCAAGATTATTGCTAAAAACATTCTTGGATTCAGTGGAAGCCTTGACACATTGTCTGGACCCAAGATTGACATGCTGATAATCATATGCAAGAGTATGAAGTTTGATTGGGCCGGATTCTTTGTCCATTACATGAAGAAGGTGATAGCAGAGGACATAGATGGGACCAGGAAGTCCAAGACACTGCCTTTGGGTTTGTTGGTGCAAGCCCTACTGACCCATTTGAAGATTGTTGATGTTGCACCTGCAAAAATCAACAAGTCCAGATACAAGCCGGAAATCAGTTTTCTCATCCCTGGTTTGGATGATGATGAAAATTTAGATACTGAAAGGACAGAGAGTGACAATGATGGAGATGATGATGCTGGTGGTGAGCAGGTTAAGCACGTTACACAACCTGTTGCATCTAAGAAGGCTGCTGAGAGAAGGAAGGCCAGTGATACAAGAAAGATTATTGAGCTTTTAAAGCCAAAAAGACAAAGCGGCAGCCAGAGAGACACTTTCTTGAGTCTCATGAGGTTCCAGCTTGATCTTTGAGGCTCACTGAGCCTCATCGAAACTACAAAGAAAAAGCGCTCTCGAGGTTTTGAGAGAGCAGATAAAAGAAGATTCAAGAAAGAGGAAAGCTGCTAGGGATCTTGAAACTAAACAACCTGCAAAGAGAATGAAGCATATTGTGAAAAAGATAAAGCATGGAAAGGGAAAAGAATTAATGGTCTTAGAGGCCCAAAAGGAAGCTGAATGTGTTGTTGAGGAAGCACCTGTACAAGTTAATGAGCCTACAGAGGCTAGAGAGGTTGTTGTTGAGCAACAAACTGTAGAATCACAGCAGACTCTTGTACCTGGCCTGCTGTGGAATTTGTTGAAACTGTTCAAGACCCTGCTGTGGATGCTACAACTCAGGAGGAATAACACACTGCCACAGAACCTGCTGATGTGCATATAATTCAGGGGGAACCCAGTGTGGAACAGTTGGAGGTGCTAGGTACAAATGTACAACCTGAAGAACCTACTGACCTGTTTGTATCTGCTATAGATACATTGGCTCACCTTGTTGAAGCTTTTTGAGGACAACAGGCTGAGCAATCTGCCTCAAGAAGGCCCACAATGCCTTTTGAGAGAAGGGAAAAGGAGTCCGAGAAGGAAAAGGTAGATCCAAACTTCAAGAAAATTGAAAACTACTTTGCTTGGAAGTTTGGTTTCTACAAAAGACAAAACCCAGATGCAGAACCAATGACCGATTTTGAAGAATGGTCATTCAACCAGCTGGGAGTAGAGAGCTTGCTGGGTTTAATTGATACATCTGAACTTCAAGCAAGGCTGCTGAATATCATTGAAAGGGAAAAGCAAAGAGGAAGCATTTTGTTCGAGGAACCACAAGATGCACTTGAAAATGATGACTCATCATCTTCTGATTCTGATGATGATCACCCTTCTTTTCCAGGCCAACCCAGTGGCACTGCTTTGGAAAAACTTACTGAGAATGTAGGACATGGATCTAAAGACAATACAATTAGACTCTTTGAAATTTGAAAAATCTGCGAGGGCCGACACTCGATCATATGGATGAATACATGGAGGATATGACTATGGATGATCTGGAAGCTCTAATTAATGATGGAATAAATCTTGGAGATAACAGGCTGATCAGTATGTCTGACACCTTTTTGGTTGTAGAGTCTGATGCACGTTCTGAAAATCAGCAGACTGATATGATAAATGAAGAGCTGGGAGCTGTCTTCAATGAAGATTTTGAGAGACAGCTTGCTGTAGCAACATCCCTGGAAGAGGCCACAATATTCACTTTTGATAATATTGTGTTGTTTGAAGAAGCTGATGCAAGTTCAGAGGACTCAGCTCAGTATCAGGAGTGGTTTGACACTCAGGATACTTTATCACAAGTTACAGATCAGTTGGAAAAAGTTGCTGATACTAGAGGAGTACTAGAGGAAAACTTAGCTATATTTCCTCAAGTGTTTGTTGAAGAGATGGTTCAGGTTGCTGAGGAACAAACAGCACCTGAATACAGGTTGGAACAGGAGGTTCGGGCTGCTGAGGATCAAACAGCACCTGAATAAAGGTTGGAACCTGCAATGGGTTTGGAGGAAACCCCTGCACTTGTGGAAGAGATTGTTGAAGCACAGGCTGCTATAGAACCTGTTGTTGTAGTGCAGGTCACTGAAGTTAAGTCTCATCAAGGAAAGGATAGTCAATGACTATTGTTGATGAGGATGAGCAAATTCTTTGGACTATGATTTGATGATGAGGAGTTCCAAATGCCTGAGGAAGAATAAGTTGGTGATGAACCTCAACATGCACATGTACCAATTTTTGAGGAGGAACATGTATTGGAACCACAACCTGCACATGATCCAATTCTGGAGGAGATTTTTGGAGATATTATTGAGGAAGGTCCTGAACCTGCTGGATGAGACAGGACAAGAGCCATGATTGTCAGCACACAAAGGGTACACTATAATGTTGAAGAGCCTGCTGTTGACTTTGCTGGACATATGGCTGGAGGTATGGCTGGTGCAATACCAGCACATGTTCTGGATGAGTTGAGGGCAGTAAGAGCTGATATTACACATTTAAGAACTCAACTGGATAGACAAGAGCAGAGGTTTGAAGATTTGATGAATCTGGTGGAAAATAGAGGAAGAACCACTGAAACAGTTGCTTCCAACATCACTTACACTCAGTATGCTCTTGCTGACCTAACCAAAGATGTGAGAGGTATAAAACAAGGTAATGCACACAAAGATAAATTTTTGAATGACCGGTTTGCCTCAATTCACAAAAAGCTTGACAAGCTTCTTTGAGGCACCCAAGCTCTTGAGGCTCACCTCTGTTGGAACATCTCAACTCTCTTTGCATTGGATCCTAAGATTACTGAGAGGATCAATCTGCTGGAACAAACTATGGAAGGAAGGATCACTGCAGTTGACACAAGGACAGAGATTATGGAAGGTCAACTTGCTAACTTAGTGATCACACAAGAGAGTGTTCATGGCCTACTGTCCTGGTTTGTTGATGATGTCAATAAGGGGGAAGAGGGCCTTCTGTGCAAACAGAAGCAAAAGAGGTTGCAAGAATTTTTGTTAAAAAGAGATGGGAGGATGATACAAATGAGTACAGGAAACATGCACCTGGCAGGATTCAGTTGACTGATGACCTCCTGAAAGAGTATAAGAAGCTATACTATGGAAGGAAGAGACCATATCATCACATGGGATTTCATGAGGGACTAAATTCCTTTCTGGGATTGAAACTTTGGGAAACAAGGGTCAAGGCACTGAGAGCTTCTTACAGAGGTGGAAGAGGAGGAAGAGGTGGAAGAGGAAGAGTGGGAACTCGCCCAATCTACAAAGGATTCACTTTGGATGAATTCAAACATTTTTACATGAGACAAGGCTTTGAAGTTCACAACAAAAGGTTAACTTTACCTGAAGCCTGGAAGTGGTGGAAAGAGTTGAATACTAGGGTTGACTTTTCCCCAATTGAAAATCAATGGATGGTGGATGTAGTTAAAGAAATCAATGAGTTTTATGAGAAGAAGGAACAAGACAAATACAGAAACTAGATCAGCACACTTACATTATTTATTTCATTCTGCTGATCCTTGTTTGTAATAAGTTTGAACAAATTTGATTATAATGAGAAATGACTATATTTGTTCTGTTATTGTTTTTATCTTTTTTCTTTGTTGTAAGGAGGGTATAGGTATCATCACTAAAAGGGGGGAAATTGTTGGACTTATTTTAAGTTTTAATGATGAGTGCCAGACTAACTGTTATAGAGAAAAGGCAAAAAGATGTCTAGATCAAATGTATAGGTTTATTAGAGTTTGATTTTTGTATAGGTTTGATCAAACAAGCATTGTAATTAGGTCAGCTGACTTTATCAACAGACCTGTCTAGGTCAGTAGACTAGTTAGGAACCTGCTGAAGACTGAAGGCTGAGGGTTCAAACTTGGTTATTGAAGACTAAGGGATCAAACTTAGTATTTAAAGTCAAGGATATGGAATCAGAATTTAGGGAAGTCTATGATGACCTAAATGATTACATATACCTTAATACAAGGTCTAAGTTCCATATGTTAAGTGGTGATTGGAACTTGGTTATGTTTAAAATGGTGTATTCTAACTTCACAATAAAAAGTTAGATGAAAAGACAGTCAGCTGAAGTGTTTCATAAACACAGTAGACTTAAAACGGCTGACTGACATGAACATCAGCAAACCATTAGACACAAGTATCTGCTGAGTATAAATCTCGATTTAATCCAAGGTTACATTAGAAGATTACAAGGATAAGGATGGATTACAAGCCTTGATATTGTCAACAAATCAATGGCCGAGATGAAAATAACGTTGGAAAGATTCAGAGGATTAACCAATGGACATAAGCCAAAGGGTGGACAGATCGAAAGCTGTCAAAAGCAAGCGACAATGTCGATTACTATGTCTGAGACAGAAAGCAAGTCAAGATAGGGCCAAATCTAAACGGCTATGTTTGAAATTCAAGCATAAGTCACAGGATTCTCATCTATAAATAGAAGACTCCTGATTCAGATACAGATGATGAAAAATAACAATCTACTTTAAGCTATCAAGTTTCTTATCAAGAAAATCACCCTACTGACATCACTGAGCTTAAAGCTACTGATCCAGAAAACTCTTCAAGTGTAACCTGCTATCAAGTTACATCAAGTTCACACACACTAGAAGACATCAAGCTGCGGATCATTTCATCCTGATCAAGCTGCTGACTGTTAACTCATTTACTTGATTTCAAACTTTCTTTTACAAGAAACCTGCTGAAGACAGAGAAGCACTAGGTGCCAAGAACTGTTGTTTGTGGTGGAGCTGGTGAAGTGGCAATCCTACCCTTCAAGGACCAGTGGAATACTTTGGAGCAGCAATCCTACTTGTTTCAAATATTCAGTTTGTGAAACCATAGCTATTGGTGAATGACAGACAACTTAGGGATTTTTGTAACTGCAACCTCAAAGATCTCTAATGAAGTTCCTCCAACATCACAGGAGAAGAGTAGACTAACAGGATTACACCACCTGGAACCACTATAAAAATTGCCTACCTACTTTCTGCATTTAGTACACTGATCACATCAACTTAATGAAACTAGCAACTGAATCACACACTTACACTACTGAGTATCTAATACTTAGTATCATATTTAAACAACAAGTAATAAGGCTTAGACAAAATATATTCCGCTGCAACAAATCCAAAGAATATCTACTTCGGCGAGACTCTCGAGCGATCAACAGACTCATCGACCTTCTTTGAGTGTGTTAACTCCAAAGTTTTAAGTGTTAAGTTTATTCACCCCCCTCTAAACTTAACCAAAGCCTTTTCAAGGGACCAACAAGTATCTAATACCCAATGGTTAGACTTAGAAGAAGCAATATTGATCTCAATCATAAACATACCTGAAGTTGAAGCATCTGTATGCCTTTTTCTTCATGCTCAAGAAAGCCTTGCAGTTGCGCCTCCAATGACCAGTCTCACCGCAACGGAAGCAAGCATCCTTCGACTTGTTTTTAGCTATCTTAGATGTTGGCTTAGGCGCATCCTTCACCATCTTAGACTTCTTTTGGGCCTTACCTTTGCCCTTTGAAGAAGTGATGAGCAACACTTGCTTTCCCTTTTGCACAGTGCCCTCAGCAGTTTTCAACATGTTCAAGAACTCCGCAAGGGAGGAATCTATCTTGTTCATGTGATAGTTCATCACAAACTGTGAGTATGAATCAGGTAGAGATTGCAAGATTAAGTCAATACTCAACTCGCATTCCAACTTGTGGCCAAGAGACATTTAAGTATCAAACATATTAAAGTGATTAGAGATCTCATCAACCATAATCACTATCATGGTTTCTCTATTACAGTTTAATACTAAGAGCGTTATCATATACACAATATCACTAATTGGTCTAGTAAATAAACAAAGTATATAATAACAAAAGTGCTTTTATTACTCATAATAAAGTTATTACATGAACTCAAATAGACTGTAAATGACCCGACCCGGTCGGATCCGGTCCAACCCGATTGGGTTTAGGACACCTATTCAACAGGGCCGGTTTGATACGGAGACAAGGGGTAGGGAGCAGGCGTGTCCGAGCTCCAAACAAAGTTATATGAGCTGGTGAGGTATCTTCTTAATCCCGACGAGCCGGGTCTACGACGAGTGCGCGTGAAAGACTAAGGCGAGTGGACATTGTGTCTGCTGGTGCTTCATCGGCTCCTTCTTCAGAGCCACAGTATAATACTTACTCCGACCCCCAGGTCCAGTCCACCTGGTCATTTTTAGGAGGGGTTGCGAAGCTCTACTTGCGACTTCATTGACTAGACTTTAATTCTCAAAATATTTGCAATAAAACTATAATTATATTTACAAATATTCACTAAGTGTTTCAATTATAAAAATTACAACAAATAAAATACTACAATTGTAATTAACATAATTTGCATAGAATGTTCTAAATCCAGGTCCATGTCATCGCTTTCATCATCATTACATCTCTTTCGAACCATTACATGATTTTATTTATAGAAGAAAAAACAAAACAAAACAAAAACATAAAGAAACAAAGAAAACGAGTCGTCAGCAAAAACGCCGGTATGAGCATGTGCGAGGGTGTTATATATTTTTAAAAAAATGTTGTAACAATATATACATTTCTAGAAATCTTGTTCGAGTAGTTATGTAATACTATACTTGTTTAAAATTTATATATCAAGTTCAAGTCAAGCAAGCTCATTCGAGATCCGTCAATTCATCAAGTTCTCTTACTAGACATCGATACAGCTGATACGATTATCTCTACCTTATGACTCCCATTTCACCACCTTATATCCACAACAAGTAATTTTTATAGTGACGTCCGTCATTCCGACACCCAATCTCCTGGTGCTTCCGGAGGGTCCACTTGCCTCGGACCCCACAACCGCGGTCACAGGCCCAATGCACAGCTAACCCGATTGTGAAATCCTCAGCGGGCCCATCGAGCGAGTACGAGAACGTAAACGAGAACCATGCCGCCGAAACGGGAACTAGCCATGCCGCCGAAGCGGGAAAGGTACAAGTACGATATATCATACCGCGCATAGCGGTTAGTACGGTAACATGCCACTAAGATAGGAATGCAATGTCATTTGTACAAGGTTTGTTTCATCAAGTTATTATCATTAAATCAAGAGAATCATTAATCATTTTTAACAAGATACATATAATATATCTATATCAATAGTATATTCAATTAAAATATTTTGAAAATACTTTAAGAAAAACACACTATGACTTTTGTATAAAATAAAATTGAACTCACCTATCTTCCCCGCATGCTAATAGCTATTCTTTGCTCGGAATTGATTCTCTTTGCCGTATGCTAAGCCAGTGTTAAAGCAAACGAGTAACATAACAATTGGACAATGGTCGACTGATCGAGTTGTTCAAAAGGGATCGGATAAATTTGTTTTCCAAATATGTAACGCAAAAAAAGAAGTAGACTTGTACTTATCATGGAGGAATCGTTTAAGGGGCTGATTTGTTTATCCTCCTATTTATATCTACTTCTACTCAAACTATTATTTGCATGGAAAAAATAAGAATAATATTTAATTCTTCAGTTTCAACAACATGCATTAATCCACTCAAAAAAAACAACATGCATTAAGAATCTCTTAAAAAATAATTGTGTACCAATGTTTCTAACGGCTAATCACTTAATTAATTAGGAAACTTAAACAATAATGTACATCAATCTAATTGGACAATTTGAGAAAAAAATAGACTTTATCTTTTTATTATAAGACATCTATTATACTTATATTTAACTCACCATCCGTTACTCGCAGTCCGTTAATGAAGGAAAAAAAAATTCTGATGTATTTAATTGAGTAAATTAATTAGACATGAATATTTAACTCCAATTAATTGATCAAAGCACAGAAAAATGCCGTCACCATTTTCTGTCACATGGAAACTTAATGATCTTAATAAATAATAAACTTAAGCTATAAGTTATAAAAATATTTGATCTTACGTTTAATTTTTAATATATACAAAATTTTGCTTTTAATCTAAATAATATTACGACGAAATCGGAGCGTTACACACAGAATTTGACCCTCACGGCTTAGCTTAGGAGCTTTTCTGTTTTGTTTTTGTTTGAACTTGTTGTAATATTTTAGCAATGAGAATTTCTGGATTTTGTTTTTGTAGATATACTTAAGCACTTAATTTATTTAGGATGATTTTTTATTTTTAGCCTACGGTGAGCGAGGCTTAGGTCAAATCTGTCTTGCAGATTTGATTTTAAGCTAGTTCCGTACTGCAGAGCTCAGATGTAATCTTGATGAGTTTTCTTAATCCAAACTTTCAGTCTCTTGATTTTCTTCATAACATGGGACGTCTTGCCCCTCAGTATGCCACTCACTAACTCAGTTTTTGGATGGCATACTTGGTTGTTTGTTTGTCTGGTATCGAGTCTAGCCTGTAGACTTAATTATTTGAGTATGTCATGCAGACTTTACTAGTTTGGTCTTTGCTAATCAGGTTGAGTCCGACTTGTGGAGCTTAAGTGTCAGTCATAGCGATTTGAGTGGAGTCCGCCCTGCGGAGCTCGGCTTGTCTGGTCTGTAGACAATTTAGCATGAAATTTTGTTTGATCCGACGCGGGGGGCGCGGATGTATGTTTTGGCGAGCTGAGTTAGAAGTTTTGTTGCCCTCGTATGTTAAATTTTTGTGAGTTGGGTCGGATTTGTCAGACCTCGCGTGTTTTTTGCTGAGCCCAACTTGGCGGAGCTCAGGTATCATATTTTAAGGGAGTCAGAAAGATTTCTGACTATTTCAGTGAGTTTAAGCTTTTGATAAAAAAACATAATAGAACAAGTCAATATTACATTAAAATGGAGTTAAGGAGAAGCTAATGGGATGATGTCCTTATCGTGGGCTTGACCGCTTGGTGCATCAGAGGTGTTGTTGACCGTACCGATGTGACGACAGCTCGTAAAGTTGTGGCATTCAGGGCGGCCGACTACTCCGCATATAATGGGGCAAGCCGGGCGATTCGGCCGACTTCTCATAAAAGTATTGAACGAGCGGGGCGGACTAGTCGCGACTTCGTTTAAAAGCACGGCGGCGAGGGCGAGTTGGATTGACTTCGCATGAAAATTTTAGGACGAGCAGGGCCAGGCTAGTGCTTACTTCTCGTTTAAAAGCATGGCGAGCAGGGCCAGGTTAAACTGACTTCTCGCGTGAAAAGTTTAGGACGATCAGGGCCAGGATAGTGTTGACTTCTCGTTTAAAAGCACGGCGAGCAGGGTCAGGTTGGACTGACTTCTCACGTGAAAGAGTTGCATGTGTGTTTGTCCTGTAAAATCAATAAAAACCATGCGTAATGGAAAATAAAATAATAGTAAATTAACGTACCATTTGCTTATTGGTGTAATATGCGGGTGCCGAACTGAAGTCGGTCTTATAGAAGGCTCGCCCGAAGGCGAGTTCCATATATGATGCCGACACAAGTCGGACTTAAAAAAGGCTCTCCCGCGCGAGTTCCAAATATGATGATGAATTAAATTGGACTTTTAAAGCTCTCGCCAAGGCGAGTTCCAAATATGATGCCGACTGAAGTCGGACTTACGAAGAAGCTCGCCCGGCGAGTTCCATATATAAGAAAGCTCGCCCGACTCCTTAGGTCAAGAGAGTTCCAAGAATAAGATAGTTCGATCACTTAAGTTGTAGAAAAACCGGTAGAGCTTGTATCATAAGAGTTTGGATTTGGAGAGGTGGGGAGCTCGGCTCTGATCTTGAAGAGTCGGGGAGCTTGATCGCGTGTAAGTTACTAACGTCGATATTACTAGCAAGAATACTAGGTACATCGTAGTATAGTAAATGCGAGTCAAGGTCGATCCCACGAGACAATGCAACTATAAGTATAAACGATTCTAACATAATTAAGAAACAACATAGGCGGTCATTGACCAACAATAACATAAAACAAACTTGGTATTTCTCCCCTTTTTCTCACCGATCTACTAACTTGGATTAGTTAATCGTTATGTTTACTTCCCCACATAATTTCCTTAAATTAATCGTGAGCTTTCGTTTTAATTATCATTATCAGCTACGGGTGCAACTACTACTCCTATCTACTCCGATAAGGGTAGTAGACAATCTATATGCAAGCTACCATCCTTAATTGGTCCGTAATAGCCCATACGCATAAAGATCTAGAATTGCCGATATCGAGCGCTAACTCATACCGCTAACCCGGCTAGACAGCTGTCGACATTGATCAGCACGTTCCTAGGGCCTATTCAATACTATGTCCAAACTTAGCACTTCACTATTCATATTTCATGCTAGTTTACGATTACAATAAGCAGATTGGCCAGATCTAACCTACTGTTAATTAAACCTGTCGATCAACGTAGCTGTAGTGAATCCCAGTTTGTAAGTTTTCTAAATTATGCCTCGGTAAACCGGTATAGACCGCCGGGTTACCCGGGGCAGCTTTTCCTATTCCTGGATCTATATTGCTCAATTACGATTAAAATAAGTAAATTATGGGGTCTTTAAACATGCAGATTAACTAAAACACATAAATACGAACAGATCTACCATATTGAAGACAAAAAGGAACGTTCAAAGCTTCATACCTTTAATAATGGAGATCTAGCTCGATCTTCTCAAGCTAGAGATGATGGAGGAAGGGAGGAAACCAGAAATAACTCTTCCAAAGCTTGAATAACTTTATTTCATCAAAATATGTATATATGATTGTAATACTAATGAAAAGTTTTGTAATACTCTGATAATGCGGCCTTATATAGATACAATGACCGACTTATGACTCTCTAAAACCCTAACCGTCCTAGATAATGCGGTAGAATCAATTTTGTGTCAAATAAGCCACCGGTTTACCGGCCCTAGCCCTCGGTAAACCGGGCCGACTTTTCTACTTTTTCTTCAACCGGCTTCTTCTTGGACTTTAATCACTTGGCCCAATATACTTCTTTTGGTCCAGATCCATTTTCCAATGCTCCAGATTCGGTACATCCTATCAAACATGCAAAAGCGAGACAAAAGCATACAAATCTTTGGGAAAATAAATAGATATAAATTATGATCCTGAAACACTCACATAGCATTTAACATATATTTCACATAATAACGAGTCTATCTATCCTCTCTTGAGCAGAATTCGGGGTGAACAAGGTTATAATTATTGGTACCATTTAGAGTGTTATCAGAGCTCGGCTCGGATCTTGGAGAATAAGGAAGAAAACTCACAGCTTATTTTGGTGTTACTGCAGCAACTTTCCAGCGACGATCGGGTATCGAAACGGACTCCAATCGGCACAAAATTTGGAGGGCTTGTTTGTCCCTCCTTCTTCTTTAATATGAACGGAGGAATCATTTTTCAACGGCTCAATCTCTGGAAATTAGCCGCCGATGTGACTGCTGTATTTTTTGGTGATACAACAGTAGCAAGAATTTTACGGCAACGATCGGGCATCGAAACGAACTCCGATCGGCATGAAATTCAGAGAGATTGTTCGTCCCTCCTTCATCTTCAATATTAATGGTGGAATTTGCGTTTCAACGGTTCAATCTCTGGTAATAAACCACCGATTTGGTTGCTACATTTTTTGGTGATACAGCAGCAACAACAGCAACTTTACGGCGATGATCGGGCATCGAAACGAACTCCAATCGACACGAAATTTGGAGGGATTGTTCCTTCCACCTTGTTCTTCAATATGAATGGTGGAATTATTGTTTTGACGGCTCAATCACTGGAAATTGGCCGTAGATCTGAATGCGTTTTTTCTATTAGATTTTGAACAAAGTCGTCAGTAGGAGGCCCTCCTTCTAGTGCTTTTTGACGATTCCAAAAATCTTCGATGATCAATCCATGGTTGTTCTCCTAAAGACAACCTGCAAAAATCCTTGAGAACACAAAAAAAGAAGGGGGTGTTTTGCTGGTGGTTTAGACTGGACTTGAGAAACTGTATCTCAAACTGCCTACGTATTCAATGCCTGTATTGGAATCCAGTCTTCGTAGTTCCTCAGAGATGGTTTATATAGAGGAGAGTTATGCCCTAAGGCACCGCGGGCCTTGTCTTGTTGGGCTTGGATTTCGTGTTCCCTAAGGTAAAGATAGCTACGATTTAATCTCCTTAATTGTTGGAGATAATTATGGGAATATTTGGTTGTCAGAATCAGAGTATTAAATATGAGGGATTCTTCCCATATTTATCTAATTATCACACACGTGGGAAATACGATTGAGGATGGACTCTGGCCGACTTAGATGGCCCGAGCTGAACTGGATGAAACTTTCTGTGTTTGGGCCGACCTACGAAGGTCGGGGAGGATAGCCGAGCTGGGATCAGCTCGGATTCTTGCGTGCATAAGAGGTTTGGTCCGAGAGGGACTTGAGCCGACCTATAAGGTCTGGCAGGGGCAAGTTTGATCATAAGTGCAGCCGACTGGAGGGTAGGAGGATGGTGACCGAGCTCATGCAGGCTCGGTGCTGCTGGGGTTCGGCCCTTGATGGAGGCTTTTCTCTTTCTTTATTTATTATTGTGCTGATGGGGAGGCAACACGTGGGTAAGGTCAATTTTTGGCATCGTCAGTCACCTCCCAGTCAGCAACAAAAAATGCATGAAGTGTTGTAGGACTAGAGCGATAAAGCTGAAGACCATAGTTAAGAGTACCAACCATGTAACGTAAAATGCGTTTATCAAGAGACCAATGAACATTTGTGGGTTGATGCATATATTGAGATAATTTATTCACCACAAAAACAATATATGGTCAGGTGAAAGATAAATATTGAAGGCTGCCAATGATTATACGATACTGAGATGGATCATCAAGATGTGTACCGGACATGGAAGAGAGAGGAGAGATCAACAGGTAAATGAGTGGGAATTGACTTGGCATCATAAGTATTTACCTTGGCAAGTAGTTCAGTGATGTAACGGTGTTGGGAAAGAAGAATCCCTTCAGCATTGTGAATAACCTCGACTCCTAGAAAATATGACAAATATCCAAGATCCTTAAGGGCAAAACGAACTACCAACTGAGAAATAAACCGATCAAATGCATGAGAACTATTTCCAGTAATAATAATATCGTCAACATAAATAAATAGATTGATAAGAACAGAATTAGAGAAACCTTGAGAGAGCAGATAAATTTTGAGTTCATCATACCAAGCCCGGGAGGCTTGCTTAAGACCATGAATTGCTTTGCTAAATTTACAGACATAATCTGGCTTAGAAAAATCCAAGAAGCCAGATGGCTGAGACAGGTAAACCGTGTCGTGCAAGCCTTGTAAAAATGCATTATTAATATGCAGTTGGTGAAGAGATCACCCATGCAAAAGAGCCAAAGAGAACAACAAGAACAGTTGTGGGTTTCACTAAAAGTTACATAATAATCAGTGCCAGGCCTTTGATGAAATCACAAGCAACTAACTGCGCTTTATATCGATCAACCGAACCATTAGGGTGATACTTAATACGAAAGATCCATTTCGAACCGATGACTTTAAAAGGTGGGTCAAGAGGAACAAGGTCCCAGTTATGATTGCGCATTAAAGTGTCATACTCCTCTTGTATAGCACTACACCACTTGGGTTGTTTTAGGGTTTTTGTAATGGAATGAGGTTCAATGTCAGGAGAAGATTGAAGGTGAGTGTGAAGATTGAGCTTTTGAATTGGTTTATGGATATTATTCTAGGCCCGAGTATGCATATGGTGAGCAGGTGGGGAGGGGAGGAAGGACTTGAGTTAGAGACAGGTGGTTTAGATATGGAAGGGACCGGAGAGCGTGAGGTAGAGTCGGGTGGAAAGGGGGAGGGGGGGGGGGTTTGGAAGCAAGTCCTTGATCCTCCTCAATGGGAAGCATTTTTTTGCAACTTCAGACGCACAGGATTGGGTGTTGGAAAATATAACAACTTTACCGAGAGCTTCTTCCTCCACCTACTCACGTGTTTATTTCAAATGTTGTTAACGCTCCAGTAGTAGCGGATCCGGAAATTTTGTTCAGCGGAGTCCGTAATTATTTTTCAAAATAATTTTTTTTCACGGGGTCCGAAATATTTTTCTATAAGTAAAATGTAGAGTTTTAACTACATTTAATGTGAGTTCATGGACCCAGCTTGGAAAAACACTGCATCCGCACTTGCGCTCTAGGAATCTAAGGCTAGCATGTGCGATAGAAATATAATAGTCTTTCTTTGTAACACTTTGGTTCTGCCCTCAAATTTTAATAAAACTTTTCTTTTCAAAACAAAACAAAAAACCTAATATTTTTTGAATTGTTCGAACTCGACTTCGAGCTTAAAAGTGCTCAAAATTTAGCTGAGCATAATCGTGCTTTGAATTCTAGTGAAATTTAAACTTAATCGAGCCGATTACAGGTCATTTTATTTTCTTATTTGAATAAACTCGAGCCAAATTCGAATATACTTTCTTAAGAGGTCGTTCGACACGATAAATAAATTGAGAAATAATAGAGCCTCAACGGATTGACACAACAGATTGATACAAAATTCATCTATACCATTGATTATTGTAAGATCTAGATCAATCAATAAAGATCCCAAAATAATCAATGTTTTAGATGAATTGTGTCAATCCGCTGTGTCAATTTGTAGTGTCTTTTCGGATCGGAGCACAACCTAACTTGAAGTAAAAACGAAAATGCATGTGGCGCAAAGATTTCGCTCCTAAAAGAGAGGCGGTACGAGAATAGGCAATAAGTAGTTCAAAACTCACGGCGCCGAGACGATCATGCATGTCCCTCATTCACCACCAATTCTTCCCCTTCATTAAAATCCGCTATTATTTACTTTTTTTCAATTAACAAATAACTGACCATTTCAATTTCTAGAGAAATCATCAATCCCTACTTTCACTTCCATTTCTCCTTCTTCTTCTTCGTCTTCTTCTTCTGTACTGTGAAAGAGGTGAAGAGATGTCGTGGCAAACATATGTGGACGAACATCTTATGTGTGATATTGAAGGCACCGGCAACACTCTAACCGCTGCTGCAATCGTCGGTCATGACGGTTCCGTTTGGGCTCAGAGCTCCAGTTTTCCTCAGGTTTGTACATCTTTTACCTTTTTCTATATGCGTATTTATGTTCCTCCTCGAGCGGATATGAATGATTCCTTGTCAAAATTG
This sequence comes from Gentiana macrophylla, assembly GCA_026214975.1. Lineage (NCBI taxonomy): Eukaryota > Viridiplantae > Streptophyta > Magnoliopsida > Gentianales > Gentianaceae > Gentiana > Gentiana macrophylla. Next base: position 88,778,254 of record CM047807.1, read on the forward strand.
TAGATCGGTAGGGAATATAGCAAATGTACTTATAGATTAATCAATTAAAGTAGTTAAATCGCTTGATTTTTTGGATCAAATGCACAATCTGCATTCTGTTTGTGCAGATTTGGTTTCTGATCAATTGTTGTTGTTGAACCGAAGTCGATCCAGTAGGTAGTGAATATAGAAAATGCCATGATAGAACAATCTGTTAAAGTTGTTCCATCGCCTGATACTATTCTGTGTTTTTTTTAATAAATAAAAAAAAAATGCACAATTAGCATTCTGTTTTCTCATACTTGGTTTCTGATCATTTGTTGCTGTTGAATTGAAGCCGATTCAGTTGAGCCGTGCTATTTTTTCTTAAATTTTTTTATTTTATTTTAAGAATTTGTTGTTTGATTTCTTCTTCCTCGTGGATTTGGTTGATTAGTTTTACTAGTACTGTATTGTGGCGATGCAGTTTAAACCAGAGGAGATAGCAAATTCGCTAATAGAACAATCTGTTAATTAAAGTAGTCCCACTCCCACCGCCTGATATGTTCTGTTTTTTTTTTTTTTTTTTGGATCAAATGCATAACCTGCATTCTGTTTGTTCAGATTTGGTTTTCTCATCAATTGTTGTTGTTGAATTGAAGCGGATTCAACTGAGACGCACTAATTTTCTCTAGAATTTGTTGTTTGATTTGTTCGTCCTTGTGAATTTTTGTGATTACTTTTACCAGTTTTGTTTAATGACGATGCAGTTTAAACCAGAGGAGATAAAGGGTATCATGACTGATTTTGACGAACCAGGGCATCTTGCTCCTACTGGCTTGCACCTTGCGGGAAGCAAGTACATGGTAATCCAAGGAGAGCCTGGAGCTGTCATTCGTGGAAAAAAGGTATTGAATCCTCTCTATCTCCTAGTGTTTCCAGCATTTTCTTTTCACAACTTTGCAAGTAGAAACCTTACTTCCCTATTTCCATAGTCTCTCTAACATGATCTCCTTCCCTATTTCCCTTTTTATCCATACTGATGAAAAGAAGCAATAAGCAACAGTATAGTAAACAAATTATAGAAGTAAGTTATCAATAGTGATCTTTGATCCATTAAAATCTTGCATTAATACCATGATGAACTGCCATATTATGTAAAAGCTTGAGTTGTTAATGACAAGTGTGATGTATACCTGTATATTGTCTAACATGTCTAAATCTTTTACCAATCTTCTCCCAAACAGTTTTGACTTTCACATGAATAAAACTAAGAATAATGCTACTGCAAAAGCATCGTGATACAACAAGTGTCACGGCATGATGCGACAGTGGCGATGGGGACCTCTCATGATGCGGCATTGAGACCCTCTTTAGTTAATTGTCGCATCACAAGGGGTCCCATTGCTTACATCATGCTGTTATTCTGTGTCGTTTGTTATGACTGAATAATTGTGGTTGTCTAAAACTAATGAAACTGTTTCAAATTGTAATATCTGGGCAGTCTTCCCCAAATTGTTATTGACAAAATGGTGTAGCTGGCTTATATTCTTTCCATGACATCATTTGGATATACAAATTAATGTTTTGAGAGCCCTCATTTTTTCTAGCTATAACTTTGGTTAGGGACCTGGAGGCATCACCATCAAGAAAACAGGGCAAGCACTTGTATTCGGCATCTATAATGAACCAGTGACACCAGGACAATGCAACATGGTTGTTGAGAAGTTGGGAGACTATCTCGTAGAGCAGGGCCTGTAGTCCGGGCATCTGTTCCCTTCCTCTTCCTTCAAGTTTCAGTTCATTTTTTTCCTTTCATTTCCTTTAATCCTCTGATCAGCTTTTGACAATAAAGGCTGTAGTTTTCTTTCCATTCTCTTTGTGTGTGTGTGTGTGCATTTTTTTTTTCTCCTGAGAATAATTGAACACAGTTGCACATCTTCCCTTCATTGGGTTATGCATGTGTGGTAAATTGGTATGATGGTTCTTCTTGCTTTTTCATTGCATCAATCAATTTTGAATGTACTAGCAATTCTTGTTTTACTGGTGCTGGGAAAACGCGGATTCTTGAATGATGCATCTTTTGGAATTTGGATTATACAGCTCTGCAGTTTTTTTTTTTATGATTGATTATTACATGTAATTGAATAGTACACTGTGGTCTGTGGGCTTGATTTTTGTAATGATCTCGTCCCTATACTGTGCTGCGCAATTTGGTCTTGTTTGGCAGGAAGAACTTAAGGGTGGGTATATTAAGATTGAGAAATGCTACGGGGACAACTATGGGATGTGTGACAAATGTGGAAGAAATAAATGATCGTATCATTACTCTATTTACTAACAATCTTTATCATACATCTAACGCTGACATCTAAATCTAGCATCTAACATCTAACAGTAACGACGCAATGAAAACTTCATGCAATATAATTTTTTGACGAGGGATGGTTCTTTTCCCGATTCTCTGTGCGTCCCTGACGTTAGTCCCATAAAAATAATGTTGGTTATTTCAAAAACATCTACACGACGTCTACATGTATCATTGTCTTGTAATCGTAGGCCACCAAAATTCATCATGAACATCTGTCTCTATCCTTATTCGTTGTCTTTAGGCTTTTAAGAGGGGAAGTTCTTTTATGGTGAGTCCATTTAAACAGTAAAACATGTGGATGATTCTGGACTATACAGTTCTAACTCAAATTCAAATTGTGTCCACATGTTTCTACTGTGCAAATAGAATGATTAGAAAAGAATTAACCTTTTAAGAGCAAGCGTAATGAAGTAAATGTAGACTACTTTAATATCTGACATTAAAAAATGGGAAAATTATCATCAGGGAATTTCCTCTTGAATCGTTTATCTGCGCGCTAAGCAGAGATCTGACCACACAATTTCCACACACGGGTGAATCGTGTATTCCACCTCGTGAAAGCGCATGATCCAGATATCGCCACGTAGTTAGCTCCCTATTGAGAAATCCTCTGATAAACGACTTCCTAAAAAATAGACTACTTGGAGAGCCAAAATGCAAAATAACAGATGCATTTTAGAGTGTCTTTTCCTCGACTAAGACCATCTCCAATGGGGAGATGAAAAGTTTTTTATGTCGCCAAAACCTTTGCGCAGAACATTGAAAAGGTTTTTAAAAATGAAAGGTTTTTGGGAAGGTTTATATATATAAACCGGTTCATGTTGCGTTCTTTTGTTTTGTTTTGTTTTTTTTTTTTTTTTTTCGCGCTGTAGAATAAAAGCCATGTGTAGTGGGTTAAATGCTATAAGGTTTTTAAAAGTTTATGATTGTAGAAAAAAGGTTTATAAAGAAAAGGTTTATAATATGATGATGTGGAAGAGATGATAAACCTTTTAAAAGGTTTATGATTTGGTGATAAGCACAAGTCATTATTGCAAGTACTAGATGTGGGAGTGGCAGTCGACTCACTCCACATTCTCTTTCCTACTTTTTATAAAAAACCCGTAATTTCGATATCAAAATTTCCCCAACCCCTCTGTTATTGTTCATCTCTGCAAATGGGTTCTTCCATCCATGGCGTCCTCATAGAAGAAGAAAAGAACAAGAAATTTATGTCAGAAAATTATAGAAGTGATGCCATGACTGCTTGTAGTTCAGATCTAGAAAAATAAGGGATAAAGAAATTTAGTTCACACAATTAATTGAATCTTGTCAATTTTTTTGGATCTAATTTTTTTTTTCGTTTTTGTTTCACCGGGAGCATTCAATCTGTATTTTAAGACAAGTATGGAAGCATTGAATTGTACACTTTTCCTCCAATAATGATATGCCATATGGCAATTTATGTCAGCATGGATTGAGAGAAAAGAGGCCACCATTACGGATGCTCTAAACCCTGAAACAACTCAAAAATCCCACTAGCTCAAATTATCACCATTTGAAAAGACTTACGGTGGATGGTTGGCAGGGCGGGCCCTATCTTTAGGCCACGAGACCCGGCCTTGGCCCACCATCGGGATGCCTAATCTGATGCACGTTTAGTTAAAAAAAAAAAAAAAATTACAGAGATTTAATCCGATTCAACCTAATATAATATGTTAATTTTCTTTTTGATAAATACCCAAATTTATTTTTTTTTACTCTAATTGATAAAGCGCCATAAAAATTTTACTTCACCAAAAAATAGATATATACAAACAAGTTTTATTATTTTTTGCGTTTATGGATGTTAAAAACGCGATAAGTGATGGAAAAAATGTAGTCTTTAGATTTGACAGAGTATTAAAACTCCAAAGACGTTAATAACATTGTCTTTTAAGAGATGTTTTGTCTCTACACGATTTGTCATTAAGGGATCAAATGAAAATCTCTTTCAAGATGATAATCGGAGTGTTTGATTCAAACAAATGACTTGTTTGAATCAAACCCGAAACACTCAAAGTTTTTCTAATGATGTTGTTAAATTTATGGATTTTCGCCTTCATACTTATCGCTTTTATAGGTTGCAAATACCCAATAAACGAATGGATGTACACTTTGCACGGATGAATGCATGCAACCCTTACACAAAAGCAGGTAAGTACATATCGATTCGAAAATACGTGTATCGAAAATGCATATCCTTCACGAATCGATCATTTATTGGTTTAGGTTTCAATTGCGATAACATTAATTCGTCTGACGCAACTCAGATGCAAACGATAACCAAAATATTTATTTATGAAAAATATCTAACAATAAGTATGTTTAAAAAAAAAACAATTTCAACTAAAAGCGGTCGGAGCAGTGCTTAATAATATCTGGCGGCCGACTTCGATGGTTGGGTGGGTCTATCCCTTTCAGATGGGAAACTTGATAATCTATGCTTGAAAAGGAAAGTATTGGTAAAATATGCGTCGCAGAAAGTAGTTGGAAAAGTATGCCTACGGCTCTTATGCGTCCATTATGCGTCATGAGGCCCAGATTTTGTTTTTCCCGATAAAAGATTTTTTGGCGCATGAGGGCCGCATACTCCGTGCGTGCCAGACGCATGCGGCGACATTGGTTTGAAAAATTGGATCGACACAGCCTCTTCTCCTCTTTCCCTCTTTCAGTTTCACCCTCCCCTCCCCTCCCCTCCTTCCTCCGTCTCCACTCTTTTTTGTCACTCTCACAAAAGCGGCGGCCGGCGGTGGTGGCTGCTGTGCTCCGGTGGTTTCAGGCTCAGCTGTGCTCCTCCTCCCTCGTCGATCCATTTCCATTCCTCATCAGACAAGCAACAAGGTAAATTCTAATCCCTCCTCAATTTGAGTTCTTTTAGTCAATCATCTAATTCTTTTAACAAAGCTTTCTGTTTTTATTTTTAATGTTGTTGTAAATAGACAAAAGTTTCATCTTTGAGAAACGCGTGTGTTAATTTTTTTTTTGGGGATGCCTATAATACGGGATTGGTGCCCTAAGTTGTAATTTTGAGAAATTGACGGTAGTGTTTAGTTAGTTGTTGAAATTTGGTGATATTTTCGAAGTGATTTGTATTTTTTTTTGTGAGATTAGGGAAAGTTTGCGTTTTGGCTTATTGTTTGTGAAATTTTCTGTGATTCTAATACCTTCAAGTTATCATTTCCAATTTTCTTAATGAGAGAGATCGGATGATAAATTAGTTTGTAATGAATTAGAAAGCAAGAGAGATATGATGATGATGATCTTGTACCACAGGGTAAATAGTGGTGTAAGGATAAGCCTAGCTTTCGGAATTCTTTCTTCTTCCCATTGCTTTCTCAACAGTTCTGACATAATATTGCGAAAACAATTATATTAGTGATAAACACCTTATCAAACATATCTGCAAAATCAGTTGGTGGTGGGTGTATCCTTTCATCAATGGCAAAATGAAATTCTTGAGGTATAGTGACCTGTTTCTTTATATTGCAAAACATCCCTAATTCACCTTCACTTTCGAATATCTGAAAGTCATAAAACTAAGCAAAATTAGGCCACGGAATCTGTCTCATAAAACTAAGCAAAATGATTTTTTTTTTTGAATAAAGTTGATAATTTCAAACTTTTCATTGAATTTGTAAGATATATTATGATGCTATTTGAATCTTTAAACTAATACATAGTCTCTCTTGTGTGAACCACAAGAGATATATATGGTATTGTGTATTGTGTAAAATGAAGTGTATTGTGTCCTCAACCTTTGTAAGTTTCATTGGGTTGTTCTACAAATCTCAATTTCACAATGGAGTATATTTTTTGAATTATAAATAATTTTAACAATGTAAAAATTATTTTTATGTCTAGATGTCGAAATTACCGGCGCTTCTCCTAGATAGAAGTAGGCATTACAATGCAGGCGTTACATGGAGGGCGACGAAGGGAAAATGTGATGCAATACTAGCTAAGTTTGATGATGAGACAAAAAAAGGTTTTTGGCCTTACCTTTTGAACCATTGATTCTTGCAAGAGAAAATTGAATTTAGCGGGTATTGGTTCACCATATATTAATGCATAGAGTTCACTCACTGTGACGAGGATGAATTACGCTTTGTAATTGGAAATACACTTTGTCGTTTTGGTTTGACCGACTTTGCATTAATAACTGGAATGAATTTTTGTGAGGTTCCTTCGCTTGTTGAGAGGAATCACGAAGACGCACTTTTAAAGGTTGAAGGAGATATATTTTAGTGAATTCGCAAAAACAAAAAAAGAATAAATGTGAGTGATCTAAGGTCGGCATTTGAAAATTGCAAAGTGCTCAAGACAAGTTCAAACTTGGTTTGTGCTACTTTATGAGGCTAGCGTGTTTGGAGCGGAGGAAAGCGCGGAAGTTTTATCGACCTTTTGTTTTTCGTGGATGATTTGGATTTCTTCATTAAGTATCCGTGGGGACATGAGGCTTATCGACGCACCTTAGATGGCTTTAAGAAACATGATTTGGTCAATAAACGGGTCGAGAATTCCAAAAAAAAAAATAAAGACAAACCCAAATACACAAGAAGCGCGGATATGCGTTGGCATTGCATATTTGGGCATTGGAATCTTTTCAGACCATGTACCACTTTCGCGAGCTTCAAGTCGGCCTTTTATATTTCCACGGATGTTGCAATGGCATCTTACCCAAAAATTGAAATACAAAACTGTTCGTGATGAATTTATCAAGCTTAAGGTATATCTTATTTATTGTAATTATTTAATGTCATGACATTGTTAATTATTATGCACAATGTTTGTAATTGGAATTTTTGTCATCACATTGTTAATTATTATGCACAACGTTTGAAATGCAGTCTGGAGGGCATCAATTCCTACGGCCTAAGTCCGAAGAAGAGCAAAATTATTTTCGCACTGTAAAGTGCAGTAAAAGGTTGGTTGTTGAGCTAGGATTGGACCCATCACAGGCATTGGATGAAGTGGTGGATGAAGCAGAGGGCAACGATGAACCTCAAAACGACACACAACATGCTATAGCGTCGCCCCCGAGGGATCGTCAACTGGATTGCCTCCGAGCCACTGGATCTACGCCTCCACCTTCAACCATAGGTAATTGTGATTTTTGTGTAATGTATACTCATTAGTGTAATGTATACTCATTTATTCGAATCAAGCTAATTGTAAACACATGCATTGTAGATGTTTGGATGGAGGCGTTGGGGAGTTTTAGGAAAGAGGTATTGACTAAGTTTGAGGGATTTGAGTCAAAGATTTCACGGATGGAATCTGTGCAATCAGAGATTCGTGCACGGATGGAATCTATCCACTCAGAGATTCATGCTGACATTTGCAGTCTTAGGGGAGAGGTTCAACCAATCTTGTCATCACACAATCAGGTGATTTAAAGTAGCATTTCAATGATTTTTGCAATTTCTCCCTAACAATAGCATTGTGAATGGAATAATATTGTATTTCACCTTAGAAAGATATGTTTGAATATTTTAGCGTTTTTATTAACTTTTTAATTCCGTATAGGTTCGGTCTGACCCGATTCCAAAAATAAATGATTTATTTCTATGGAGTCTCATTAGTGACATCACTACGCCTAGGGTTAGCCAAAACACTCGAAACATGTTTCCTTTCTCAAATTTGTTAATTGTAATATTGTTATTGTAATATGGTTAACACAAGGTTTAATGTTTGCACGTAGGATCACACTTATCGTCAAGGGATGGTAGATGGGATGGTAGATGGAGTAGGAGCTTGGCAGCCTGAGCTCGATTTGTATTCAAAGTCTACACCTATGGAGGCACCCATTAAGGTTTTTTCACGACTTATTTCTTCTTAGTAGAATATGTCATTGTATTAATATATTGTTTTTTGTATTTGCATGACCGATAATACAACAGGGAATTGTAAATAGCGGAGGTTGGAGGCCTGTACTAGAAATGAATGTACAGCCATCCAATAATGATTTGGTAAGCAAGACTTCATTTTTCTTAAGAAAATCAGTCATTATTTATATAATAATTCAATCTCTTTGTATTAGGAACATATGGGGCAAACATTGCAAGTAAGACTTGCATTTGATGGAAATACAGAAGGAATGCAATCGAGCTCCATTGTTATTTCTGACGACAGCGTCCCATTGGCATGTCCATGGGAAAAGAGAAAAGGAGCTGGTGAGAACCCATATCTTCATGAACTTTACGTAACCACCACTCCTAAAAGACATCGAACTTCTCCCGTACAGTTTGATTTGTACGGTGAGTGTCTTGACACCGAGCAAAAAGGATGCTTTCATGAAGTGGTTAAACGGGAGGTAGAGAGCGAACGTAAGGTTAACCTTAAGATAGCAGATGACCGCACATTTTTCAAGGATTTACACAAGTTGTATCAAGTGGATTAAAGCGAGGTTAGTAAACTTCAAAAATTCATGACATTTAAATTACTATATTTCATTGTGCTATTCTACTTTATTATTCCCTAATTTTCTCAATCTTAATATACCAACAAAGATATATAGAGTGCTACTTGCATCTTTTGAGGCAACAGTATACAACATCATCCCACGCTATTCCCAAGAAAGTATCACTGTTGATCCATGGTTTACTAATAGGATCTTAAATCGTAGTATCGGGCTTTTGTTTACGGCGGATATTGAAGGATACATTTGGGAATACAAGCTGATGCAATATGTGATGGGTCCCACCCGTTCTGGCATGGTACCGTGGAACGAGGTAGATGAAGTGTATTGTATCCTCAACATGTATGGGGTTCATTGGGTGGCTCTACAAATCTCAATTGCACAATGGAGTATACACGTGTACGACAATGATCCCAGCATCGTTGATTCAGATAAGTTTCAAGCAGTGATGAACACGATAGCTTATGCAATTCCGAGTATGTTGAGGCAAGCTAATTAATATTTTTTCACATGTGATGCGTGTGAATGAACGTCCACTTCAACCATTCACATATACACGTGTTGATAGTGACATATGCCCACGTAGTCAAATAAGGTAAAAACACGCATTCATTACTTATGTCTTACTTTCAATGTTAATTATTAACACCTCTTTACCTTAACGTTGCAGTGGTAACTGCGGAATCTACGTGTTGAAATACGTAGAGCTATTGATTGCCGGTCGCGATCTAATGCGTGTCACGGATGATCAAATGGATGCGTTCCGATTGCAAATGTGCGCCGATTTGTTTCATCAAAACTTGGATCCTTAGAATGCATGTCACGGATGATCAAATGGATGCATTCCGATTGCAAATGTGCTTCGATTTGTTTCAACAAAACTTGGATTTTTAGAATAACATTGGCCGTTTCAGTAAAGAGTAAAGTGTCACGATAAAAATTGCTCTCGTCGTACACACACCCCCCACTAAAAAAATTGATTGATTTTGGTACCATATGTTTATCACTAGTGTGACATTTTGTAATTTGGTTCCCAAAAATAATTGATTTTGGTACATATCTCCAAACTGGACTGCACTCTATTATTTACGTATCTTCGTCGTTCTTTTTTGTCGTCTTATGCTGCGTTTTTTTCTCCCACCTAATTAAACCTCACCGTCTGCAATGACCAATCCGTTTCCTTTTTCCCACTAATTCGATGTAAAAGCCCCCACCGCCTTCTTTCTTGTATGTATATAAATGCACGCGGGTGAATCGATGGCCAACTTTATGCATACTTTCTCTCTTTGCCGAAGTTTCTTGCTCCGTGTTTCATTCATTTGTTCGTAATTCCTTGGGTGTGTGTGTCTTCGTGTTTACGAGGGGAATGTGGATAGCATGTTATTTCTTGGGTCCAGATTTCTCCTTGGTTGGTTTAACCTTCCAAATTGCTTATGATCAATTAATTTCATTTCATAGGTTCTCCGTTCCCTGTAAAAAACCGGAAATGTCATTGAGATTGCTGTTTATTGTTTAGCCTTTTGCATTGGTGTAGTGTTTGATGTGTGTTTGTTCTTGTGTTCTTTGCCTGTAATTCACTTTATCTCCTCTGCATGTTGGAATGTACTGGTTTCTGGGCTTTAATCGATCACAAGTGAGTCCCGATGCTTCCTTTTCTTCTCGCTAATGCTTTTCGCTTTTATAGTGTACCAAGTTTGTTGAAGTTTGGAAGCATAGGGCTCTGGTTCGTATGTGTTATTGGTCAAATAAAAATGCAGTTTTTTAGTGCATGTGCTCTTCTTCTATGTATTTTTATTATATTTATGAATTTTGTTTTGGGTTTGAATTTGGGTTTTTGATGAATGAATGTCTGCAATTCTTTGGTGGGTTGGGTGTAGATCAAAGAAAGTCTGCATGTATTATTTTCCTCCATAATTTTATGATTTTTGGTGTTTTTATGCCTCGCTTTCGATTCGGATGCTTTTCTTATGTTCTCTTCTAATGCTTCATGGTGCCTGAATTAAAAATAAATGTATCGTAAAGGAAAGGAAATAGATGTATGAATGTCTCAGCATTTCTTTGGTGGGTTGGATGTAGATCAAAGAAACTCGCATGTATTATTTTCATGCATATTTTTATGATATTTGGTATTTTTATGGTTCATTTTGGATTACGATGTTTTTCTTATATTCTCTTCTAATGCTTCGGTTTTGTTGGAACCAAGTTTTATGATATTTGGAGGCATGGGGTTCAATAATCACTTCACACATTTGTTGTTGTTTCACTTGTGTCTGCATTGGTCCTTCTTTTGTCGTTTTGGTTCCAAACTCTCTGCGTGTGATGTTTTGCACTTTCTTTACGTCTTTTTCGGTGCTTTCTACTGCTGTTTATCTTAGGAAAAATCTTTCATTGTTGATTTGTGGTCGTAGCTCTCTTGCATTGGTGTATAGAACTTCAAAAAGAGGTCTTGGTAGCCATGCAGGTCTTTACATTTGTGCTCTTCGTCTGTGTTGTGTCCTAACCTTGTGCTTTCGTGCTTACTCTTGTTCCAGTGGGTTGTTTTGGTGTGTTGTCTTAGCGCCACTTTCGGTTTCGTGGATTTGTTGTACCCAGGTATTCTCATGGTTTTCTGTTTTTTTAATGCAATGTCTATCATCATTGTGTGTCTTGCTCCCTGTATGTGCTTCTAAATTTTATGTTCGGTACACCGTGCCACCCTTTATACAATGTGTTTTAAATTATTTCTTTCGTGTGCATTTTCTGTGTATGCTTTTTCATTTCGGTAGAAACCAAAGCGGCGGTGTGTTGTTGGTAGCTACGGTTAAATTTAGGAGGCTTTCGGCCTGCTTTTGTATAGGTTTTTGTGCAAGTGTGCCTCGCTTCCTATGTGCATGTGCTATATATCTCATACTGCCCACCGTTACGTTCTTCACTGCAGATGATGAGAGTTTCACATTTATTCTTTTATTGGGCTCAATGAGGCTTAGGTGGCCATATGTGGCTTTACATTTAGGCTATAGCAAAGGATACCAAGTTCTACATTTGGTCTGCCTTCCTTCTCGTAGGGAGTGAATTGCTCGGGAACTTTTTGCCCCCGGCTGTGGTGTGTCGCTGCCGGATGTGCGCTGTGGCGTATTTGCTTTTTAGCAGCCATGTTAAACATGCGGTTTGTAGGGGAAATGGATCTTTGATGGATCGGCCGAGGAACGAGAAGAGGAGGAGGCTTATGCTAGAATGCCTCCCGGAAGAAATGAGGAATTTCTAAGGCGCAGCGTATGCGCTATGCTATTAATCGATCCACAGTATATCGCTATCGCTGCTCAATGGCGACCAGGCACACAGTCAGCCTGGTCATGTGCTGGAGACATAGCCTCTTCCTCGGGTGCTGCATCTTCTATAGGGGAATCCTCGAGCCCCCTGCCTACGGATATTGCGGGTGGTTCTTTTAGGGAAAGAACTGTCAGCTCTTCTGATTTTGGCCAGGCTGCTAGCCAACAAAGTGCCACTTCCCGCACTGGTAGTCGGCCTGGCCCTTCTTCTCTGCTACCTGAGTCAGGCCAGCCTGTTCCACCAATGGAATCAGTGGCCCCGAGTAAACTGGCTCGTAGGGCCAGATCATCTTGTGCTGAGATTGATCATTCGGTGTTTCGCGTAGGAGAAATGACCAGCGTGGCGCACCGACCTCGCCTGACCAGCGTGCCTTCTTCAGCATGGGACAATACCGATCTATACTTCATGATGCACCGGATTGCGAGTATTGTACAGCGAAACGCTTTCACCGTGAACCACCTTCTTTTGTCGCTCGAGGAGAGGTTAGACTCGTGACCGCTTTCGTATGCCGCAGAACTTCTACGGCTCTTCACGCCTTCGGATGAAGATTCGATTCGGCCCGGCGCTACGTGCGGACTTACAACAACCATCTTGCGCTCACCACTTTTGGTGCAAAAGCAGATCCCGAGAGTTAATGAAAATTCGCCAAGGTATATATATCGCCATCGCTTAGGGCAAGGTGTATCATAAGCTTCCACCTTTGCAATATTCTCAAGCTCCTCCCAAGAACTTACAGCTTGTATCTTTACGATGGTGAGGCCGAGCTGTAGACCGGGATGACGCTTTCCTGCGATTGGACCGACAATACGGAGGAAGTTGCTTGACATTTTGCGTGCCAATCCTTATGTTGTCTTTCTAAAGCAATCAAGGATTTTGAAGATTTATCCTAACACAAAATTTGCTTGGTAAACTCTCCCAAGCTTGATCGAGGGGTATACAACGAGCCTACAAGCAATGATGTTGCGAGCATACTCTCGCTCGAGGATGAGACATAGGCCTATCCTCACCGCCACATCCAGATTTATGCCAAAGATGCACCGCTTTTTACAATTTCACACAACTTTGCATCGTACGATCTGCGCCGCAATACTGTTGTTCTTTGTTAACGGTGACAATGGGTGGCATTTTGGTATTGAAAAGTTACCACCCAACTTGAGGAAACGAATATATAAATACAACTCGGTCCAGTATCTAAAATCGCACGATTCACACAGGAAATGCATGTGTTACTGAAAGAGACCAACAAGTGCTACGAGGACCTTGAATTCCATGTCCAATTACGGGCACAATGCAAGGATACAGCTGACAGTGCCACTAAATACACAATCCAAATGATACACTTCACTCAGTACGGCGAAGAAACACTGGGAACAAGTTGCACGACACAAACCCAACAAAACAAGGCGAAGGAACAGGTAATAGAAATAGGTTGTGTACAAAAACACCAATCACCCAGGCTGAAAGAGTTAACGATACATTCAAACATTAATACTAAACATAAACGGCCTTTTTGCCTCACAGTGTTACGAGCCCAAAGCTTTGGTCGCCCACAATGCACATGAACATGCCAACCCCAATGGAAAGAAGAGTGCCGAGCTACATTCAGAAACGGACACACAGAGCAGGTCTTCAGCAGCAGATGGAGCACCAATCAGCCCGTTGAAAAGGATGAAGGTGAATGATAGCTGAAAACAATATCAACCGCCTGGAAGTCACTTAAGGTCGAACTCAACTTTTGCTACGAAAGTCATTTTGTGATCAAGATTAAAAACAAGTGATGAAGGTTACTGCTTAGTCTTAGGCTCACCGATACTTCGCAAAGATAGTCGTTTTGCTATGGAAACATTTTGTAACCAAAGACAAGTACTGGAAAAATAGCAACGAAGCAACAAAGTCTTTAAAAAAAAATAAACGCCCTTCTCAACGCAACTCACTAACATCGTAACAAAAACAGCAGCTCGAGGGCCCACACCATGCATCGCATGGTTCGGTCCACTAGTGTTTTATTATTTGGGTAATGCAATATGCTACGAAATTTGGTCACGAATCTGGCATTGCTTCATCTAGCCGCAGTTAAGAAAAAATGAATAACCAATTTCTATCTCCTTCCATTTTTTACTTACTTTTCTTCAATTTATTTTTTCAACCTCAAATGAGAACTATTCACCCAAAATTGTAAGAAATAGATCCTTTTGTAGACTACATATATAGAGAAATGAGTGCAGGCACGAGTTTTGGATAGCTTCGTATTCTCCCCGTATGCGCCCCTTATGCTTCCCGTATGCGCCCCGTATTCTCCCCTTATGCGCCCCTTATGCGTGCAAATATTTCATTGGGGATATAAAGCTTTTGACATGACAACACATTACTCAACCTAATTCGGCAAGCATGCGTGGCGCCTTCCTTCCACATGCGACCTACATATGGGTTTAGTCTACCATAATCTTTTTACCTTATTTTTTGCAGCTGTGTTTAGTGTTTCATTATTTTTTCGCATTACCTTGTTCATACGCGCCCTTCTGCATGCTTTCAAACTGGAAAAAAATTGGCAATTTCCTGCTCTAAAATATTCGTACATCGCATGAAGGTGGAGACCGAATGGGTAATTACTCTTTATTTTTCCTTTGTTTATATTATACATTTCGTATTATGTATATAGGGGGTATTTTATTGCTGGACAATATTGACATTATATGTAATTTTTTGTTATGTATTTTTTTTAGTGATATGTTCCGGTGATACGGCGGTTTAATGTAAAAATCATCATGTTTATATACGATTAAATTGTTATTGATGATGTTCATAATTTATAAAGATGAATATCAATTAGTTATAATAAAAACAAAGATTAAATTATTTAAAAACATTATAAAATTTATGATTCATGTATGTCATGTTAGACCCGTTTAACTTTAACACAAAAGTGATTGAACCGTTCAAATTGTTTCTTTTCGCAGATAGAAACGGAAGTAACATACATGTGTTTGTGTTATACAACGGAGTATGGAAGGAGAAACCAGAGAAATGGAAGTTTACCGAGGATCACCTTTTACGATTTCAAATGAGAAAGTCGATCACTTATGCGAAATTATTACGAGAGCTTTATATAGCACTGCTCGGGCGACCATTTGTTCACTCTCAAATTAGAAGTTGCTTATGCATGTGGTGCACAAAGTTTTCCACCCATTGTGATTGAAACCGATGATTCCGCTTTCATTTTTCGTTGAAGAAACGTCTATGGATATCAGTCGCCGAACTCCACTTTGTGTGACCCCTATGCACGTTCTTCATCGTACCGACGAGACATTGGTTGATCGTGATATCCCCTCATGTTACGATACATTACAAGGCGATGGCTGCAGATATAATCAGCCATACAATGTTGATTCGTGTCTTCCACAAACCGGCAACACACAAAAAGATCTTGTAGGTTCGCAAGGACATGAAGCGCTTATTGATTTTCATTCGGATGTTCAGGATATCCGGGACACATTACATTGTTCAAATCCCTATAATGAAGTTTCAAATGAAAGGCCTTTGATTGATTTGAATGTGGATCCCCACGTTGTACCGGATTACGGCGTATGCCACTTACATAACGACGAAGGTCAAATGCATTCATTTCGGGAGGAAGAGACACGGCGTCGGCTAGTAAGAGAAGGGAAAAGACCAATGGATTCATTCAAAATACCGGATTTTTCAAAAGAAGGGTGTTTGCAAAGTGAACCAGATGAAGATATGTCATGTAAGATCGAAGATGAACTATACTTGGGCAAATCGTTTGATTCGAAAGAAGATTTGAAATTGACAGCAAATCTTTATGCTGTGAAGAATAATTTCCATACAATGGTGTCGAAGTCCGGTACCGATGTATTTTACGTCGTTTGCAAAGAAAAAAAATAGGTGTAAGTGGCGACTAAGGGGTAGGAAAATGGAAGATTTGAAGTTTAAGGTGGTGGCCTTTAAAAACGTACACACATGTTCATTAGGAGTTAGAAAAAAAGACCATCCTCAAGCTACGCCGGCTGTGGTAGGCCATCTAATCAAGCATAGGTTTGCTACGGTTGGGCCAAGGTACTTGCCACGACATATAGGAGAAGAAATGAAAGCGGCCTATGGTATTGACATGAAGTACGAGAAATCATGGAGGTGTAAGGAGAAGGCGGTGGAGTACGTTAGAGGAACACTGGAAGATGCATATGCATTGTTGCCTTCCTATCTTCACATGCTAGCTGAAAAAAATCCGGATACCATACATGACCTCGTCACAGAAGAAAATGGTGAATTCAAATATTGTTTCTTTTCTCTTGGTGCTTCTAGAAAAGGGTTCAAAACATGCCGTCCTGTCATTTGTGTGGACGGAACCGCCCTGAAGTTGAAGCATGGTGGTGTCTTGCTAGTTTCTGTTGCTAAGGATGCAAATGAATCTTTATTCCCAATTGCTTGTGCTATCGTGGACAGTGAGAACAATGATTCATGGACGTACTTCATGATTCACTTGAGGACTGCAATCGGCTTTGTACCGGACCTTGTGTTTGTATCAGACCGACACCAAAGTATCGCAAACGCTTTGGATCTTGTGTTTCATGAGGCCCACTGACGATGACAAATTGTGTCACCTTAATAATCCGGGCCCTAATATAAATCTAGTGATGAATACACACAAAACCCTAATGCCTAAAAGAGTGTGGTAGAGGATTATAGTATTTGCGGCTGAGTCTAAGACTGTATCTTAGATTGCCTACGTATCTCGTTAGGTTCCGTGAATCAAGCCTTACGTAGTTCCCCGGATTGGGGTATTTATAATGACAATACTTGCCTAAACCCTAAGGTTAAGTCGGCTTATGTTATTGTCATATTTACCTTTTAATGGGCCTTAAACCCTTGCCCAAGCTATCGCTATTAATGGGCTTGGACAACTGGTGCGGACCCTGTCCTCGATGTCGATACCTCCGACCTGCGGTGATCGACTGTCGACTCGTTATCCTACACTGCTAGCTGGTGTGGACTCGTCGCCTTCTGCGGATCGGGCGTGCCACATCGCTTTCGATAGTCGATCGTCGTAGCCTGGAGTCTACTAGATGGCCTTATCCTCGATCCTGGGCATCGACATGTATACCTTGATGTTTTATCCATAATGTTGTCTTAGGACCAATCGATAGATTTACACGTGGAGGGAGTGAACCTCAGATCGCCATAAGCCCCTGCACTTGAGAGGCGACTCCGTTGTCCGAGGTCGAGTCATGTCTTGAATCGCCTCTTGAGTTGGGTTTCCTTTGGCGGGAAAAAGCCCGCCTTTTCACAACCCTAATCGCTCAGAGCCATATGGCGCGATATCCTGGCCTCCAAACGCTTTGTATCCCGTGAAATGCGTCACCGCCTTGATTGTCCCGATTTCCAGGGGTTATAACTCCCCAATATCTCCTGTCTTTTCAAATCTTTCATTTGCAAACTCTTTGCTAGCATATAAAGGAGAGGAGACAGAAGTTGCAGCAGAGCCAATTTGCAATTTCCTCACAAACTTCCAATTTCAATACACCAAGTAAGCTTCTTTCTTCTTAGTGTTCTTCATCTTTTGTCTTGATTTATCCATATCCATTAGCAGTAGTGCCACTGAATCGGATAGGGGTGGTGAAACGCCAATTCGCAGCCAATCTCCGGCACCTGTCACTTCTGATCCTCTTCTCCGGCAAGATTCCGGCGAACCCACAGCTTCTTCCCCTCCTGTCCCTAACCAGCCTAAAAAACTAATAACCAGGATGCATGGAAAGGGCGCTAAAGGGTGTCTCAGTGCATTTTCTCTTGAGGACGTCACCAAAATCTGCCGGAGGTACAACATTGCCAGTCCTCCGTTTGAAGCTCGTCTTCCTTCCGGCCTTCATAAGTTTGCCGACGAGCCCCCAGAGGGATTTTGCACTGTCTACGAGAACCAACTTGCGAGTGGATTAAGGTTTCCACTTTGCCCGGCCGTTCTTGCGATCCTCGACCACTATGAGATAAGCATTTCTCAAATTGCCCCGAATGTCGTCAGGATTCTAATGGGGTTTATCATCGCTTGTCGGGTTGCTGGAGTCTGCTTCTCGACACCTCTGTTTCGATATTACTACCAGATTGCTGCTACACCGGATAAGCTGTGGTATACTTTCCAAAGAAGGGCGAACCGACACGAGTTCGTGACCAAGGGGCCTTCTTCTCACGGGGAGTGGAAGCCTCGATTCTTCTTTCTTCGACATGGCCTAGAGAACCCGTACGTAGTGTTGAAATAGTGTCCTAAACCCAATCGGGTTGGACCGGATCCGACCGGGTCGGATCATTTCTACTATTTCTTTATGTTTGTACATATATTAAATGGCTTTTCTGTTGTCATATATATGTTCTTTTAAAGAACCAATTATGAATTGTTATATGATAACGTCCTTAGTATTAAACTGTGATAGAGAAACCATGATAGGCGATTATGGTTGATGAGATCTCTAATCACTTTAATAAGTTTGATACTTAAATGTCTCTAGGTGATGTACTATTAAACAGTGGCATTGATAGTATAAACAGACTAGCACGTATTAGATGTCTTCGCCTTTAAGGCGTGGATAGATCTCGCTCATCGAAGTGTAGAGACACTTGGGTATGCGTGGGCGTGTATTAGAGAATGCGTCGTTAGATCGACCCACTTACACGGATAAGTGTCACACTATGTGGCGGTTGTGTAATTATCCTTAGGACCGAGTCTTCATGGCATCACGGTGTGGATTGTCATGCTTTGACACTATTGAGGTTTCCCAGCCACGGGCGATCATGCGGTAGTGATTGGGTGTGATAATCAAGCACGCGGAGTATACATGATTGGTCGTCCGGGAATCGCGTACTTATCGGTAGGGTAAATATCCGAAAGGGCCTTCTTATAAGGAATGTCTCGCTCGTGAATCTTTGCAAAGTGGGAGTAAACGTGTTACTTGAGAGAGAGCATGATATCCGGTTTATAAGATACGGTCGTTAATGTTTGACACTCAACGCATCGACCGTAGGGATATTATTACAAATGATAGGATTGTAAGTTACACGGTAATCGCTTCACATGAAAGGTAGTAGTCATTGCATTTGACTCTTCCGATGATTGGGGTCACGGTGTGTTGCTGACGCTATCCCGTGATCGTTAGGCATGAAGGGCATTTTCGTAATTTGCACTTTGTGTCTACGGCCAACATATTCGAAGCCTATCGGGTCACACACATATGAACATCGTGCGGATTAAAATGTGGTTATAGACGATAACCAAATAAGGAAAGAATTTATCTCGTCTATATAAAGGTTATAGTGGTAAATTAATATGGTGGTATTTATTTATTGTGAATAAATTAAATACAAGATATTAATTAAGTTGATTAATTAAATACACTTATATTGATAAGTGGCGCCACATATGTGTATAAGTGATACACTTTGGATTGTGAATTTAATTAATGATATTACATATTATTAATATTAGATATTAATAAAATAAAATAATATTAATGTATTATGCATATGTGCGTGTGTGAAATGGTGCAAGTTGGTGCTATGCATGCGCATGTGTGTATGTATATAATATATAGATTTATATGTGTTATTTATATATGTGATATATACATATGTAGAAATTGATTTATGGTAATAAAATAAAGATAGTCAATATTAGATATTGACAATATCTTGGAATTATTCAATATAAGATATTGACAAAATCCTGCATTTATTTAATATGAGATATTATAATAAATGAGATAAATCAATCAATTATATTTTCCTTATTTTATTGGTTAAAGGTTTTCTTCTCTCCACTCAAGGAATGGGGCGCCTCATTAGTATAAATAAGAGGGCTTGCCAAGCTCTTTTCAGACACCATAATTCCAAGAGCAATTGTTCTTGTGAAAAATTGCAAGAACTCATAGTTCTTGTGTAAGAAAGAGGGCTTCCTATAGTGAGTTTGTGAGGAGGAAAAAGTCCGGCCTAGCAACCGGGTTTTTCCGATAGCAATCCATGGTGGGATTCCGCGGGTCGTTCGTGTGGACTAGCGGTAGAGGCCGAACACTTGGGCGGCTCCATGTTTGACTACTCTCCTTAGACGGTCAAAGCGTCGATCTTTTAGATCAACCAAGGTAACCGCCGTCTTTAGTTTATTCGTTTATTGCTTAAACGAAGTCGATCGTGGGAAAAGGAAATCAAATTTTTGAATTCATTGCGTTCTGCGTTGATTTCCTAACAGTGGTATCAGAGCGAGCTTCGAGCTTAAGCAATAAGCGTGTTTATTTGCGTAGTTAATTTTATCGTTTAAATCACGTAATTAAAAGATGATGTATTTTGATTCGTAAAACGATACACGAAAAGAAAATTTTGTTTTGTGTATTTATGTTTCAATATAGTTCATAGTTGTGATTAGCCGATAGATGCAAGATTCAAATCACGATACGTTAAGTTGAGGTTGAGTGATGGATTCTCGGTGAACCCACTCTTCGTTAATTCGATGTGCTCGACTTTTTCGTCCCGTGATATTTATTGTGCATAGACATCTCGTTGTTTAGTCGTGTCATGGTTTAGAAACCAAACGACATCCCTTTTGATTACGAATCAAAAGGAAAGAAACAAAAGAGAGATTTAATTTTAATTTAATTTTAGAATAGTTCTAATTAATTAAAATTAAATCGTTTAAAATTAATCGTTAATTTTATTTCGATTAAAATCATTTAATTAATTAAATGTTAATTAGTTAATTGATTAGATAAAATTATTTAATAGATTAAATGTTAATTGATTAATTAAGACGCAAGTAGTTAAATTTAATTTTATCTTTTTCATAAGATGTTATTGTATGGATTAGATAGTGTAGATATAATATGATTATATGGACCCCGATTGATCATGGACTCGACCGATAGGATAGATGTGAATGATTTAATTTTCTGTTGGTTGAAAAGATGTCCTAGGCCGTTATGAAGAACGTGACATAGTTTATTTTCTCGCTTATCCCATTCCTGGTTGGCTCTCCAGTGTGCGGCGGGTATATTAGATAGAATTGAATGTAACAAGAATGGAGCAGAAGATGGAGACCAAAGAAAGACGAAAATGAAGATCCCATTGAAGAATGGCGCATTGAAGATCCTTTTGGCGGTTGCAGCTAACCTTAGTTTGTGACCCGCGGTTTCGTCAGTTTGTATTCGAAACCGCACCTAGGAAAAGTCCATGATCATACCGGTTACTTTACGCATTTATTTATTTTGTGCTTGTATTTATTTTATATGATACGATAGATGCATGATTAGGCACGATCTAGATAAATGTGTAGGATGTATGTCTATAGGGATAGATATATAATTGATGAGACCGTAATTAAAATTAATTAAGTGAATTAATTTACGAAAATACTTCCACAATAAAAATCAAGTCGAAATATTGTCTCCCAATATTATAACGACGGTGAAGAGCCTGTGTTCGGATCCAACTGATCGACCACCGCCGGGAGTTGACCTACCTCGGGTATATCGTCGTTATTGAGATATGATCGTATGAGATCTCGTGAATATTGGGTTATGACTTGACTAGAGTCTTTCGGTGATTGGCCACCGTCAGGGCCGCCTCGACTTTAGAGACAAGGGGTTGACTAACACATAGTGATGTGTATCGCCAAAGAGTTGACTAGTCAACCACTGAGAATCACATAGAGATGTGAATGGTAAAGAGTTACCTACCTTTCGAAATTATCTTGGTTGATCGACCACCGCCGGGAATCAAGGTAACTAGATTGGATCTCAAATTACTAAAGAATTTTGAAATATTCTTGAAAGTCAATTGGAAGTAGTTGACTAGTGGGAGCAAAATCATAAACCAAAAGACCATTTTTGATTTTGCGTGTATAAACAACAACACTCTTTTATTTTCATTTTTATGTTGCGCTTTTAGCAAACTTTATATTTATGTTTAATTCTCGATTAGTAAAACCAAATTATGATCAAGTATCTTTTGAGAAACGTTCTCAAATATGGTTAAGTAATTTTAATCCTTTTAAAATAAGCAATGACACCAAAGAATCCCGTTATAGTAGTTAGAGACAAGGAGACTACATATTTAATGCAAGTTGCTCCAAGACTTTAATTATTAATGAAATAAAAAAAACGGAAGCTTATGGCATTGGATACGATCCAATATAATCATTCGGTCATACGATGACAAACTATTCAAACGTTGGATAAGAATGACTAGACCGAATTTTGGAAAGGTTGTTTTCAAAATTATAAGATTTAAGTATCGACTTAATTCTACCATTGCTTAAAGGTTAATTAAATAGTTAATGTTTTAAATACGATTTAAAAGGTTAAATAAACTATTTAATAAACTTTAGATTTTCTTTATGAAAGGAAATCAAAGACATAGCTCTTGTGATCTTTCTTAAGTCTTATGAAGACTACACTAAGAAATATTTACAAGTGCCTGAAGGATTAAAAAGGAAATTTAGGGCATGTGCTTAAATAGAGAACTTATTGAAGTTTCTATTATAGGCAAGTGAGTTGAGATAAATCTATCTAAGTTCAAGTCAACTCTTAGATATATGATATCTTGCAAGTGTGATTAAATTAGAAAGATTAAATACAGATATGTAAGGTGAAGCAAACGTTGTAACACTTACCATATTCTGGATCTAGTAAACTGATAAGGGAACTAAATAAATGTTATTATGTTCCGGTTCTTATGAAGAACATGCTTTCAGTTATTTGTTAGGATTTAGTAGACATATTCAATTGTAAAGAATAAATGTTATTCCGATAAAGTTGGAAGGTCACTGAATCTAACATACTAGATTGATGTTACTATATAGTTGATATATGTGATGAGATCTCAACTAAATATTTGTATGGTTATTATCCTTGATTTGTGGTTACTCTAGACATAATCTCTCTGGAAGGGAAGCGTGTAATTAAGCGTCATTCTGATGCTGCTGATGATCATGAATCATGTGGGTTATACGTACCTTATCCAAAGAGGACTAAAGTACCCTTTTAAGAAAAGGTTATGAAACCTAGAAGTTTGACTAGAGCCTAAACATACCGATGTTTGTTGGCTCATGATAGTTAATATCACAAATAATTATTTGTTAATCTGTATGACTATTTTTAGAAATAGTTGAATGTACTCAGTGAAGTGCACAATTCAGAAAGCCCGAAAAGTTCGAGCTAGTACGAATATGAGATTGATGAGCTATTTAGGAATTAATCTTCAATTGGATTGAAGTAATTAATACACAAGGGTGTTTCGTGAAGTCGTCTGAAAAGGAATAAGATTCTCCCTTGAAGGATACCATCTTTTGGATATGCAATTAGATTGTGTTCCCAAAATGGAAATAACACTTTATATGATAAAGGTGTGACGCAAGCCATGCGATGTATCCCTTACCCGTTTCGGGATAGTGCCCTTATACTTAACTTAGTTCCAAAGAATAAAGGTTGAATAAATTCCATATTAGATATGGAAGAGGATAATGTCGAATCTATCTTAACCGATGATTTGAATTTTTCATAGGCAAAGTCAGAAAGGCTTGGAGCCTAGTACGACATATGCAACTTTGTGGAATATCTTAGCAAGTACGCTAGATATTATTTACTTGTCTGCGGAGCAAAATGTTTGTCTCCAAACATGCTGTCTTCTAGAGGAAGTGTTTCTTCCAAGAGAAACAGTGGGAGTGAATCAGATCTCAAAAGAGTTTGAGAACCACAAAGATATATTCAACCAATGGAACGTGAGCAGACGCCGCATAGCGATGAGGTGTAGATCACTGCTCAGTGTACACAAATGTTCTCGTAAGTCTCATGGATAACCTAAAGCCTGAAAGAATTTGCTTTGGTATGTTCATCTTGAAGAATGAATATCTCATGACTTATGAAAGAATGTTTGAAAGGCAAGATTGAGAGATATGGCCAGGAGCCATAATATCTCGAATTAGATTCCATCGGTGACAACCAGGTTATGAACCTAGTCTGCCTTATCTGTAGGAATGTCCATGTAAGGTGAGCCCATTCTATTCGAGATAATGCTTGTTATAACTTCATATCATGACTATATGATAGTGTTGAAGACGTTGGGCATATAGCTCGATGTTCATAGACGTTAACATGATATGTAAGCTCATGAGATCCATTTATGGACTCAAACAAGTTTCTCTAGATGATTTCTTTGTTTGATAATCAAAGGAGTTTGATTTAGTCAAAAGAAGGATATGCCCAATGTGCGAGATGGATAGTGGGAGTGTGTTACGATTTTCGAGTAAGGTATTGGATATCTCTCTCGAGAATTATCACCCCATGTCACAGTCAATTAATGTTTGGTAGTTCAAGGTCTTTGCGAAAGCACTTGGATTAGCAGTTCTTAATTTTAGAAATAAGAATCTATAGCGATAGATTTAACTGCTGTTAGATTATAGTTTACCTATATAGATGTGATGCTAAAAGAGTTTTAGCATAGGTCACCACAGGGGATTCTGCTTGTCAGTGTTCTCGAGATCTATCTATGCTAGGACGTTAGTCCTAAAGATAAGGTGAAAGATGATGCTTATGGAAGGTTTCTTTTGTTACTGCGATAGGAACCATCATAACAGTTATGTCAGATGTTCATACTTCATGAAGAGTCATGAGCGAGTATGAAAATGAATCTGGTGAATGTCGAGATTATCCTTAAACAAGTTAAGGAAAGTTTCCCAGTTTATTGAAACTTGGAATTAAATAAACGTAGATATACAGACATATATCCCGAGTCTTATGAAGGCGAGTGGGAGCTACAGTCTGGGTTTGCAGTCACTTTGTTTAAGTGATACAGTGTTCTAGAAATGTTCTAGCCTATGGGCCACTCAGAATTCTACAACTAGGCCAAAACACAAGAGTGCCTTGGAGGCTAGCCGAGGCAAGCAGCATGGATCTAGAAGGTTCATTCTTGAACCTAATGCGGTTCTTCCACCTTTTCTATATAGCTGATATAGTAAGTGGATTCATTGCTTGAGGCAAGGACCAGGGTCTCGTCAGAGATTCATGTGTGTGTTGAGGCAGTTCCTTTGACTTGGTCGATTGGAACATGATATGAAGATAGTCTGAGTCCCCATGGATAGCGATCCGTTCATGGCTGTGGTCTTGGTTCTGTAGTATTGCATGAGATTCTTGTGTTTCAACTTGGTCTTGTGTGTGCGAGTGATTGGTTTTAGGCCAAGTGGGAGATTGTTGAAATAGTGTCCTAAACCCAATCGGGTTGGACCGGATCTGACCGGGTCGGATCATTTCTACTATTTCTTTATGTTTGTACATATATTAAATGGCTTTTCTGTTGTCATATATATGTTCTTTTAAAGAACCAATTATGAATTGTTATATGATAACGCCCTTAGTATTAAATCGTGATAGAGAAACCATGATAGGCGATTATGGTTGATGAGATCTCTAATCACTTTAATAAGTTTGATACTTAAATGTCTCTAGGCGATGTACTATTAAACAGGCATTGATAGTATAAACAGTACTAGCACGTATTAGATGTCTTCTGCCTTTAAGGGCGTGGATAGATCTCGCTCTATCGAAGTGTAGAGACACTTGGGTCAGCGTGGGCGTGTATTAGAGAATGCGTCGTTAGATCGACCCACTTACACGGATAAGTGTCACACTATGTGGCGGTTGTGTAATTATCCTTAGGACCGGAGTCTTCATGGCATCACGGTGTGGATTGTCATGCTTTGACACTATTGAGGTTTCCCCTAGCCACGGGGCGATCATGCGGTAGTGATTGGGTGTGATACTGAAGCATGCGGAGTATACATGATTGGTCGTCCGGGAATCGCGTACCCTATCAGTAGGGGTAAATATCCGAAAGGGCCTTCTTATAAGGAATGTCTCGTTCTCGTGAATCTTTGCAAAGTGGGAGTAAACGTGTTACTTCGAGAGAGAGCATGATATCCGGTTTATAAGATACGGTCGTTAATGTTTGACACTCAACGTCACGCAATCGTAGGGATATTATTACAAATGATAGGATTGTAAGTTACACGGTAATCGCTTCACATGAAAGGTAGTAGTCATTGCATTTGACTCTTCCGATGATTGGGGTCACGGTGTGTTGCTGCTGACGCTATCCCGTGATCGTTAGGCATGAAGGGCATTTTAAGTAATTTGCACTTTGTGTCTACGGCCAACATATTCGGAAGCCTATCGGGTCACACACATATGAACATCGTGCCGGATTAAAATGTGGTTATAGACGATAACCAAATAAGGAAAGAATTTATCTCGTACTATAAAGGTTATAGTGGTAAATTAATATGGTGGTATTTATTTATTGTGAATAAATTAAATACAAGATATTAATTAAGTTGATTAATTAAATACACTTATATTGATAAGTGGCGCCACATATGTGTATAAGTGATACACTTGGATTACAGCAATTTAATTAATGATATTACATATTATTAATATTAGATATTAATAAAATAAAATAATATTAATGTATTATGCATATGTGCGTGTGTGAAATGGTGCAAGTTGGTGCTATGCATGCGCATGTGTGTATGTATATAATATATAGATTTATATGTGTTATTTATATATGTGATATATACATATGTGTAAATTGATTTATGGTAATAAAATAAAGATAGTCAATATTAGATATTGACAATATCTTGGAATTATTCAATATAAGATATTGACAAAATCCTAGATTTATTTAATATGAGATATTATAATAAATGAGATAAATCAATCAATTATATTTTCCTTATTTTATTGGTTAAAGGTTTTCTTCTCCTCCACTCCAAGGAATAGGGGGCGCCCCTCATTAGTATAAATAAGAGGGCTTGCCAAGCTCTTTTGTACACCATAATTCCAAGAGCAATTGTTCTTGTGAAAAATTGCAAGAACTCATAGTTCTTGTGTAAGAAAGAGGGGGCTTCCTATAGTGAGTTTGTGAGGGAGGAAAAAGTCCGGTCTAGCAACCGGGGTTTTCCGATAGCAATCCATGGTGGGATTCCGGCGGGCTGTTCGTGTGGACTAGCGGTAGAGGCCGAACACTTGGGCGGCTCCATGCTGAACTACTCTCCTTAGACGGTCAAAGCGTCGATCTTTTAGATCAACCAAGGTAACCGCCGTCTTTAGTTTATTCGTTTATTGCTTAAACGAAGTCGATCGTGGGAAAAAGGAAATCAAATTTTTGAATTCCGCTGCGTTCCCGCGTTGATTTCCTAACACGTAGGACAATGGAGGTCGAGGGGCTCGAAGAAGGACAAATGGGGAAATGCTCCCATTCCAGAGGAGGCCCGACTGCTGGGTAGACACAATTTCGAGGTGGTCACTCGAGATTTGAGTCTCCTCTATGATCTGGCCCATCTAGAGGAAGCGGGGCCGATCCCTTACGTCGGCCTTCATCTTCAAGATCTCGAGAACCGTAGGAACTTTTCTTTGTTCTGTTGTCGTGTTCCTTGTTTGCTTTTGATATTTGCTATTTGTCGTTTGTTTCGTTTATTGTTCAGAACTAACTTGCTCTTTTCATCCTGCAGTGGGCAGGTTCTCCAAGGTCACTGATCCCACACGTATTCCTGAGTCGGCGGTCGCGGCTACTCAACCTCTCGGGGGTCAGGCTGCCCCGACTTGCCCGTGGCTGAGGTCAGGGTGCCTTCTTCTTCCAGAGAGGGGGGTGCTTCTCGACCTGAAACAATTCCTGCTGCAGTCGAGTCAACGGTGCCGGTCCGATCTGCCGAGCTACCTCCGACCACTAGCGGCTTATCAATTCGATATGGCTCGCTTCGAGACGAAGAAGAGGAGGAGCTGATCGACTTGACTCCAGCTGTCGAGGTTAATGTCAAGGGGCAAGCAGCTCCGACCAAGAAGAGGCCCACTGTTGCTGAGGTGGTGAGAGAGCAGCTTCGCCAGTCGAAGAAGCCCAAAACTGTTGAAACTCCTATCGAGATGGAGGTTGATATAAACTGGGCCGCTGAGGACTGTACATCCTTGGAGGATAAGGGCTTGGCTCATGTGCTCCGGAAATTAAATCGCCTCGTAAGTCGATTGTATTATTCCTCTTTAAATGTTGGTCTTTCTCGAGGCATTTGCCTTGTCTTTTATCATCAGACATTTCTCTTTCTATTGTAGAGTAACCTTGTCAGTCGAGAGGCTACCCGGAGACTGGTCAAGACGGGTGAGTCGGCAGACGATCTACGCAAGGAAAATGGCAAGCTGCTGCGGGACATCATTGCAAAGAATGCCGCCATCTCTGCCATGGATTCTCAGTTCGAGACACTAAAGCGTGAGTCGGCTGCCGAGTGCCAGAAGTTGCAAGATAATCTGACAGTTGCTGAGAAAGAGCTGGACCGATTGCAGGCAGAGAGGCTCGACCAAGGTAGAGAGCTGCTCAAGCTGGCTCAGGACTTCGAGAAGGTACAAGGGTGGCACAAGGCTTCATTGGAAGATGTTGTGATGGCTCGACATGACCGAGATGCGCTACGAGCTGAATTGGATCAAGCGCGCGCGCGGCTCGAGACGGCTACGACCGACGCGATTGCGGAGTATCGGAAGTCGGCCAATCTTGACGCAGACCTGGAGGTGCTCATGCGTGCATCGATGATGGGTGGGTACACTCTGGCAGTGTATCAATTGAGGACTGTCATCCTGGAATTCGATGTGTCGACCCTCGAGACACCAATATTCTACAATCCCGACTCGGAGGCGATATACGATCGGTACATCGAAGAGTTCCAACAGGGAGAGTCTTTGGCCATCAAGTATGGTCCTTCTACTTCTGCTCCTGCTGCTGAACCGACCGTAGTTGATCCGACCTCTGCCAATCCTGAGCCGACTCCTGAAGCCGACCCTTGACCGTTATCTTTTAACTCTTTCTTTTGTTGATTTGTATTTGGATCTTGAAGCTTTGTAACAATATTATTTTGAATCGACTTGGCGTGGTCTTTTGACATGGCCTAATTTGTAATGACTTTGTCTTGTCTTTGACTTGCTTTTGCAATTCGATTTTGCCATGTTTTTCTTCCTTGTTATCTTGTTTGTCTTTGTCTTGATATTTTAGTCTTTCACTTGTCGAGCCTTTGGCTCTGTTCGCTACTCGCTTTATTGACGTTGTCTTGCCCCCCCAAGTGTATTATGAACCTTTGGTTCTTATTGCACTTGAGATCGACTCGCTTGCCTTAGCTTTTTGCCCTTTAGGCTTATTTGACCTCAGGATGAGCATTTTAATGTGAACTGTCCCTGGTCTTGGCCTTCTTTGCCTCTTAGGCTCCTTCGACCATCGACTGGGATAGGTGGCCCGACTATGCGAACCGTCCTTTGTCCAGGCCTTTTTCGCCTCTTAGGCTCATTCGGCATTCGACTGGGACATTTGGCCCGACCATGCGAACCGTCCTTTGCTTTAGCCTCGTTCGCCGCTTTGGCTCGTTCGGCTTTTAGCTTGGACCTGTGGCCTAACCCTGCGAACCGTCTTTGTGCCTTTGCATTTGTTGCCCATTAGGCTAACTTTGCTTTTGGCTT
This sequence comes from Gentiana macrophylla, assembly GCA_026214975.1. Classification (NCBI taxonomy): domain Eukaryota; kingdom Viridiplantae; phylum Streptophyta; class Magnoliopsida; order Gentianales; family Gentianaceae; genus Gentiana; species Gentiana macrophylla. The sequence goes on from CM047807.1 coordinate 88,807,865, forward strand.
TATCGAGATGTCCGACCTGCGGATTTCTCTACTCGTCGACGACTGTTTTGCCTTGACATTTTATATCATCTTGGACTTGTAATGTTACAGCTATCAATTCTAGCAAGCACAAAAGTATCTCGGGAAAACACAAGTTTATTAGAATACTTATAAGATTGTCATATGGACATATTACAAGATTTAAAATTGAAAATTAAACAAAAGTTCAACGAAGCAAAGCTTATCTCAAACATAGTACTTCTTCAGATTGTTGGCGTGCCAATGTCGAGGAACCGTGGTTCCATCTGCTCGCCCAAGTTGATACGAACCTTTGGGGTGAACTTTCAAGATCTGATACGGGCCTTCCCAATTCGGGGTCAATTTTCCGATCGCTTCATGTCGACTTGCTTCATTCTTCCTTAGAACCAGATCTCCGACTTTGAAGTATCTGTGTCTGACCCTTGAGTTGTAGTACTGAGAAATCTTCTGCTTATACCTTGCCATTCTGGCTGAGGCTATCTCTCTTCGCTCCTCAACATTATCCCTTTCCTGTCGGAGTTCGGGATCATTTGTCTCAACGTTATAAGCTAGAACTCGAGGAGAAGGAACACCGATCTCGGCGGGTATCACTGCCTCGCACCCATATACTAGAGAGAAAGGATTTTCTCCTGTCGATGAGTTAGGAGCTGTCCTATACGACCATAGGATGCTCGGAAATTGAATTGCCCAATCTCGACCTTCTGCCTCTAGTCTTTTCTTTAACCCCAGCTTGATCTGTCGGTTAGTTTGCTCAACTTGACCGTTTGCCTGAGGGTGAGCCACTGAGGTGAATCGCTGATCGATATGGTATTCGCTGCACCATTCTCTAACTTTTCGATCTTCGAACTGGGTACCATTATCAGAGATCAGAGCCTTCAGAATGCCGTACCTGCATAGAATGTCGACCCATAAGAATTTTTCGATGGTCGCAGCTCGGATATCGGGTAAAGCCTTAGCTTCCACCCATTTCGTAAAGTAGTCCACAGCAACAACTACATATCTGAGATTTCCCGGGGCTCGGGGTAGAGGTCCAACAACATCGACTCCCCACTGATCGAATGGCCATGCTGACGAGATGATGCTCATGTCTTGCGCTTGTTGATGAGAGATATTATCATGAATCTGACAAGAGTTGCATTTCTGGACAAGATTATTCGCATCTCATTGCATCGACGGCAAAAAATAACCGCTAACTTGCATTTTCGAGCTAACATTCACGCCCTACGTGATTCCCGCAGCTCTCTCGTGAATTTCTTCTAAGAGATATTCGCCTTGATTTGAAACACATCTCAACCATGGACTTACAAAAGATTTCCGATAGAGGACGTCGTCGAAGAACGATATCGAGCCGATTGAGTCGAACCTTCCGGCTTGTATCTTATCGGATTGTAGGATTCCGTCTTTGAGATAAAGAGCGATCGAGTCCATCCACGTGGCTCTTTGAGTGATCGGTGGGCCTCCGCTTCGTTGTAACTCCTATCGGTCAATAATTCGACTAGAACCTTCTTACTCGAGACGAAATTCGATGCAAGCTTAGAGAGCGCATCGGCTCTTTTGTTCTGACTTCGGGGAATCTGCTCGAAGTGAACTGTTTTGAATTTAGGTATGAGGCTTTGGACCACCGCTAAGTAATTCTTCATGGTTTCCTCCTTAGCCTCATACTCCCCCTTCACATGATTTACCACCAATTGCGAGTCGTTGTACACCAACAGATCCTCGACACCTAGCTTCAGAGCAAGTTTCAGACCAGTTATCATAGCTTCATACCCAGCCTCGTTGTTTGTTGCTTTAAAATCGAATCGAAGGGCGTATGGGAATTCTTCGCCTTTTGGGCTTAGTAGAAGGAGCCCTGCTCCTGCCCCTTCCTTGCTCGATGCTCCATCGACTTGGAGAATCCATTTTTCTTCTGGACTTTGCTTCTCTTGGTCGAGCTGGATAGAGATCCCTTCAGCTAAAAAATCTGCCAAGGCATGTGCTTTTATCGCAGTTCGAGGGACGAACTCGATGTCGTACTGGGCCATTTCTACCACCCATTTCGCCAATCGACCTGAGGTGTCGGGATTTGCCAAAATCTGCTTTAGTGGTTGGTCTGTGACTACAACAATTGGATGAGCCTGAAAATAGGGCCTCAACTTTCTCGAGGCATGAACAAGACATAATGCTAACTTCTCGGCGGGTGAGTACCGGACCTCGGGGCCATGTAACGCTTTGCTAACTATTAAGGGTGATTTTATATGATTTATAACGTTATATTTTATAATGATTTTCCCCCATATTCATATAATTTGCATAGAAATTAAGGGTTTAATCGAATTATTGAGTAAATGAGTTTTAAAAGTCTTTAAGTGTAAACTTGAGCTAATTTCGTAATTTTATTGGTGATTATCTATGGTTTTACACTTTGCGTGTTTTTATGGTTTTGAAGGTACATTTACATGTCATGGAGAGGATTGAAGGAGTCGAAAAGATACTTGATTGAAGGGTTAATGGAAGGAGAAAGATGCAAGTTGAGGATTGGAATGAAGATTTGAAAGTCGAACGCACGCTTGATGTTCCGTCCGGTGGGTCAAGCGTCCGTAGTGGGCGGGCGTCCCAAGAGGAGCTTTTGATTCGGGATGTTCATTTTCGGTGGGCGGGCGCCCGACTGCATAGGGCGGGCGTCCAATCCAGCTCGGCCCGACTCAAGATTTCAAAGCACCGGGTCAAGGCCCAGAGGCACTCGACGGGCGTCCACCGCCCGCCATTGCCAAAACCGACTTCAAATCTATATATACGCCGCGTTTTTCAACCTGAGAGCACACACAATTCAATCCTTAGCGCCTTGTGCCTTGGGCGCCTAGCTAGCTGCGTTTTCCCACCATCATAAACATCTTTTATCTTCCTTTTTATTTATATGATTTGTATTCCAACGATGGATAGAGGCTAAGCGTTTTGAACAAGCTTGTGAAGCCGATCGAGCATCAACTTGATTTCTTCTTTGGATTTGTTTTGTGAGTTTTATTAAAGCTTGTATCTTTATTATGCTTTTATATTGATTATGCAATTATATCGATGGATTGTTGCTTATTGATGTTTAACATTGATGAAAATCGTTGTTAGACCTAGATCACCATAGTAAAGATTGGACTTTTAACCTAAAAATAACGAGAGTTGATTAGGTTGAATTTCTAGGTTGCTAGATTGAGAAATCTTACACCTTGTTATGGAAGCGTTAATCTTTAAGATCGAAAGATAGAAGATTAATAGGCGAATTATCTACGAGAGTAGAAATTCATACCTTTGATAGGTGAACCACATCTTTATTAAATCTTCACTAAACGATCTAGGGTAGAAATTGAGAGTTGCGAGATAGGTGGATCATTGCTTGTTCCTCGTTAAAATTAATTGAAATTATCTTTGTGCCTTGTTCTTCGTTGTTTTCTTAGAAGTTTGCTTTCTTTTTAGTTAATAGAATTAGTTATTTTAGATTTAAGTTCGCAATTATCGTTTCCTGGCTTTGGACTGACAATCCTCTGTCCAGTTTATCTTTTCGTTCTATTATATTAGGTTTAATAATAATAGTAACAACTTTAGGAAAATTAATGAACTAGATACCCCGATTCCCTGTGATCGACTCCGGTATTAATCGCTATGCTACGATCCCTACACTTGGGGAATACCGGATTTATAAATTTTATTACTTGTTTGCTTTGTTAGATAAAATCCGTGATTCGGTTTTTGGCAATTTTTGCATTGCTTATGCTTTGTTCCATGATAATGCCTTGTCTATCATCTTTTGTGCCCCTATCCTCGAGATCTTGTCTTGTTTTTCATGTGTGCAGGATATTTGCGATAGCAATTGTGAGCGTTTAGACGATATCAGTTTTCCGGTGGATGGTCCACAGTTTACTGATTTCTTCAAGCATTTCTGGATCTGACTCATGACCACTTTCAGAATTGCCGCCTTCGAACTACAATCAGCTAATTTTTTATTATTCTGCACAACATGAGGACATGTTGTTATTTAAGTGTGGGGGAGGGATTGGTAGGTGCTTAATTTATTATGCAATGTGCTTAATTTATTATGCTTACCACCCCATTCCTAAAAAATTCAACGAATTTTTGACATTTTTAAAAGATTCATCCCGAGCATGAGTTTGTCTATTTTGGCTACTTACTTGTTATATTCCCATACTTGTGCTGGTTGACTAGTATTTTTGCATAGACCTTTGATAAATAAGCTTTTACTCGAATTCTTTTCACGTAAGCCTCTTTGATGACGAGCTGAACTTAGGAAACTATACTCATTCAAGCTGATAATGTTTGATTCTGGTTATCAGACCGTTCGCTTAGTGCTGATGTCATGGAAATTGTAATATGTGCGTAGTTGGAATTGAAGTAGGAAGTATCGTGAATATACCAAGCTCTGAATGTGATAAGTGAAAGCGTAACTCATGCTTTGGAGAAGTTGTTTTAAGAAAATATATGAATTAATTGGGTGTGTCGGAAGCTGGTCGATGATTGGAGTGAGGTAGGGCGTACCACGAATGTCCAATACCACTATGATGACCAAAAGCTCGCGACAGTCAGAAAAAGCTGCCTTATGATTGGAGTAAGGTAGGGCATATCTCGAATGTCCTATTCTGCTATGACGGGCAAGAGCTCATTCTGATGTGCGTTTAAAAGTGAAATAGTTAAATCAACTTATATAAGAAAGTGGTATGAAATGAATGAAAGACTTAGTTATCGCCTACCTTATCCCCAGTATAGGCCAAGGTATATGTTGTAGGGAATATCCTCTGGGTACAACTGAAAAGATTTCGAAAACACATGTATTACTCTAGTCATGACGTGAGTAGTTTTGTAGAGGCGTGATGTATCGTCAGGGTAATTCATTATCTATCTTAAATGGGTATTTGTTGGTTAGCTTGAATTTAATTGTCAAGTGTGGAATCGGTGGAAGTTTAAGAAGGCTTTGCACACACTACACAGTCGAGTAATCGTTTATTTCATTGGGGTGTATGTTATTGATGCTAGTCGACCGGTTGTGATTTGATATATGGGATTTTATGTGGTTCAATGCATGAGTAAGCCTTGGTTTTCTTGTTTTGTTTTGCTCGGGACGAGCAAAAGATAAGTGTGGGGGAGTTGTTAAGGGTGATTTTATATGATTTATAACGTTATATTTTATAATGATTTTCCCCCATATTCATATAATTTGCATAGAAATTAAGGATTTAATCGAATTATTGAGTAAATGAGTTTTAAAAGTCTTTAAGTGTAAACTTGAGCTAATTTCGTGATTTTATTGGTGATTATCTATGGTTTTACACTTTGCGTGTTTTTATGGTTTTGAAGGTACATTTACATGTCATGGAGAGGGATTGAAGGAGCTGAAAAGATACTTGATTGAAGGGTTAATGGAAGGAGAAAGATGCAAGTTGAGGATTGGAATGAAGATTTGAAAGTTGAACGCACGTTTGATGTTCTGTCCAGTGGACTGGCGTCCAGAAGTAGTGGACGGGCATCCAAGAGGAGCTTTTGATTCAGGATGTTCAGATTTTCAGTGGACGGGCGTCCAGAATTGCATAGGACGGGCGTCCAATCCAGCTCGGCCCGACTCGAAGATTTCAAAGCATCTGGACTGGCGTCCAGAGGCACTGGACGGGCGTCCAGCCGCCGCCATTGCCAAAACCGACTTCGAAATCTATATATAGACGCGTTTTTTCAACCCTAGAGCACACACAATTCAATCCCTGGCCGCCCAGGCCCCTTGGGGGCGCCCTAGCTGCGTTTTCCCACCATCATAAACAGCTTTTTATCTTCCTTTTTATTTATATGATTTGTATTCCAACGATGGATAGAGGCTAAGCGTTTTGAACAAGCTTGTGAAGCCGATCGAGCATCAACTTGATTTCTTCTTTGGATTTGTTTTGTGAGTTTTATTAAAGCTTGTATCTTTATTATGCTTTTATATTGATTATGCAATTATATCGATGGATTGTTGCTTATTGATGTTTAACGTTGATGAAAATCGTTGTTAGACCTAGATCACCATAGTAAAGATTGGACTTTTAACCTAAAAATAACGAGAGTTGATTAGGTTGAATTTCTAGGTTGCTAGATTGAGAAATCTTACACCTTGTTATGGAAGCGTTAATCTTTAAGATCGAAAGATAGAAGATTAATAGGCGAATTATCTACGAGAGTAGAAATTCATACATTTGATAGGTGAACCACATCTTTATTAAATCTTCACTAAACGATCTAGGGTAGAAATTGAGAGTTGCGAGATAGGTGGATCATTGCTTGTTCCTCGTTAAAATTAATTGAAATTATCTTTGTGCCTTGTTCTTCGTTGTTTTCTTAGAAGTTTGCTTTCTTTTTAGTTAATAGAATTAGTTATTTTAGATTTAAGTTCGCAATTATCGTTTCACTGGCTTTGGGTGACAATCCTCTCGTCGGTTTATCTTTTCGTTCTATTATATTAGGTTTAATAATAATAGTAACAACTTTAGGAAAATTAATGAACTAGATACCCCGATTCCCTGTGATCGACTCCGGTATTAATCGCTATGCTACGATCCCTACACTTGGGGAATACCGGATTTATAAATTTTATTACTTGTTTGCTTTGTTAGATAAAATCCGTGACACTAACAAAGTAGATTGGCACCTGGCCATGTTCCCCCTCTCGAACTAGAACCGCACTCACTGCCTCCTCGCATACTGCCAAATAAATTAACAACCTTTCCCCTTCTCGAAGTGAAGTAAGAGTAGGTAACTCTGATAGATAAGTCTTCAACTCCTCAAAGGCTGTCTGGCATTCATCATCCCAATGAAAAGGACTGGCCTTGCGGAGGATCTTGAAAAAATGGTAGTGCACGCTGTGCGGATCTCGACAAGAATCTGTTGAGGGCTGCCATACGACCAGTTAGCCTTTGTACCTCCTTTGTATTTCGAGGTGCGGGCATATTCTTTAGAGTGTCGATCTTATCCGGGTTCGCTCGAATCCCGTCCTTCGAAATCATGTAGCCCAAGAACTTACCCGACCTGACTCCAAAAGTACACTTCTTCGGGTTCAACCTCATCTGGGTTTCTCGTAACACTTCAAAAACCTCTCGAGCATCGTCCAAGTACTATCTCATAGATCGACTCTTAATAAGCAGGTCGTCTACGTAAACCTCCATACATCTACCAATTTGCTTTGCAAAGATCTTATTGACTGCCCTCTGGTATGTTGCCCCAGCATTCTTCAATCCGAATGGCATTGTCACATAGCAGAAGGTGCCGAATTCCGTGATAAACGTTGTTTTCTCCGCATCTCGAGGATCCATTAGAATTTGGTGGTATCCTTTATACGCGTCTAAAAAACCAAATACTTCAAAGTCGATAGTTGAGTCTACTAACCTGTCGATTTAGGCAACGGATATGAGTCTTTCGGGCATGCTTTGTTCAAGTCTATGAAATCCACACACATGCGCCAACTGCCATCGGGTTTCTTGACTAACACTGGGTTAGCTAGCCACTCTGGATAGAACACCTCTCTCACTATCTGGGCTGCTAGTAGCTTTCCGACTTCCAACTCTATGGCCTCAAGTCGATCAGACGCGAAATTTCTCTTCTTCTGCTTGACTGGCTTCTTAGCCTGGTCAATTTCGAGCTTGTGAACTGCGATGTCTGTAGATAGCCCTGGCATGTTGGTAGCCTTCCAGGCAAAGACATCTCTGAACTCGATGAGCAAATCGATGAGCAACTGCTTTTCTTTCGATGGGATCCAAATCCCAACTTGCACACACTGATCGTCCTCTCATTCCCAAAGTCGGACATTCTCAACTGCATCACTGGAGACCCAGTTTTTTTCCTCTTCTTCCTCTGGAATCAGTTCATCAACTAAGACTTGTTGGACTGCCATCTTTCCATTCATAACAACGGAGTTACAACTCCGTGCGGCTTCAACATCCCCCTTTACCTCGTGGGAACCGTTCCTGGTTGGAAATTTCATGCTGTTGTGGAATGTTGAAATGATAGCTCGCAGGTCGAATAGCGCAGGTCGCCCTAGAATAACGTTATAAGCAGATGGAGCTTTGACCACCACATAACTCAGCTCGAGAGTCCTTCCCTTCTCCCCATCTCCGACTGTGGTGAGTAGTCTTATCGATCCCATAGGATGAACTGCCTGCCCCGTGAATCCGAACATGAGAGATGCTATAGGAGCTAAGTCTTTCTATTTCAACTTCATCGCCTGAAAAGCCGAGTAGTATAAGATTTTCACTGCACTCCCGTTATCGATACAGACTCTTGACACACGGGCTCGACTAATCACGGCCTTGATAACTAACCCTTCGCTATGACTCCTAGACTTTGGGATATCATCGCGAGGGCGTACCGACTGCATGCGTGAATCTGAAGCCGCTTGCGCTCTCTCGAGCTACTAGCTGGCTCTTCATTGGTTTGGTCTTTGTCACTCTCCCCAGGACCGAAGATCGTATTAACATAATTAACTGGCCGATTATCTTCGTATCTGTCTCGATCAAAGTTGTCTCTGTTATTTCCATTCCGACCTGGGGATCGATTCCTCTGAGGTGATCGATCTCTTCGTCTCTGAGCGTCTCGACCTCGACCCCTATCTTGATTAGAATTTTTCCTTTTAAATTCTCCACGCCCTCTGGGCCCATCATAGTGAGATCTGTCCACAACTTCGTCTAGCTTCCCTTCCTGGATGCAGACGTCAATGTCTCTTTTCAAGTTGATACAATCCTCTGTTGTATGACCTATGTCTTCATGAAAGTCACAGTACTTGCTTGCATTCCTCTTTTCTCGAGGTTTCTTCAACGGTGGCGGTTTCCTCGCCAAGTTCTTTGAGAGCATGATCGATAACACCTCAGCTCGAGACCGATTGAGCGGAATAAAATCCTTATCACGCGAGGGTCCCTTCTTGCCCCCACGGTCTGCGGTGGGTGTCTCGATTCGATCCCAGACGGACGGCTTACTCTCGATATCTTGTCTTTTGGATTGGTTCCGGCTCGGACCACGATTGTCCTTCTTGGACTCCATCCAATCGGATTGGGTGTGCCTTCACACTGCCTCTTCCCCTTGACAGAATCGATGCACCACATTAACACATTCGTCCATGGTGTGGGGGACATCCCTGCTCAACTTCATGTATAATTTAGTATTACACAGCCCTCCCACGAACGACGTGATCAGAAGTCGATCATTTGCATCTTTGACTTGCATGGCCTCGAGATTAAACCTCTTCAGATATTCCATTACTGTTTCATCCTTTTGCTGCCTCACATTCATGAGGTGCATGGCACTTAGATGAAATTTCTTGTTTACTATGAACGCATCCCGAAACTTGCGAGCTAGCATGGCAAAACTGGAGATCGACCCTAGCCGTAGCTTCGTAAACCATTCTCTTGCTCGACCTATGAGTAGCGTTTCGAACGCCCGACATCGCATTGCGTCGGGTGCTCCATCTAACCTCATCTGAGATAAATACCTATGGAGATGGTCCTTTGGGTAGGTGGTACCATCTTAAGGCTCTATCTTCGGTATCTTAAACCCCTTGGGTTTAGGAAAGCTCTCGATCTCCTTCGTGAAGGGAGACTCTAACCATAACGAGACCTGGTTCTTTCCCGAATAACATTCAATTCCTCCTCGACGCTATCATCATCCATTTTCGGTGCTTTTGATGGATCTCGCGCTCTTCCTTTCCACTCGAGCTAGAGGCGACCGACTTCGCTCCAGGAGTCTGCTTTGGCTTGTCCGCCATCTTTCCGACCGCCGCCCGTGGCGTCCTTCCGGCAGCGGCTGCTTGTCTTTGTGCCGTAATCGCCTGCTGCAATACTTACGGACATTACCTCCAGTGTCGCCTCGCTAATTGATCCACGGCGCTCGATATTCGAGCAAGACCTTGTTTTTCTTGTTGGGGTTTTCTGGAGGGATCCAAGACTGGATCTTTTCCTCCTCGCTTCGCTGAGGATCTTGCTGAACGAGATCCAAGATTGGATCTTTTTCTCCTTGCGTATCGGGATCGAACGGCTCATTAAGCTGTGAGCCTTGATCGGCAGCTTTAGATGCAGCTTTTCTAGGAGGCATCGTGTTCTTGCGTATTCAATCAATAGAAGGCCCTCCTTCTAGCGCCAATGACGATGACAAATTGTGTCACCTTAATAATATGGGCCCTAATATAAATCTAGTGATGAATACACACAAAACCCTAATGCCTAAAAGAGTGCGGTAGAGGATTATAGTATTGCGGCTGAGTTTAAGACTGTATCTTAGATTGCCTACGTATCCTGTTAGGTTCCAGGAATCAAGCCTTACGTAGTTCCTGGATTGGGGTATTTATAATGACAATACTTGCCTAAACCCTAAGGTTAAGTCGGCTTATGTTATTGTCATATTTACCCTTTAATGGGCCTTAAACCCTTGCCCAAGCTATCGCTATTAATGGGCTTGGGCCGGTGCAGTGCGGACCACGCCCTCGATGTCGATACCTCCGACCGCGGTGATCGATCGTCGACTCGTTATCTACACTTCGCTAGTTGGTGTGGACTCTGTCCTTGCGGACTGGACGTGCCACACTGCTCGATAGTCGATCGTCGTAGCCTGGAGTCTACTAGATGGCCTTATCCTCGATCCTGGGCATCGATATGAATACCTTGATGTTGTATCCATAATGTTGTCTTAGGACCAATCGATAGACGACACGTGGAGGGAGTGAAACCCTGTATCGTCACCCACCATGGTGCATGCTTCCACCATATCAAACAGAACTTGATCGCAAAATTTAAAAATGAAGATCAATGGGAAGATGCTTTCATCTCTGCGGCCTAAGCGTATCGGCGCTCTGAATTTCGGTTGCACTTTGGGAAACTTCAAGCAGATCATGATAAAATTGCCAAGTTCTTGGAAAATATTGGGATAAAAAGATGGGTCCGGTCACATTTTCCGGTAAACCGTTACAATGTGATGACAAGCAACGACGCAGAGAGTTTTAACAATGTCACAAGGGATGCGCGGACTTGGCCCGTTATATCCACATTGGAATTCATCAGGTTCACCATTCAGGATTGGTTTTACAAAAAATCAGAAAAAGCAAGAGTAAGTACCACTATACTGGCTTCAAAAATGAAAAGAAGCTTAAACTTTCTCTTGATAAAGGTAAGCACTTAATAACGCATGGTTTGAACCAGTTCGAGTTGCAAGTGATCGGTTCGGATAGTGATTGTGTTGTGAACTTATTGGAAAGGACTTGTGAATGTGGAAGGTTTCAGGCTTTTGGATTGCCATGTGAGCATGCTGCGGCTGCGGCATTGGCACGAAAAGTAGGTGTGTATACATTGTGTTCTGATTTCTACACACTCGATTTTTATAGACAGACTTACGCCAAAACCGTTTACCCTTGTGGAAACACAAAAGATTGGGTTGTTCCGGAGCATGTTAGTGGCAGGCGATTAAGCGTTCCAATTCCGAGAGCTACCATTGGAAGACCTAAGAAGAAACAAGGAAGACCTAAGACTAAAAGAATTTTATCGCACGCTAGCGTAATGTTATTCATCGGAGATGTGGAAGATGCGGTGTCCCTGGCCACAACAGAGCTTCTTGTAACATCGTACTGTAGTAGTTGTTTTTTTTGAAAGCAAATACTGTAGTTGTTATCAGTATCTGTTTTTGGTATTTGAAGAATGCGACATGGTACGAGGAGTATTGATATTTTGCTAGGGTGACGTTTGTGGATGTATGCAACTATATTACTATTTTGCTTGGCTGACATATGTTTATTATTTGGGTAATGCAATATGCTACGAAATTTCTATCTCCTTCCATTTTTCACTTCCTGTTCTTTTATTTATACTCATTTTTCATTTGTTACTAAAGTCTAATAGTGCCAAAGTGATGCAGCATAGGATAATAAAATTGAAGAATTCAATTTTCTGGATGTCTCATTATTTCTCAAATAGAAAATATTTTAATTTTAATGTATGAAAATACAACTGGGATGCTTTTTTAGGTGCAAATGTGGTTGTACAACATGCGGTACAAACCTCAGCCACATGATTGTTTTCCTTTTTTTTTTTTGGCATCACATTTTTTTGTTTTTTCATCAAAACATTATACATATTTTGGAACAACACCACGTTAATACGATTATCAAATGCGTGTCGTGTTAGAAAATTATCTGACACAATGAAACTATAACTAATGATTTATAACTTATAAATATTTACATCTCCGACCCTTTACACCATATAAGTAATGATTTATAACTTATAAATATAACTTATAAATATTGCATATGGTCCAGCTATAGTCACGAGTTAACATTCCTGTGAATTATCAATGGGGTCCAAACGTAAAGTAATAGTGAATTATGATCCATATGGTCCAGCTGTACAGTGAGAAGATAAGAGGTCTTCCCTATATATATGATGAATCCATCCCTATAGTCAAGCAAACAAGTCTTTCACATTGTTTCTCTATATAAACATATTTGTTTATTTCATTCCAAACAATGTCTGACCCGGATTCTTCCAATTGGTATGATAACCCGCACTGCCCTGTGTTTGTCAACGTGGACGATGAAAATGTGTCATACGACGAGCAGACACTCTTAACTCGGTTTCCGGATTCAGCGGATAGGCGACAATTCAAGTTATGCTGGATGGCTAAAGCTGTAGTTGGAGAGAGGAGGCTTGTATGGGATAGTCTTGCCACCAGGTTTGCAAGAAAATTAGATCGAATTGGGTGTAATGGTTTTGCAAACAGCCCCGATGCTACCATGACCATGAATCGGTCTGTTGTTCGTGAGTTCTATTTGGTTTTCAGTAGAATGACCCTTTTTGGGCAGTTTGAGGCAGCACAACCAACAGTACGAGGCGTTACCGTCGGTTTCGATGTGGATTGGATCAACAATTACTATGGCATCGAAGAAGTCCCAGTCGGTGAATGCTTTTTCGAACAGTGGCATCCTTGTTTTGCCCACGATGAATTGGTTTGTAATCTGGCTGATGCATTTGGTGGGACTCGTCATTGGCCTCCTAACCAAAAATTTGCAGGTGCAGGTGGTTTATATGAAAATATTCCTGGTGTATTTCATGCCGAGTGGGTCTGTGTCCTGCTTGAGTTTCTTGCGAATCGCATTCATTGTACCATACAACACGATCAACCAAGTTTTGATTTGTACGTTACGCAGCTTCACAAAGCGAGTTAACGTGGGAAGATACATTATTGGTAAGATGAAACAAATATCCATGATGTGGCACGGTGATGGATATATATATTACCCATTTCTTATCACGGCTGCGTGTAGACGATTTGGGGTCCCGGAGTACGACACGGATGACAAAGCTTGCCAATCCGACCCTATCATCTTTCATCATCATCCACCATCCTGGTAGAAGTCGTATCTCGGATGTCATCATTAATGTTATCTTGGTTAAAGTCGTTCATGGTGGTGATGACTGTATCATCTTCCATCAATAAAGCCGTTTGGTGTAACAAGTATCTATTTCGAGCTTATGTGTGGTATCTATTAATGTTATCTTGTTAAAAGTTGTTCATGGTGTTGTACGTATGCGGAGTTAACAAATCACTAAGCCTTAATGCATTTAACGAAAAATTATAACTAAATTGCGTAATAAATTTTTAGTGTTAAACATATTCGACGCAAGATAATACTTCTATGATCTTGCAAATACAAAACATATACGATACAATAAAAAAAAAAATTCCCGTTTCAGATAGCTTCGTCATATATAGACAAATGCGTCTCGCATGTGTCCAATGCGTCTCTAATTCGTCCCGAATACATGCTGAATGCGTCACTCATGCAGTCAAATCTTTATTGGGGAATTAAAGATTTTGACATGACAACTCATTAAAGATTTTGACATGACAAGTCAGCATGAGACATTAAAGTTTTTTTTTCCCCCTTTTTTTTGAAAGTACATAACTAATATTTTTTTCGTATGCATGCTATCACATTATAAATAATTTATACCACATGGAATTTATAAGTATTGTATCATATAATTTTATTAATTACCTATTGAATATTGATACAACATTATATTAAATCAAAATAAATGTAGTACCACATAAAATCAAAGAAAACCGTGATACACCAAAGAACACAAGCCCTATGAAAACACAGTTTCATTCAACGGGTTAATTTAACGATTTCATTCATTCAGTCTAACTTTCAATACATACGGTTTTTAACATAAATATTGCAAGTAACCCAAGATTTATTGCAAGGAATACAAGATTTACGAATATCATGCGCTTGATTGAATAATCATAATCCCCATAAACGCCATGGTTGACGCCCTGGTTGACCGGAAGAGTTGATTGACTCGTTGCCTCTTCTTGGTCATTAGGTGTATACCACGACACCCATTTGTTACAACGAGGGCATCGATTATAAAGCTTTCCCGGATTCGCATCATTTTTCGAGACTTTCACATACGTATCAGTCCCACAAGTGCCACACCGTGGATGTTGACCCGTGTTAGATGAAGACGGCATTTTTCCAATCAAGAAGAGATAAAATATCAATAATTAAGGACATGCATTCGGCCTCTTCGTGTATAAAAATAAAATCAATAATTAACAAGGTAAAATAAAAATCATTGTGTGTTTTAGTTGTGTTTCTCAGTCCAGTACACATAATTAACAACAATATATCATCCAAAACAAGAATAAAAACATAAATACCAAGCTAAAATCGAGACCGAGGTCATTAAACTTTATCAACTTTATTCAAAAAATAATTCACAAGTAGATGAAGTGTATTGTGTACTCAACTTTTTTCTTTTACTATATTTATGTTTCTCAATACACCATTTGATTATTTGATTTGTTTCCTTTATTGCAGACTAGTAAAGCATGTAGATTATTTTGTTTGGTATGATGATTCTAGCTGGACAAGAAAAGTCCTCTAACCAGTCGCAGACGATAGAGGAAGCACTAAAAAGACAGATGCAATGGGGTGGATCATCATATTGTCATCATATGCTGTGTTATTCCATCTTCCTTATCATGTGTTGCAGCATTCTATATGCAACACAATATATTTTTAACTTTAATTAGGCTTTACTGTAATTTAATTTAACCATTAAGCTGATTTTGGGATGCTTAAACTTGCACTAGGAATTTTGTTTGAAGACACAATCGATCACAACAGCTATGTCCTTCAAATGAAACACTAGAAAAACATGAATATGGTGCCTAGTCATATTTTGTGCCATCCAATAACACATCAATATGTACAACAAAACGCAAAATGTATTTAGATCTTTTTTCTTTTGAACAACAATAGGAAATTTTCATTACAAAGGGCCTCTAAGCAAAATGTTAGAACCGTAAAAATAGCAATACACACGAGACTCTCCAAATAGAAAAGAACCAAAGACCTACTCAAGACTTGGCTGAACAAACAAATTAATTCATTCATTCATTCCCAACCCCAAACTCAGTTGATTCTCGATCCTCGGTTAATTTCCAATTCGTGAATTCCCAATCGTTGTTGACTTCTAATTTCCCTCTCCTCTACAAAAACCTAGTTTCCTAATTCAAAAACCTAGTTTCCTATTTCGATTTCTTCTCTATCAATAGAAGAGTGGTTTCACACCACCGTCAGTGTCTATCTGCATACCATATAATTGTGCTCAAGATGTCACTTCGAAGAATATGTGTATTTTGAGTTAAAAACTTCGAGTTAAAAAACAGGGAGTTAAAAAAATGGGGTTGGTAGTCGAATTAATGGGGATTTTGGGGAAATAATTAAAGAAAGGTTTTTTTGTTTGCTCAGGTTGACGGAGATTGCAAAGCACGGCCTTCTTCCCGTTAAATTTAACCTCAAATTCAAAAAAGGGTGTTTCTTGCAAACTTTTATAGAAGATAGATGGTAAAAATACAAAATTTAAAGATAACGGGCAAGTCTCAATGTTGACCCAAACATAATGGTGTTTTGCGCCAATTACTATTTTTTTTTTGCTTAAAGTCTCCGGTATCCTGAACCCACAGATCCGATTAATCCGGTATTAAATATTGTTGATAATATAGAATTTAAATGATTTATATTTTCGAACGGAGGTAATATTAGTCCTATAACTAAGAGCGACCCCAATGGTCCCCCGATCCCATACTCCAAAAACCATTTCAAGGGATTTTTTTGGTCCAATGGTGTCTTATACAACACCCGAAAATAAAAATTCCTTTTACCTCCCTCTAACTCTCAGGTGGCTGCTCGGGGGTATGCAAGTTGTTGCAAGTTGTCAGAGGGCCCCATTTTACTGTACAATTCCTTTGCAAGTTGCACAAAATAATACTATAATAAGAAAAAATTGTTTACTGGAGGTTGTATAGAGGATGTTTATTAGAATGAATTTCTTTTTTTAGATTAAAAAAATGTAACTGAAACGAAAAACAATGTATTTAGAGGGTGTGATTGAAGAGAGCCACTAAAGACTCTAACTATCATAACAAATACTAGTACTATTACGTGTCCCACCACAGCCGCCAAAATCAGTTGCGTAAAAGGTATTTTTAACAGAAATTGGAAAATCAGGTTGTGTCAGGCCTGACACTTGAAAATCAGGTTGTGGTTTTTCTGACATGAAAAATAAGGAAAACGTAAGGATCCTTACGTTTAAACGTAGGAAACCTTACGTTTAAACGTAGAGAATCCTTACGTTTAAACGTAAGGTTTCCTACGTTTAAACGTAGGGAATTATTATTATTATTATTTTTTAAATAAAGAGGAAAAAACTTTCTTATTCAGATCCAGCCAATCTTCTGAACATAGCCACGCTTCAAAACCTCCACAAAGATCGCAATTTAATCATTGTCTTCCCGACCATAGTCATAAACAATATCAATCCCTGAAGGTGGTGTTGGATTTACGTGGAATTTGTTGCCACCAGAGCCCATGGAACAATGTATGGATCAGGGTGGCGCCACTTCTCATACTCCACTTTATGGGTCTATTACAAATCGATCCCTAAAGAACCACCAAGATTGGATACAACAATAATTGAAACGATCCACCACCATACTTGCACTTTGAATTCAGATTTTCGTAAGCAAAAAGAGAAAAAGATAAGAACTTTACATTAAATTGGAAGATTGAATGAAGGAATGAGAAAATTAAAGACAAATAATTCCCTACGTTTAAACGCGTAGGAACCTACGTTTAAGCGTAGAGAATCGCTACGTTTAAACGTAGGTTTCTACGTTTAAACGTAGCGATCCTGGTTCGCTTACGTTTCTTTTCAACGATGTCGGAAAAGTCACGACGCGATTTTGAGTGTCAGATCTGACACGACCTGATTTTCCAATTTCTGTATTTTTAAGGCCATTCACAATGGTTTAAAATAGATCATGTGAATCTCAACTTTTGTAAAAGTCACACCATGGATTCTTATTTTACATTTCAGTGGCTCAATTTTTGACTATGTGAAAGTTTTGGGTGGGAATGTGAGTGTGAGACAGCTGCCACAAACTATGAAAATTACCCATAAAGTAACTAAACTTCTTCAGTCATATACGGGTGAATTTTTTTTGGCAGGCAATACACATCCAGAAAAGAAAAAATTAAAATTGAATATACCTTTTTAAGTTTTAACATTTGTTAAATGAGTAATGATAGATACACAATAAAAATTATACAACGGATGCCACAACATGATTTCTCATCCTTGATTTTGACGAGTGTTATAAGAAAAATAATTTTCAATTGGGTGAGAGAGAATCTTAGCGAGATTCATTCACCAAAAACGCATCTGCTGTATCTAGTTCTCGTTTAGCACCGGTAACTGAAAGCGCCTTCTAGTTTCTCCTTTCCACGGCAAAGCATGATGAAATCGGAACTAGTGGTCGTCGCCGTTTGCTTCGTTCACTTTCTCCGTTTATCAGTATCCACACGTATTCCCCACTCAATCCTCCAGATCCTACCTGAAACCAGCCGGATATACCTCCCCTCCGATTCCATCTCCGGTGACCGGAAGAATATTGACGACTCTCTGTACTGCGAGAGCTGGAAATTCACTGTTGAGACCAATGACGCTTCGCCTTGGGCTCATGTTCCATCCAGATGCCTCGACTTTGTTCAATCCTACATCACCGGTGACCGGTACTGGTTGGATTTGGAGGCCGTTGCTGATGCGGCTGTGGCTTTCGCTAACTCAGTGAATGTCTCTGGCGATGGTAAAGATGCTTGGGTGTTCGACATTGATGAGACGTTGCTTTCTAACGTTCCCTACTATTCGGATAATGGATTCGGGTGAGCTGAGTCGATTCTCTTTTTCCGTATCTGTTTATTAATTAATTTTTATACTCCGGCTGCTATTAACAGTATATTTTATCTCCTGAGTTGTTGACAAGAACAATTAGTCAATTAGTAGAAAGCAGAAAAAGGATTATTTGCATTCAATCAGAAAATACTTTGTCTATTAATGGATTACAAACTTAATGAGTTGAAAACTTAACTTCTCCTACTGCCATGGCCCATGCACTTCCTTTATATACTAGGAAGGCAGCTGTGTTGACTTAGTTACAAAAGAAATCTGTCAAATACAAGTACTAGTTTCTAACTAATTAAGTAACTCACTCTTGTGCCAAGTGTTTGTGATATGTCTCAATGAACTCCCAGTACTTTACTTTGACGGTCTTGGTGCTATATGCCTTGTTAGCTTGCTTCGTCAAACTTGGCTGCACTTGATCAGCTTGTTCTTTGATCCAGTCAGCTTCCTTCTCTTTGTATATACAAATTGACAACTGATGAACCAACATGATTAAATGTCTCCTTTCCTTTAGATTAATTGAGGTGTTTGCTTAAGTGTTGCGTTTCTAAGCTGTTTAAAATTTTGGTGCTTGAGAGATAAAATGTTGCTATTCAATGCTGTCTAAAATATTTTCATACAATAGTATTACTTTTTCGAATCATGAGGTGGTAAGGTTAACATTTTATATGCCCCATAAAGGCTAGACTTCAAGTATTTTTAATGTAGAACTTGTTATATTACAAGTGTTTATTCTAGTCGTTCAAAGTTGGTTTATTTTGTATTTCTTAAAACTGGTTTTTAGTTCAAAGAGAAGTTGCTTCCTTCTAAATCCGTGTTCTTAGACATTTAATGAAACCGGATGACCAAAGATTGCAGCCTCTCTTAAACATTGTTCTTATTGGCATTTGCATGACAGAACATAATTTGGGATTAAAGCTGGTATTTTGTTGTAATTAAGCTGTTTGTTAAATTTTGAATATCTACTCCAGGACTTTGGAATGGGAATATGGGATCCAAAAACATTTTTACTTGTTTAATATTTGCATGCATAACACTAACTATGAGAAAGAGAATAGATTGCATTGATGATCAATGATGAAAGATCACAATTTTTAGAGTTATTATGGATAGAGATCTATTCAAGTAGAATCCTATGTAAACAAACAAGTCTATCCCAACAACTACCCAACAAATGCATACATTATCCATCCGACCCAACAACACTAACAATTGCACCTACTTCTATTTTGGAACGGGAATGGGATTCTTATTTTAATAGGGAAGGGATGATGATTTGAACTCTGGTTGATAACAAAAAGGTGATATGGCTTTTTTTCATTAGACGAGATCTCCCCATAATAACCACACATATACTACACAAGCTTTCTGCGTTCTTTCCCTTCTTTCCTAATCATTCCTTAATTGAATATGCAACTGTAAGAAATAAAGCAATGAGGAAAGTATTCCTTTATTATTAGAATGGAAAGCTCATTAAATCTAAGAGACCATTACACTTCTATTTATAGAAGAGAGGTCCAACGGTAATAAAGGAAAAAGCAGGAAACACTGTACCAACGGCTAGTTGGACAGGGTTTCATCTGCTAAAAACAAAGGAGGGAATTTAGCCACTAACTTATATGAATATTAGAGCTAAATTAAAAGGGAAAAAGTCCTATAAAACATAAAATAAAGGACTAAAAGACTATAACAGACTAACCATAGAAATCTATTCTAACACTCCCCCTCAAGCTGGTGAATGTAGATCAACCATTCCCAGCTTGCTGAGGAGATAATCAAAAGATTTCTTAGGTAGTCCTTTAGTTAGAACATCTGCCACTTGATCTTGAGAGTTGATAATTTGAGCTTGATCAGTCCATTGTCCAACTTCTCTTTGATGAAGTGCCTATCAACTTCAACATGCTTTGTTTTGTCATGTTGAATAGGATTGAGGGAGATATCAATGGCAGATTGATTATCACAATGAAGTATCATAGGTATCTTTCTCTGAACTCTTAGGTCATCCAGAATGATTTTCAGCGATAGGAGCTCACACACACCAATAGCAAGGACTCTAAACTCTGCTTCAGCACTTGATCTAGACATCACCCCTTGTTTCTTACTTCTCCACACAACAGGATTCTCAAAGAGGAACACACAATGGCCAGAGGTGGACCTTCTATCATCAATGCATCCAGCATAATCTGAGTCAGTATAAGCCCCTAAGAGTCTTTGATCATCGTTTTTGAGTAGGATCCCCTTGCCAGGACAACTTTTGAGATAGTAGATAATTCTTTCAGCTGCATTTTGATGGCACCTTTTAGGGCAATGCCATATATCTGCTCACAATATTGACAGCAAAGGCTATGTCAGGCCTTGTGTGAGACAAATAGATTAGCCTCCCTACAAGTCTTTGATAAGCATTCTTGCCCACTTCCTCAATTTCTGGTGCAAAATTGATCCCATGGGTGAAATCAATGGGAGTCTTCATTGGTTTACACCCTGTTTTGCCACAATCCTTCAGAAGGTCCAGAATGTACTTCCGTTGGGAGATAAAGATCCCTTGATCAGAGTACATAACTTCAATTCCTAGGAAGTATTTGAGTTTTCCCAGTTCTTTAATGTCAAACTCAATGCAAAGAAATTTTTTTAGTTTTGCATTTCCTTCAGTATCATCCCCTGTGATGATAATATCATCAACATAAACTAGGAGGATAGATCTTCGGCCTTGCAAATTCATCTTTATGAACAAGGTGTGATCCCCTTGGCTTTGTTTATAGCGAAGACTCATCATAGCAGTAGTGAATCTTCCAAACCAAGCCTTAGGGGTCTGTTTTAGGCAATACAAGGCCTTTTTTAACGTGCAAACTTTCCCTTTTTCAACTTGGAAACCAGGAGGAATATCCATGAATATGGTTTCCTCCAGGTACCCTTGGAGAAATGCATTCTTTACATCATACTGATTCAGTTTCCAGTCAAAGTTTGCAGCCAAGGATAACATGATTTTGACTGTATTCATCTTTGGCACAGGGGCAAATGTGTCAAAGTAATCAATGCCATGGGTTTGGGTATAACCCTTGGCAACTAATCTTGCCTTATATCTTTCCACATTCCCATCAGATTTGTGTTTGATGGTAAACACCCATCTACAACCCACAGTCTTAGCTCCTTTTGGGAGGTCAACAAGATCCCATGTCTTGTTCTTATCCAGAGCTTCCATTTCATCTTTCATGACTTTTGCCCATTTTTCATCAGATAGGGCTTCCTGTAAACCCTTTGGTGTGGGACTATTCATGAGATTTTTCATGAACTTCTTTTGTTTTTGAGTGATCCTATGGTAGGATAGAAAGTTTTTCATAGGGTACAGGGGTTGTAGGATACAAGCCCTTACACTTTTCCTTATGGCAATAGGCAAATCCCCAGGACTGATATTGCTAGTATCGGTTTCAGAGTTACTGGGGTTACACTGTTCTGTGATGGGGGAACTAGGTTCTGTGGATCCTTCCTTATTGGAAGTGATGTCAGAATCCTTGTTTCCATCTACAGAACCAATGTCCTGTAGTCTTTTCTAGTTTTTCCTGGTGTAAATAATAGGCTCATTTTCTGTGGTATCCTCATTGGACACACTTTCACCAGTGGTAGGTGTGTCAGCAATGGGTACAACAGTAGGAACATGTGTATCATTACCAGAGGATATATGAGATGGATCAAGAAGGAATATATCTCTTTCATGATCAGTAGTAGGTAGCTCCCCCTGAATGGAGGACTTGTCAGAGTAGTATGGGCACATTTCATAGAAGGTCACATCTTTAGATATGATATACCTCTTGGTAGGAGGATGATAGCATTTGTATCCCTTTTGAGTATTAGAGTACCTAATAAAGATATATTTTAGGGCCTTGGGGTCTAGTTTTCCCCTATTTGGAAAGTGAACATGAGTAAACACCTCACACCCAAAACTTTAGGTGGTACACCCTCAGAAGTTAGAAATGAGGGGAAGAACTTTGTAAGAGCCTGTATAGGGCTCTGTTTATCCAGAACTTTAGTAGGTAACTTATTGATAAGATGAGCAGCTGTGAGAATTGCTTCACCCCGATAGGATTTAGGTACATTCATATGAAACAGAATGGCCCTAGAAGATTCAAGCAGGTGTCTGTTTTTTCTTTCAGCCACGCCATTCTATTGTGGGGTGTGGACACATGATGACTCATGTATGATCCCCTTCTTTTCCATAAAGAGATTGAGAAATCTGTCAAAGTAATCTCTTGCATTGTCAGACCTCAATCTTTTTATCTTAGTATCAAACTGAGTCATGATCATGTTATAGAACACAGAAAACACATGACTTAGATCATATTTACGTTTAAGTAGATACACCCAAGTGGTTCTTGTGCAATCATCAATGAAAGTCACAAACCAATGGGCACCATTCAAATTAGGTACAGTGGAGGGGCCCCAAATATCACTATGGATCAAATCAAAAGGATTAACAGATAAGTTAGATAAAGGAGCATAATTAACTCTTTGATGTTTGGCAAACTCACAATAATTGCATTTAAAATTTTCAACATTTGAACCCTTACACAAACTAGGAAACAAATGCTTTAAAATTTGAAAGAATGGATGCCCTAGTCTTCTATGATACAAAAGAACTTTATCACTATCTGCCTTAGAAAGCATAGAGACTTTTCCAAAAAAATCTTTATCAGCCCTTTGATCCTTAAAGCTGTAGAGCCCCCCTTTAATTCGAGCAAGCCCAATCCTCTTCATGGTTGTTAACTCCTGAATCACACAGAAGTTAGCAGAAAATAAAACATAGCATTTTGAGTCGGTGGTCAGTCTCCTAACATACACCAGATTTGCAGATAAATTTGGAACATGAAGAACATTTTTAAGCACAAGACACTCATTCAAGAGGATATTCTCCGTACCAGCAATTTTAAAGGATTTACCAAACAGTGATATATTTATCCTCATCCCAGGGAATATACTCAGTGAATGATTCAAGACAAGGTGTCATATGATCAGTAGCTCCTGAGTCAACCACCCATCCCTTTGTAACCTTTTGATTTAAGAGATCAAGAGAGGCCATACCTGAGAAAACCATTGATGAGGATGGATTCTCCAAGGTATCAAGGAACCTCCTTAATTTCTTAATCTTAGATTGACCAAGGGTAGGATTTTGACCAGATAGATTCTGATTTGCCCCTTGAGTGTTGCTCTTTGGTTTGTTGGTATTTACTGTATGTGCCAGGGCATTATTTTTGCCTGGTCTACCATGCATTTTCCAACAAAACTCTTTGGTATGCCTGCTTTTTTGGCAGTGAGTGCAATAGAGATTGTCTCTATCTCCAAATTTAGGAACTTGTTTCTGGTTGGATACCTTTTTATCCATATTTTCCTTAGACTCATTGGTCTTAGGATAATTGTTCTTGTTCTGCCCAACATACAGTGCTGAACTTTCAGTATTAATGGCGTCAAGCATGACACCCCTCCTACCCTCCTCTGTTCTCACCATAGACATAGTTTCATTTAGAGAGGGTAGGTCAGTTTTGCCAAGAATCTGCACCCTTATAGGGTCAAATTCCTAGTTCAAACCAGCCAAAAAGGAGAAGATTTTTTCCCCTTCAACCATCCTTCTAAGGGTAGTAGCATCATCACTATCTTTCATTTTGATGCATTGATAGTGATCCAATTCTTGCCACAACCCTTGGAGGAGGCTAGAGTATTCAGTGATGGATCTATTCCCTTGCTTAGTATTATGAATTTTTACCTTTAATTTCATAGATTTGAGATGCATCATTGACCTTAGAGTAGGTTTGTTGTACATGGTCCCAAATCTCCTTGCCAGAATTCAGAAACATTCAGGTATCACTGATTTCTGTGATCATCGTGCTCCACAACCAAGACATCACCATTGAGTCCTTCTCATCCCAGTTAGCAAACTTGGGATCAGTAGGAGCAGGTCCAGTGCCCAGTAGATGGCTCAGTTTGCCTCTACCTTTTAAGTAGGTTTTGACAAACTGAGACCATTTAAGATAGTTCTTACCATTCAGCTTATAAATAGCTTGAATGTTTTGAAGTTCCCCAGAAATTATGGGGTTTTCAGAAGACGAAAGATCAGTGGCTGCACTAGTTGCAGAGGATTCAGCCATTGATCAAGAAACTGAGATTTTGAAATTTGATTTTTTTTAAGGAAATCCCAGAAAAACAGCCTAAGGCTCCGATACCATGTAAGAAACAAAGCAACGAGGAAAGTATTCTTTTGTTATTAAAATAGAAAGCTCATTACATCTAAGAGACCACTATACTTCTATTTATAGAAAAGAGGTCCAACGGTAATAAAGGAAAAAATAGGAAACACTGTTCCAACGGCTAGTTGGACAGAGTTTCATCTGCTAAAAACAAAAGGAAAAAGGAGGGAATTTAGCCACTAACTTATATGAATATTAGAGCTAAATTAAAGGGAAAAAAGTCCTATAAAACATAAAATAAAGGACTAAAAGACTATAACAGACTAACCATAGAAATCTGTTCTAACAGCAACAATGAGAGATTAGAGTAACAGGTACTTGCATCAGTAATCATCTTTATGTTTATTTTATCAAGTTAAGAATGATACACAGTGTTATATGCCATTAGTAGAGGCATATAATATAACTGTGTCCCTGTCCCTGGTTTTACGTGTTATGTGCACGTACCCAGAATTACTCAAACATGCCATGCTGTTTCACCTCCAAGTTAACACTATTAATTAATATAGGTTTTATATGGTGTAACACTTATTTATGCTGTATTAATAAAGCATATAAGTGGTTAGTGCTTTATCTAGCTGTTTTTTAACCCTCAACTACCAGTTAAATGTGCCGCCCTGCATTTAATACTCTGTGCAGTATTCTAGCCGTTTAATCCCTTTATATACTTGTAAATTGCAAGTCTGTTTAATAAGAAGAATTATATTCTCTTACATCTCTTATCTCCTTCTAATTTCTACATGGTATCGAGCAGCCTGAAAATATTTCAGCCTGACTCTTCATCTTCTTCCGAAAAATCTCTGCTCTTTTCTCTCTTCTCTGTTCTAAATCATGACGTAATCCTCTACTACTACTACATCCACCTGAAAGTCTCTCTCTTTCTCGTGGGAGGATTTGATAATCCTGCTCACCAAATCACCACCAAGAAACTAACTGGTGGTGCAAACTACATCTGATGGAAGCACATCTGTCCGAATGTATATTACAAAGTCGAGGAAAATTGGGTTATCTTCTTGGGTTTTGTAAAGAAACCGTAAGATGAAGAATCTGAGGCCTATTATACTTGGGAAACAGAGAATGCCACAATAATGTCCTGGCTTATCAACTCCATGGTAGATGACATCGGCCAAGTTCATCTCTTTGCAAAATCTGCAAAAGAAATCAGGACACCATCACTGAGACCTACTCCAACAAGGGAAATTTTGCTCAAGCCTTTGGCATTAGGACCAATCTGAAGGAGATCAAGCAAGGGTCACAAGATGTTACCAAATATTATAACACTCTCAAGACGTTATGGCAAGAATATGACCAGCTCACTATCACCAAGTGAAATTCGCACTTCTGATGCTTTGTTTGTTCGAGAACTCGATCGATAAAGAAAGGGTATTTGATTTTCTAAGTGGATCGAACCCTATCTATGATGCAGCCAGAGAAAGAGTCCCGGCACACGACCTCTCTACCTACTATCCTTGAAGCTTTTGGTTTGTCATCGTAAAAGAAGAAAGCGAGAAAAGGGTTATGGGAGGACTCCTACCTACACCACCGGATTGCTACCAACTCTGGGAGAGAGAACATTCACCATACATGCTTTGTTACCGAGGAAGTCGCTCTTATTAGTAAGGGGTACACCAAGAAATATGACCAGAAAAGTACCCTACATTGTGACCACTGTAAAAAGAAGGGTCACACCAAAGATTCATGCTGGAACCTTCATGGAAAACCACCACACCTACAGAAGAATCGAACTCCAGAAAAGGTGGCAACTGGATCAACAAAACATGGTTACAATGTATCCGATCGCCCATGTTTATTCTCCAAGGAACAGATGGATGCTTTAAACCAACTCTTGGACAGAAGGATGCCACAGAATACTGATATGTCTACTGGAGCTGCTGCTCAAAATGGTAAGAATACTTGGATCATTGACTCCGGAGCGTCTAGCCATATGACAGGTGAAATCTCTTTGTTTAACACTTATGATGAAACTACTAAATCTCACTTTGTCACCATTGCTGATGGTTCAAGTACTAAAGTAGAGGGAAAAGGAACTATCCAATTAAATAAAAATCTCACACTTCACTCTGTGTTATATGTTCCAAAGCTGCCTTGCAACTTGTTTTCTCGTCACCAATTTTGCAAGGACAGGAATTGTACTGCTAACTTTTCCAAAAACATGTGTGAGTTTCGTGAATCGATCTTTGGAGAAGATTGGCGGTGCTAAGAAGGTTGAAGGGCTATATCGGTTTGAAGGCCAACCAAGGAAGAGATCTAAGGGGTTTGGTATTTCTGAGGAGACTAAATGTAATAGGATTTTAATGCTCCATTTACGTTTAGGCCACCCTAATTTTGTGTACCTGAAAAAGATGTATCCTACTCTGTTTTTTGGCATTAAAACTGATAATCTAAAATGTCAATTTTGTGAAATGTCTAAGCACACTAGGATTTCTTATAAACCTGTGCCCTATAAAGGTTCTAACCCTTTCAATCTCATACACTCTGATGTTTGGGGACCATCTAAAAACCCTAATCTCACACACAAGAAATGGTTTGTGACATTCATAGATGACCACACTAGACTGTGTTGGATCTATCTCATGAAGCACAAATCAGATGTAAGTGACATTTTTGAGAACTTTTACAAGATGATTGAGACACAATTCCAAACTAAAATTCAGATACTTAGGTCTGATAATGGAACTGAATATCTGAATTCTGTTTTGGGACCTTTCCTCAATGAAAAAGGCATTATTCATCAAACCTCCTGCCCCAACACCCCTCAACAGAATGGTGTGGCAGAGAGGAAGAACAGACACCTGCTGGAAGTCACCCGGACACTTCTATTCTCTTATAATGTGCCATCCTATTACTGGGGGGAGGCTGTCCTTACTGCAGCCTTTCTCATTAATAGGATGCCCTCTAGAATTCTGGGTTTTAAGACACCCATTGAAACTCTCACTAAATTTTTTCCCTCCACCAAACTGGTGTCTTCCATTCCACTAAAAATTTTTGGTTGCACGGCTTTTGTTCACATTCACTCTCAAAATAGGAGTAAGATAGAACCAAGGGCAGTTAAAGCTATTTTTGTTGGATATTCTTCATCTCAAAAAGGTTTCAAATGTTTTGATCCTAACACTAAAAAAAACTACATATCTAGTGATGTAACCTTCTTTGAAGATCAACCTTACTACTCCAAAGAGCATAATGAGAACTTCACCAAGATGAGTTTCTTAATAATGACATACCTATGCCTCGTAGTTGAGCCAAATTTGATCCTAGAAACACACTCTCGCTGATCCTAACAAGGAAACTCATCATGGCTCGAAAGCAATCTGCTGAAAAAGCAGTGTTATTGTCTATACTAGGCAAAGAAGTCTTCAAAAGAGCTTAGCACTCCCAATCTTCCTCAAGATGCTAGTATACAAAGCGTGAAAGTCGAAATCTAACTCATGAAGAAAACCCGGCTGATCAAAGATCCGATCCACCCAATGTGGAGATCACCAACTGGAGCAAGCTGGTAACAACTCTCCTATCTCTTCTCCTCGATGATTTGCCTATTGCATTAAGGAAAAGTACTAGGGCTTGTACTAAACACCCTATTGATAGATTTCTATCTTATGGAAAGGTATCCTCTCAATTTAAATCTTATCTTGCTAATATTGACACGTTGACTATACCAAAACTATCCAACAGCACTATCTTGTCCTAAATGGAAAGAAGTCGTAATGGAAGAACTCCATGCCTTAGAGGCAAATCACACTGGGACTTGGTTAATATACCCAAGGGTATTAAGCTTTGTTGGATGTAGATGGTTATTCACGGTAAAACACAACCCTGATGGAACCATTAATAGGCACAAAGCCAGGTTGGTTGCCAAAGGGTATACTCAAACCTATGGTGTTGATTTTAATGAAACATTTGCCCCAGTTGCTAGACTTAATACAGTGAGAATAATTTTATCTATTGCTGCAGTTCATAACTGGCCTTTACATCAAATGGATGTAAAAAATGCCTTTTTGAATGGTAACCTCAAAGAAGAAGTCTATATGCATCCACCCCCTGGTTTTGTTGTCAAACCTAATCTAGTTTGTAGACTGCTTAAGTCCTTATATGGACTAAAACAGTCACCAAGGGCATGGTTTGACAGATTTTCTAAAGTTATGAAGCATGGTGGTTACTCACAAGGTCATGGAGACCATACTCTGTTTTACAAACATAGCAATACAGGAGGAGTCACCATCCTGATAGTCTATGTAGATGATATTATCATCACTGGAAACTCAAGTCATGATATTACTCTTCTAAAAACTTTATTGCATCAGGAATTTGAAATTAAAGACCTTGGCAAACTAACCTATTTTCTAGGTATTGAAGTGGCCAGATCTAAAGAAGGAATCCTGCTCTCTCAAAGGAAGTATACCATTGATCTACTTAAAGAATACGGTCTACTAGGGTGTAAACCTACAGATACACCAGTGGACAACACTATCAAATTTGGAAAGGATGAAGATGGAGAACCAGTCAATCAAGAGAAGTACCAAAGACTGGTAGGAAGACTCATCTACCTATCACACACAAGACCAGACATATGCTTTGCTGTTAGTCAACTCAGCCAATTCATGCACTCACCAAGACAGATTCATCTTGATGCTGCAATGAGATTGCTGAGGTACCTCAAAGGAAGTCCAGGAAATGGTATATTGTTCAAGGCACAAGGAACTACCAAAGTTGAAGGATTTGTCGATGCTGATTGGGCAGGCTCTGTCACAGACAGAAGGTCTACCTCCGGATGGTGTATATACCTATTTGGGAACCTTGTATCTTGGAGGAGCAAAAAAGCAATCTTGCATTGTACGAGAAGTTCTGCTGAAGCTGAATTTAGGCTATTGCCTTGGGAATTTGTGAGTTGCTTTGGATACAACGGATAATGAGGGAACTTAAGGTACCATATACAAAATCTGCTACCTTATACGGTGGATGACAAAGTCGTCACCATAGAAATCTCCAAAATCTGTACAACACGACCGGACCAAGCATGTTGAAATAGACAGACACTTCATCAAGGAAAAACAAGAAGATGGGAGCATACAGCTTGCCTACATCAACACTAAATTACAGACTGCTGATATATTCACCAAGGGTCTACCTAGAGTCCCCTTCCAACATTTTTGTGACAAGCTTGGTTTATTGGACATCTATAAACCAGCTTGAGGAGGAGTATTAATTAATATAGGTTTTATATGGTGTAACACTTATTTATGCTGTATTAATAAAGCATATAAGTGGTTAGTGCTTTATCTAGCTGTTTTTTAACCCTCAACTACCAGTTAAATGTGCCGCCCTGCATTTAATACTCTGTGCAGTATTCTAGCCGTTTAATCCCTTTATATACTTGTAAATTGCAAGTCTGTTTAATAAGAAGAATTATATTCTCTTACATCTCTTATCTCCTTCTAATTTCTACAAACACTGACAGACTTTGTGTGACAAGGGGTATAACAGGCAAAGCTTAAACAGCATGGTCTTAAGGGCCTTACCACTTCCTTAATGGCCTCGAATAGAATTCTTACTTTGACATTCCAGTCGTGCAACATTTTATAATGACATATGCAGGCAAATTTGTTTACTGTACATCCACTCCTAGGTGTGAAATGTATAAAAGCTATAAATCAGAAGTTTTTGTGTGGAAGTTTTATGGTGCAATGTGTCATGCCAGTATCTCGAATTTAGCAATAACGGCGTACTATATCATCTGTATTTTGTGATGATTAAAGCTAGTAAATGTTCAGCATTTAGCATGTAAAAATGTTCTTTTTTTCCGCTCCCTCCTTTACTTTTTAGTTGCTCAACTTTGGCAAGTTAAATTTCACTAGGAATTGATTAATTAATGTCTTTCTTTTTTACTATTATCTTCTTTTATTAATACCAATTAAAATGATTTTTAAATCATAGGTCAGAGACTTTTAATGAACAATCATTTAATGACTGGGTTGATACATGTGAAGCTCCTGCCTTACCAGCAAGTTTGCGGTTGTACCTTGAACTTAAGAAGCTAGGATTCACAATTATTTTGCTCACTGGTCGGGACGAATTTCAACGGAATGCGACAGAGAAGAATCTGGATCTTTCTGGATATAGCAACTGGAAGAGGCTTTTTTTGAGGTAAACAAAGTTTTTTTTCCCTCTGTTTTTCACAAAATTTCAGTAGTCTTCACATTTATTAGAAAAAGGATAGAAGGAAGACACTATGCATCGAAAAATGAAGATACAAATTATCAGGGAAAACCAGTCAATTCATAATATAAAGCAGAGCATATAAAAGGGGATTGTTAGGTGCACTAGGCAATGCCTAAAGGCGAAAAGGGGTCGTCTAGTTGCCTGATCGCAATGCAGACGATACCTTTTAAACATCTTTAAATATTGATGATAGTGTGTAGAAATGTTAGAGAACACAAAACAATAACTTCACACCTTTGAACCAAGGGTCAATGAAAGTTGCATAATACCTTAAGTGTGAGTCCATTGAATATCAAACTGCTATCCATGACCATAATAAATCTGACAGTAATTTTGTTCAGATGTACATGAAAATTCAGTGAAAGACTTGTATGCGTATAGTAAGTGAATTCAACAAAAGCCTCAGATTCCCCATCGTTGGCTAAAGAAATATCTTCAAAGCTTGATGATGTTCAATGCAAAACGATAAAAATACGACACCACCTTGCCTAGGTGATTGCCTTGACAACTATGCTGTGAGTCCTGTAACACCACACTACTATGACATCATACACTTTCAACTTTTTGAAAGTCGATTCTCAACCATATATACAATTGACTTTCAAAAGGTCAATTTTGAGAACCAACCTTTTGAAAGTTGATTACAGACCATAGAATCGACATTGGAATATGGAATGTGTGTGGTATATAGACTATATAATTGACATCTGAAATGTCGAATGTGTGTGATGTCTTGGTAAGTTGAGTGTGTTGCATCTAGCAAACCCCATGTTAAATGTGAAAAGAAAGATGATAAATGTGATATAAGTACAAAATTGATCAAATGGTGAGTTTGAGAGAGATCATGAACAAGCTTAGATGCTTGATTTGTTTATATTAAAGTAGGGGATTGTTAACGGTATCAAGCATCACACCAAATCTACTTTCGGAGCATTATAATGATATTCGACCTCTGAAAAGTCGAATACATTTGACCTCTCTGTAAAGTCCAACCTAAGCCCGAAGTGTGGTGCCTTTTAGTTTAGATATAGTGAATCATGACAAAGTGAGTATTGAATAGAGTGTTTTTTGGTCAAATGAAACAGGGGATTATCTGATAAAGGGAAATTGGCAACTATATACAAGTCAGAGAAGAGGAAAGAGTTAGAGGATGAGGGCTACCGGATTCATGGCAACTCCGGCGACCAGTGGAGTGACTTGGTCGGATTTGCCGTAGCTAAAAGATCCTTCAAGCTCCCAAATCCACTCTATTATATTCCGTGATGATGACAAAACATCTATTTTGCACCATTATATGTCTTTTTTTCTCAAGTCAAAATGACCTTTTGGTGAGATGCTATATTCATTTGAACAAGTACATGGGAGATTTTCTCAGGTTTTGTTTTACTCTTTATTTGGTTACGGTGTGTAGTGGCGGATTCAGAAATTGGATCCGATATGAAAAATCGAAGAGACTATCAGGGGCATGAATTGTGTGTATATTTTTTTAAACTGCAAAAGGACATCATTATAATACAAACAAATTTTTTCTGGAAATTAAGTAGACGCACGTACTCTTTGACGTATTACATTCAACTTTGGAGGACTTACATTATTATTCCAGTTTACATTAATCTTATAATATAATATGATGGCATAGACATTTCATATGTATTTATCTTTCTTTACGATCTAATCAAAACTATTATGATGTCAAATAAAGTTAATTGTATGATGACCAATAAATACTTATCCAGCATTCTCTTGATTTCATCTTCCAATCTAACGTAAAAAAGAAAAAAAAAAAAAAAAAACCCTTAATAATAACACTACCTCCGTCTCAAAATAAGAGTTAATTTGGACTCAAAAACTAGGTTACGTTGAAATGTCAAAGATCTACAAGATCCATAGAGCATGCTTGCTCTGTTAGTCAAAGATACGTGTTATATTCAATGAATGATGTGGCTGATCCAATGTGTAAAAAGTGTTGTGCGGAATCATCCGTAACGAAACTAAAGCACAACGGAATGCGAATTGAATAAAAAGAGTACAGATTTAACATAATTTGGCAATTAGCCTAAATCCACCGGACAAATTTTCTGATTAGATAAAATTTACACACTAATAAACTTCTTTCTCATGATCCTTATTTAATACTGAATCTATACTTAACGATTATTGAAAATATGATGTTTTTACAGTGAGGATTGGGGTGGTTTATATAGGAGCAAATGATGCTTGTTTTCTTTGGTAAGTCAACAAGTATCTAAGATTTGCATGGCCAAATCATATTGAACAGCCATAGGAAACTAAAGCCACTCTTTCATTAGTGCAACAACCATTGTTGAAGAAGTGAGCCATATCCCACAAAAAGGATCACCAAATTGTCCGCTTGTTGTTTGCTCGTTTCCTCTATAAATGCAATGCACTCTATCAATCAAATTTTGAAAACGTATCGGACCATTTTAGTGGCCGAATATGTAATGTTTTCCGAATCACGTTCGGGTTAGAATAAGCTAAATTATTCTGATCACATTTGAGTAGGTATAACCCTATTTCAAATCAGAATATAACCACGTCGCTATAAAAGTTTCGAAAACGTATCGGACCATTTTAGAGGTCAAACATGTAATGTTTTCCTGACCACGTTCGGGTCAGAATAAATAAATTGTTCTGACCATATTTGGGTAGGTATAATGTTCAACATTCTGACCGATGTAGGCACGCAAGTGATAAAAAATTAAGGGCAAAATTGGAAAGTAATTGTTGTGCAATAAGACAAATAACTGTGTGAAAAGACATTTCCAAAAAAAAAAAAGATCTCTCATAGTCACGGGACAGAGCATTGCAGATTTTAAACACCAAAGCGACGTCGCTTTGATGTTAAGTTAATTTTTTCTTTAGAAATACACATCAAAACGATATCGATTTGACTCGTTTTCTTTCTTTCTTCACGGTCTTTCTCACAATAAAAAAGATCTCTCATTATAACTGGACGGAGCAGTGCAGATTTTAAACACAAAAATGACGTCGTTTTTGTGTTAAACAAAAAACAAAAAACAGCAATCTATCATGCATCATCATGTGTGTATGCGCATGCGGTGTCTTGTTATGGTGATCTTCACTGTTGATGCATCAGGATCTAGATGATCATCTAGATCTGCAGCATCAACGTGAAGATCACCACCATCTTAAGACACCGCCATACCTTAAAGCACCACTCAAACAAAAATACACATTAAAATCAAAATGACAGCGATTTGCCTCGTTTTCTTCACGGGACAATGCTCTTTATATACGGGAAATTATATCGTTTCATCCGTCACTTCATCCTTATTACTCTCTCCATGCAATAATTTTCCTTTATATACGTACCTAATAAAAGCATCCAAAATCTTCCATTAAAGTGACAGGGTTGAATATCAATTGTTTGGGTGAACAGCCCCTGTTAACTTCTCTTTTATGTAGAAAAGGATGCTTCCATAAACTACCATTTCTCTCCTCAACCTATATACTTCTCCCTCGTTTTTTTTTCTTTCCTTTTTTTGGTTACACTTACACTTACACTTAAACTGAGCTATTGAGTTGAGGCCAAGCATCACTAGGATTTAAATAAATAGTTCAAGAACCTTCTAAAAGTTACACACACAAGCTCGTGTGTATATATATATTCAGAAACAAAAATCACTCAGGTCATAATTTATTGTTTTTTGTATTCCAAAGTTTAATACAGGGTATACCTAGTAATAAAATCACCCGGGACACAACCTGGGCCGAACTCCGGATTAATCGGACTAGAAAATTTCGGATTACGGGTACTTTAAGCAAAAGAAAATCACCCGGGGCATGTTAAAACAATTAACCAAGGGCGAACTATTTTATTTATTTATTTTTCCGCATAAAAACTTGATAGCGGACATACATGTTTAAAACTTTCTTTGGAGGCGTCCGGCACCAATGCCGGAAGGGTTCTTCAGCACGTGTGTGTGTATATATATATATATATATATATAGAAATGGGTTCATATACATCACTATTGATCGATCCATACTTACCGTGCTTACTACTAAATAGTGTCGATCGATCACTATTTTAATAAGATCTCTGCTTATTGTTTGAGTGCACTTTGGGTTTCCTAACAGATTTTATATAATAAACAATAACATTTTATACAATAACTAGGTGCACTCAAACAATAACTATGCAAAGGTGCACTAAAATAGTGATCGAGATCTGCAGGTATGTAGAGTATGTATGGATAGTATGGTATGTAGGGGAACCCAACCCTATATATATATATATATATATAGGGCCGGCCCTATCCTAAGGCCGGCGAGACCCGGGTCTTAAGCCCAATTGTGTCGGGGCGTACCAACTGATACGTGTTTATTTAAAGAAAAAAAAATAATGTAGATTTTATCCGATTCAACCTAATATAATATATTAATTTTCTTTTTTGATAAAGGCCCAAATTTTTTTTACTCTAATTGATAAAAGCCCCAATAAAAATATTTACTTGACTCAAAAAAATAGATATATACACACAAGTTTTTTGTTTTTTTGTTTTATGACTTTATCTATATTATTAATTTGTTATATATATCTATATTATATAAAAAAAAAAAAGCAGCCCATGTATTCTGTTCGATTTAACGGAATGTGGCCTCAGTATCATGATTAAATAGCAGCCCATGTAAACGGATCCACTAGGTAACCTGATTTACCTCTCCACTCATTCCGTGGGACAGGAGGAGTGGGGGGCCCTTCCGGTTAGGGTTTAACCGTTTTTGGTGTGATAATATTGGTGCCACCTACCTTGCTAATAATACGGTTTTCCACGCCCGAGCAAAGCACATAGAGATTGATTTCCATCGCGTTCGTGAATTGGTTGCCGCCCGAAAGCTCGCTATCTCCTTCATTACTTCAAAGGATCAATTAGCCGATCTCCTTACCAAGCTGTTGGCTCAACCTCGTTTTACAAGTTTGAAGGTCAATCTTCATGTCCAGAAACTTCCCATGGGATTGAGGGGGCGTGTCGAGGATAATACAGTTTGAGCATTTATTTAAGTATTAGTATTTGCTTTAAATATTATTATTGTGAAATTTATCTTGTAGTGACTTATTGACTAAGTCACCGAACACTATATATTTTTGTACTCTCGTTAACCATATTGAATCAATGAAATACAATATACTTTGAATTATGTTAGACAAGAAAACTTATTAACTGAGGCGAGTGCAACACTCTGTTCTTAAGACATTTTTCACTCCTAAGTTAGAAAAATGTGATAAAACAAACAGAATTGAATGATCCCTAAGGCACGTATAAAACGTTTCTTTAAAGAGATGTTTTAAGATCTCTCTCAGTATTCAATGGAGTACTACTTTAGAGACACAATATGTTTGTACTGATGATGCTTCTAAAAAAACTTCATTATCTTCACACCGAATGCTGATGTCTCTCTATATATAGACAACGAAAAGATATTGTCCCTCTTCACGAAAGAACAAACCAGTTCGTCTTCAAAGGATGTGTCCCAATGACCGGCAGATCCCAATCTGATGTTGAAACGATCTTTCCTGACTTTCTTGCTATGATTGAACGTCAGTTTAACACCAAACTCAATGAAATACAATATACTTTGAATTATGTTAGACAAGAAAACTTATTAACTGAGGCGAGTGCAACACTCTGTTCTTAAGACATTTTTGCCCCAATTATGTGCACATGGTAATGACAAACGTCTCCCAATATACAACAGTCATACATTCTTCGGATTATTGCACTTCAATGAGAAGAAGACGGCGAACCGATCATGTTCGATAAATATCTTCTTGACTCGAATTTATGCAAGTAATATTCAATGAGACATGAATGCAGAATTTTGCCAGGAAAAGATTTCTCATGAATTTTCTATGTTCTTATTTTCACTCAAGTGCTGGGATTATATAGGAGAGGGAAGCCCCATCGTTTATCTGTTGCAACATTTAACTGAATGGATACAACCTCTTACGTGGTTGTATCTTTTCACCTAACCGATGGGACCCTCCATCATTTTACCATTAATTTTTAATTCAAAAATTTCTCCAACAATCCCCCACATGAAAGAAAATTAATGCAAATGCAGTGCAGATGATAACGCCCTAATGGTACGATTAATTATACTTTTATTCACCCCGAATTCTGCTCAAGAGAGGAAATATAGGCTCGTTATTTTGTGGAATATGTGTTAAATGCTATTTGCATGTTTATAGGATCGTAATTATGCATCTATGTTATTTTCCCGAAGATTTGGTATTGTTTTGTCTTGTTTTGCGTGTTTTATAGGATGTACTGAATCTAGAGCATTGGAGAACTGATCTGACTGAAGTAGTACATTGGTCCAAGTGATTAAAGTCCAAGAAGAAGTCTGCTGAAGAAAAAGAGGAAAAGTCGGCCCGGTATACCGAGGACTTGTTGGACACGAAATTGATTCTGCCGACTCTACTAGGTCGGTTAGGGTTTTAGAGAGTCATAAGTCGGTCATTGTATCTATATAAGGCAGCAGTTACATATTATTGTATACGTTCCTAATAAGTTTTGCATAATACATTATAGTTTGATGAAATAAAGTTATTCCAAACTTTTGAGGAGTTATTTCTGGTTTTCTCCCTTTCTGTACCATCTCTAGCTTGAGTAGATCGAGCTAGATCTCCATTGTTGAAGGTATGAAACTTTGAAAGTTCCTTTTTGTCTTCAATATGGTAGATATGTTCGTATTTATGTGTTTTAGTTAATCTGCATGTTTAAAGACTCCATAATTTACTTCGATTAATCGTAATTGAGCAATGTAGATCCAGGAATAGGAAAAGCTGACCCCGGTAAACCGGCGGTCTATACCGGTTTACCGAGGCAATATTTAGAAAAACTAAAACTGGGATTCACGTTAGCTACGTTGATCAACATGTTTAATTAACAGTAGGTTAGATATGGCCAATCTGCTTATTGTAATCGTAAAACTAGCATTAAATACAAATAGTGAAGTGTTGGTTTGGACGTAGTCTTGAATGGACCCTAGGAACGTGTTGATCAGTGTCGACAGCTGTCTAGGCGGGTTAGCGGTATGAGTTAGCGCTCGATATCGGCAATTCTAGTTCTTTATGCGTGGGCTATTACGGACCAATTAAGGAGGGTAGCTTGCGTATAGATTGTCTACTACCATTTTTGGAGTAGATAGGGTTAGGAGTTGCACCCGTAGTTGATAATCAAATTAAAATCTTGCTCGATTAATTTAAGGAAATTATGTGGGGAAGTAAACGAAACGATTAACTAATCCAAGTTAGTAGATCGGTGAGAAGAGGGGGAGAAATACCAAGTTTGTTTTATGTTTATTGTCGGTCCATGACCGCCTATTGTTGCTTCTTAATTAGGTTAGAATACTTTATAGTTAAAGTTGCATTGTCTCTGTGGGATCGACCTTGACTCGCATTTACTATAACACGATGTACCTAGTATTCTTGCTAGTAATATCGACGTTAGTGACTTACACGCGATCAAGATTTTTGGCGCCGTTGCCAGGGACAATGTCCAATTTTAAAGATAAACGTTTTAATTCTGATTAAGAAGTCATTTTTATTTTATTTTATTTTATTTTATTTTGAGTCTTGAGTCATTCTGGATCAAACCTGCACCTATTAATCTGCCAGAATAAGAAACTTTAGGTCTGGTTTACCGAAAGTTACCTCAGGTTTACCGAGACCTAGAAAATTGAATTCTGACAGCCTTTGTTATCTGTGTTATTCCCTGTTGATTTTAGTTAGTAGGTCCGCAACAGTTGGGATCATACCTAACTGAAGCGGAAGTTGCTAACCTTTTCTTTGTTTTATTTTGTCTCTTTCGCAGAAAGATCAGGACACTTCAGAGATTCGATCAAACCAGAGTTGAAAAAGAGCAAAGAGTCAGCAATATGCCTCGGACAATATTGAATGTCACACCAATTTCCATGTATCTTGGATCCACAGTCAGAGAGCAATACGAAGCGGATAAGAAGCGGGTGGAAAAAGAGAAAGAAGCAATCAAGCAAGAGCCTGAAGAGAACTTAAAGGAGTATAGCACGTATCGTCCAGGTGAGTTCTCTATCGAGCTAATTGAAATATAATCTTCGGATTATGATTCTGATGATCCTGAAGAGGATCCCGACATGATGTTCTCTGAGCCTGAGGATTACCCAGACTCAGACACCGTGGTGAAGTTAGGAGACCCTGGCACGTTCCGACTCCCAATTTCTATCAATAGTATATCAGTAAGATAGGTCTCTGCGACTCTGACTCGAGTTGCAACATTCCACCTTTTTCCATCTGCCAAAAGATTAAGCTTCCGGTCATTATGAATCAAACCCGAACCATGACTTTTGTCGATAGGACTAGAGATATCAGATATGCCTGTCGGTCTTCTTAGGAAGTGCACGATTAAGGCATGAGGGTTCACTTTTCCAATTGATTTCACGGTTATAGACATACTAGAGGACCCAAGTGCCCCAGTTTTGTTAGTAAGGCCTTCTTTGCGACAAGCAGAGCACTCATGGATTTTGATTGTTGGTCCCTTGAAAAGGCTTTGGTTAAGTTTAGAGAGGGGGGGGGGGGGTGAATAAACTTAACACTTAAAACTTTTGGAGTTAACAAACTCAAGAACTTTAGCGACTACGATACTTGATGAGTCTCTTTGTCCTCGATAGTTTGTTGATTGTTGAGTCTCTTTGAATTTGTGCAAGTGAATTATATCAAAAATTAAGCCTTAATACTTGTTGATAAATATGATACCAAGTATTAGATACTCAGTAGTGTATGTGTGTGAATTCAGTTGCTAGATTCAGTAGGTTGATGTGTTATATAAACTAAATGCAGAATATAAATGCAGAAAGTAAATAGGTAGATTTTATAGTGGTTCCAGGTGGTGTAATCCTGTCAGTCCACTCTTCTCCTGTGATGTTGGAGGTAATTAACTAGATATATTCTCCTGAGACTACCATCTATAGAACAAAGTATTATGGTCTCACCCTGGCCTTTCGACATGTGAGGACTCGATCTCATCGGACCCTTCCCTACGGGAAGGGGTGGATGGAAGCTTATCATAGTGGCAGTAGACCATTTTACAATTGGATTGAGGCTAAACCCTTAGCCAAGATAGGAGCAAAGGATGCGGTTTATTTCTTACACGATCATATATGGTCTCAGTTCAGCATCCCACGAGCGGTGGTGACAGATCACGGACCACAGTTCAGAGACGAGTTCTCAAGTTTCTGTGGAGAGTATAACGTTAAACATTGGAAATCATCCGTAGCTTACCCCCAGGGTAATGGCCAAGCCGAGGCCGGCAATAAGAAAATAATCAAATTGCTCAAAAAGATTGTGAGTGAGAAAGCAACCGCTGGAGGATGGTTCGACGAGCTGCCTGCCATACTATGGGCTCTCTGCACCACGATCAAAACACCCACTGGAGAAACGCCATTCGCTCTAACTTACGGATCGGAGGCCATGACTCATATTGAAATTGCGCTCCCAAGTATTAGGGTAGCTAAGTATAATCCGACAGACAATCTACTCAATAGACAGATCGACCTTGACCTAGTGGAGGAAAAATGATTAGCGACATACCATCGGCTCGTGAGTTATAAGCAAATCGCTAAACGACATCACGACAAGTGAATCCGCGACCACTCATTTAAGGTCAACGATTTCGTTCTTCGAAACAGGTTGGCCGCCGGTCTTCAGTACGACAGGGGCAAGCTCACAGAGAATTGGGAAGGTCCTTATCAGGTCACCAGAGAGGTCAAAAAAGGGACTTATGTTCTCAAGGATCAACACGGCTCCGAGCTTAACATACAGTGGCATGCAGACAATCTCAAAAGGCACTACATGTAATAATCAGCTAGGGTTATGGCTATCCTCTCGTTTACGACGTGAGTTGTTAAGCTTTCTTACTTGTAATTTTCACTCACCAAACACGATGAGGCGAACTTAATAAAAGCCTGATTTTACATTCTATCTTTTAGTGCATATTATTATATCATCGAAGTGTGCTCGCTATCTGTGTAAAGGTGATTTTCAACAACGGTCTCAGATTGATAATCCTGAACTTTATTGAAAATGGAGGCCATATGCTGGCAAAATTTCAAACCCTAAGTCGGATATATTTTATTTAAGACCGCAAGTTTACGACTTCGAATCTTATCTAAAACAAGGGGGCCAGATACCACTACACCGGACTCAAACTAAACCGGACTTGATAGACACAATAATTTTGAGCCAAACATATCAACACATTCGACAACAGACGATACTAGTCAATATATTCAGAGAATCAAAGAAATGTTATTACAAGATTATCTCTAAGGCTCTGTTTGGTTTGAATGAAACAAAAAGAAAAGAAAAGAGAGGATTGCGAATGAAGAGAAACGAGGGGGAATGGGTGATTTCAAAGTCTCTTTGTAGTGTTTGGATTGAACAAAGGAAAAGAAAGGATATATCAAAGTCTCATTATTTTTTTAATTAATTACATTGTATCATTTCCACTGATTTCCATCTTTTCCCTTTCTTTTCTTTTCCAACTAAAAATACCAAACACTAGACATAAATCCCTCCATTCCGTTTCTTTTCTTTTCAAACATCTACAATACTGAATCAGGAAAAAGTTACAACAGACTTCACATATAATCAGGCCGCATCTCGGCATTATCAACATTCTCAGCACTAAGAGAAGGATGCAGTAGGTTTTCTGCATTGGCATCAGCTTCATCCGCCTCTCGATCAGCCTCTTGATCAGCGACCTCAGCCCCTCCTTGATCATCAGCTTGTGTAACATGTTTGACTAGTTCCCGGAGGTTGACAGCTTCGATCTAGGGTGGATCACAAACCCTTTCACTTCAGCTGTCCGATACTCAGCATAACTGTACTAGCGTCGGCCAACTTCTGCTTGAAATCAGCAGTCAACTTCTGTTTAGCTTTCTAGAGGCTTACGGCTTCATCAACTTTCTTCTGCACTTCTTTTAAAGATCAGACAACCTCTTTATCCTTCTTTGCTAGCTCGCGATTAAGGGCCTCAAGACGATCGGAGTTCTCCTGAACCTCGAGCTGCATCTTCCCCGCCTCAGCAAGCCGTTTCTTCAACTCATCATTCTCGGCTTCAGAAGCACTAAATCATACCCGCGGGCTTGCCCCAACAACTTTAGCGGCCTCTAGCTATTTGTCCATGGTGGATTTCGATGAGGTGGCTTCCTTATATTCCTTCACAAATTGCTTCATGCCGGTTCCGACCTGAAAAAGAGGAGAGAAGAAAAGCAAGGTGAACAAGTTAGTTGAATAACAAAAAAGGAGTTCAAATGATCAAGATACACAGGAAATGATATTGAAACGAGCAGAGAATTACCATGCTCACCGTGGCCCCAAACAAACCCAACAAGTCCTCAATGTTCTGCAGAAATGCACGACTAGGGTCGACTTGATCAGACAACACGATCCGATCCATAATTCCGTGACCAATCTCCAACTGAACAGGGTTGGGAAGGCTCCACTTGAGATGCCACAATGGAGCAACGTCGGCTATCACCGTAGAAATCATGGCCGCCCTAGGCAAGTCAATTGGCTTTTGGCGTATAAAATTCTTGTACAGCCAGATTGCAGGTTTACCTGAGGCCCTACGGGCAGACCAGAGAAAGGCACCATTGCAGTTGTGTCTGCCGAAGTCGACTTGCCGGTTAGATTATTACCCTTATCAGAAACAGGAGCAACGGACTCCTTATGTTGACCGGCATCCTTAGACTTGGACTTTTCTTGAAGAGAGGCATCGGGACTCGGCTGATCATCAGTCACCTTGGATTTTTTGGGAACACGAGCTTCTATCTCGCCAAGATCAGTCTCTTCAAAATCAACGACCTCAGTCACCCCTCTATCACCGGCTTTGCCTCTAGATCTCTTTTCAAGAGCCGGAGTTTTCGTCAGGACGGACTACTCCAGGTGTTTGCTTGCAGCCTTTTTCCCTGTAGTTTGCGTAGCTGGTGGCGAGGCTGCTTTCATAGCTTTAGACCCAGAGGACGTGCCTGCAGAGTCAGTATGGACATCGATAATGGGAAGATCAACCTTGTTAATCCCCTTGAGCTCTTCACCCCTCTTTACCTCACCCGAGGTCTTCCTTGCGGTGATCAAATTGCGCTGCTTTAATGCATTCATGGTGCCTGCATAATAACAAGATCCATGAATATGCAATCAAGAAAGTTAAAAGAAACGAAAAATGGAGACAAGCAGGTCAAAACAGGTAAAGCTTTACTCATAGTCCGTTTTGAGGAATCGCCTGAGCACACCTCTCACATAGAGGGCATGCACCTACCGAAATGACACTCCCCATACCAATCAGTATCACAAGGCAACAACTCGATCTCAACTATAGGATCTCCTACCTCTACTCCACGGAGTCCGGCCATTCTAACATAGGGTTTCCCAACAACTAAAAGAAGCTCCAGTTAAAAACCCTATCCTGTTTCCGGGGTTTCCGAACATACCTAAGTACCTCTTTAAGCTCGGCTTTAAATTCGTCATCGTCGTCCTGAGTCTTCACTTTCTTCAGATGGTCAGTTTTGCCAGATTTCGCAGGGAATTTTGGAAAGGCCAACCTATTTGCGACTCCACCTTCATACATCTCTCGTTCCAGGCCGATACCTTATCAGGAAGGTCGAATAGAAGCCGGGGTTTGTTGCTCGTTCTACTGCGAGGTTGGATTTGGCCGTCTCTAGCCCTCTTGTTAAAGCCATAGAAATAAAACAAAACTGGCAGTGATGGCTCCCACCCCACAGTCGGCTTATCACGATAAAGGCCATCACGACTCTGACGGTCCCAAGCGTAAGATCGCACGGCATGACCCGGATTTCCTCCGTAAACCTAATTAAGAAGGGGTCAAAGGTGGGCGATGTCCGGCAACGAGATGATCATAATGCAGCCATAAAAAGTCATCCACATATCTGCAACAGATTCGAGTCACATACATCACACCAAAACTAGCGAACCGGTAGTCCCTAGGAATATCGTAGTCCATCATCGACGTGGTGTAATCAGTCTGAGCTCGGAATTCTCTCCATCGAAGTCCTACATCACTATCAAAACGCTTCTGAGCGGCCAACTCTTGAATAGCTTCAGGAGACCTCTTTTTAGGAGCTATTTTCTTTGGCTCAGACGCCCTAGCTTTCTTCAATCCCGCACTTTGAGCCGCTTCACCTTGAGTCACCACTCCATGGGCAGCTACCCATCGGGTTATCACCATTTGATTTTAATTGACAAGACTACTCAATGTCACGTCATCCCGATGGCTAGCCTCACCGCCAACCTCACCGGTAGCCTAACCATTATCCTTACCGTTATCATCATCGTCTGAGCCAGATTCTTCAACATCGATTTTCTCTTGCTCGCTCATATCCATCTTCTCATCCGAACCATAGCCTGAAACAGCTCGTACTTCTTCATCAGATAGAGTATGTGACTCTGAAGACATCCTGGAAAAACATAGGGTGAGGTTGAGCAGTTAGTCGCCTAGACATGGAAGTCGGGCCGAGGTGAGCATAATCACACCTCGACACCTCGCCCCTTCGTTCAATGAACAACAAATAAACCCTGAAGAACCCTAAAGTCATCTGGGCACCTATCTTTGGGAAAGGATGAAGATCTAGGCGAGACACAAAATCTCAAATACATTTTGAAGCCTAGCTGGATATGACAAATCACTCATATGCAGTCGAAGGGCCCGAAATACATGTTGCGTCTCTATCCTAACAAATTTAAGACAGAAAATCTCATAAATTTAAAAGAAGAAACAGAGCCATGCCTGGAAAGTTTGGAAGAATCTGGGTTGAAGCTTGAATGTGGGCCGGAAGTAGCAAAGGTTCGCCGGAAAATCGCTTGCACTCACCACAGTTCTCGCTGGAAAAAAATTCAGAATTGGCGAAAGTGTAAAAATGAGGGTTAGAACACCTTTATATAGGCATGGACGTGAGGCGAGGCGTCGGTTCAAATTTTGAAATTTGAACGTAATAATTGCAAGGCATAGTTTTTGAGGCCCCTCAGCCATTCAGAGCAAAGGACGTTTCACATCAAAC
Source organism: Gentiana macrophylla (assembly GCA_026214975.1). Classification (NCBI taxonomy): domain Eukaryota; kingdom Viridiplantae; phylum Streptophyta; class Magnoliopsida; order Gentianales; family Gentianaceae; genus Gentiana; species Gentiana macrophylla. The sequence continues at coordinate 88,852,740 of CM047807.1, forward strand.
GTCATATCATTTATGGAACCGAAGTAACTCTTCGTGAACCGAGGCAAAGCCTCGTGTACTTCACTGACCAGGAGAGCTGATAAAACGGCTTACGGCATTCTTCTCGCAAAACGGCTAACAGCCTCCTTCTCGCAAAACGGCTTACGGCCTCTTAAACTCGTTCGCTTCGTAGCACGGTATATGAGTCCGATAATTCTTAAAATCGGCATCTTAAGCCTGTTTGCTCCATAGCACGGCACCTCGCAACGAGTCGCTTTATGTCATAAAAGCTGCTTTAAACCCGTCCGCTTTGTAGCGCGGTATCTAGCTTGTCCGCTGTAATGCACATCATATCTCAGTATTTCTCTAAGCGATATTAATACTGACCCAAGCCCGATAGCTAATATCAGCATCACTCTGTCACATACGACAACAGTGAGGTTTGGTATTCCCTTACGCCAACAACTTTACTCTCTGCCTTGACGGATACGCAAGGCACAGAGTATGGGGCCATTGATATACCAGATCCGGATTATAACCCGAGCATCAAAATTGGGCCTGAACCTATGTCCAATAATAGATCTTGGGCCTCCATCCATCTAGTCCGCATTCAGTAAGTCGGACCTAGATGAATGTCGACTTCTGACGCCGACGTTCACCCATACTCCGACACATCAGACACATTGGATACTACCCATATTATCAGGCCAATCAGCTCGAAGCTGATGACAACAAGACAAAGGAAGATATGAGTCTGCACTCCGCTACTCCTCCTCGACAGCTGTCTTGCCGACTTATACATAATTATACTTAATTATATTCTTTCAATGTCTTGTCATGTTTTAGCTAAACCTCATTAGCACTTTGCCTATATATACCGGGTCATAATGTAATAGAAAAGATCTGAGAAATAATGTACACAGTGCTGCTCTGTCAATTTGTCGACTCACTCACCGTCTTATTCATAATACTAGTCCAACCACCGTGGTTCATAATATCCACCCCTTCTCACTTGAGGAATCACCCATAATTAGCTATATATCCACTTTAAATCATTGTTACCGCAAACCTGATATTTCCGACAATATCAGTATCAGATAATATCATTTCCTCTTGCATAGCATTACACCATAATCTTCTCCAATCTCCCACTCTCCTGTTAGTCGAATTTCCCAATATCCCTTCTTTCGTCCTACCCAGATCCCAGATTTAATATTGTTGGTTCCAAATGGATTTTTCGCATCAAAACACGATCCTGATGGCACTGTTGACATGTATAAGGCTAGACTGGTAGCCCGAGGCTTTCATCAACGACCAAGCATTGACTATTACGAGACTTTCAGTCCAGTTGTCAAAGCTACGACTATTTCTCTTGTGCTCTCTTTGGCTATTGTGCAAGGGTGACAACTCCGTTAGCTAGACATTAATAATGCTTTCTTACAAGGTCATTTACATGATATTGTTTACTTATCTCAACCACCCGGTTTCACAGATTCTGAACGAACTGATTATGTGTGCAAACTCAAAAAGGCGATCTATGGTCTCAAACAAGCCCCTCGGGCTTGGTATGACGACCTCAAAAATTATCTCATTACTCTTGGATTTCATCATTCTCAAGCTGACACTTCTCTCTTTATTTATTCACATGGCTCCACATTGCTCTATATACTCATTTATGTGGATGATATTGGTATTACAGGAAATAGTACATCTACGCTTAATGACTTTATCTCCTGCTTGGCTTCTCGGTTTGCATTAAAAGATATTGGCACACTTCCTATTTTCTAGGGGTGGAAGTTATTCACAATTCTGTTGGTCTTTTGTTTTCACTACGACGCGATATTGCTGAATTGCTTGCAAAGTTCCATATGCAGGAAGCTAATTCGGTTGCCACACCATTGCCAGCCGACATCACTCATTTGACATCCAAACCGAGGACGCGTCTTGATGATCCTTCGCAATATCGCATGGTCATCAAGAGCCTTCAATATTTATATCTTACTCGCCCTGACATTGTGTTTGCTGTCAATAAATTATCTCAGTATATGCATCGGCCTACTAATGCGCATTTGTCTATTTCCAAACGCATTTTACGCTATCTTGTTGGTACTCTCCGGTATGGTCTACAGCTCTATCATGACACCCTCTCACACTGCATGCATTTTCTAACACTGATTGGGGTGGTGACAAGGATAATTATGCCTCCACAAGTGCTTATGTGGTTTACCTCGGCCACAGTCCAATTTCATAGAGTTCCAAGAAACAAAACACCATTGCTCGCTCATCTACGGAAACTGAATATTGGTCTGTGGCTGCCGCCACCTCCAAACTCCACTGGGTTATGTTCCTTCTCTCCAGGATCCCAGCCGTCCACAATCAAACTCGCCGGTCATCTACCGTAATAATCTTGGCACGACTCGCTTCTTTTTTTATCCGGTATTCCACAATCAAACTCGCCATTGAATGTCACTACATTCATGACAATATTCAGCAAGGTCGTCTGCGTATTTCACATGTCAATGCTAAAGATCAGCTTGTCAACTCTCTCACGAAGTCCTTGCCTCGTCCCACTTTTCTTCATCAACGTGACAAGTTGGGCCTGTGTTCGCGTCCCATTTTAGGGGTGGTATTAGAGATATAATGTTTATTATTATTTGTATATAATCTTTTGCATTAAAATTTATTGTATAGGATCTCTAGAATATTCTAGGTATTCATTGTAAGTGTATATGTATACTGTATATGTATCAGTACAAATCAAACATCAGAAAATATTTTCCCACATGTGTATCGAAAGATAGATGGAGATGCTATATTTTAAGTCTAGATATATAGGAGTTCCTAAAAAAAACAGCAATGCTACGGGCATCCAGTGTATGCAGCAGCGGTGTCTGTGAGCAGTATCTTCACGTTGATGCATGCAGAATCTAGATGATCATCTGATCTCTGCATGATCAACGATGAAGATCACCGTTAATAGATGATCGTTATGCAACACATGTGATGTGACCGTAGCACTACTCTAAAAAAAAGATGTATAGGAGTTTTATTTGAAAATGAGTTCTAAATAAAAGATTGATGATTTATTTGAAATTTATGTTAGGTTTAGTTAAGAGTTTTATATTATTAGTTCTATTTAAAATTTGTTCCTCCGCACTTGCTTAAGTTTAATGTGGACACTGCTCTTAATGATAGCTATCTTGCAACGAGGGCAACATTTTGAATTCCTTTTCTCATTGTTTAGGAAGATGTTCAGATCCAACTCTTGGGAAGACATTGTCCATTTACCATGCGAAGACCATGGCCATTAGTTGAGGTTTTTTTGACATCATTTTTGGTGGAGACTCTCTCCTAATTCATAAACGGCTTATGGAAGACCTTGAAGACAGATCTGCTATCGGGAATATCATTGGGGATTGCCTTTACCTTTCTCCTTGTTTCTCATATATCTCATTCGATCCCTTGGGTCAAGAGAGAGGGGAATGACCCGCCCACTTATTAGCTAAGGAAGGTTTGCTTTTAGATAGTTGTAAGTACTACCGGGGAACGTCTCCAACCTCATATGTTTTTCTAGCCGTCTCGGCTGATCTTTTGATTTAATAAAATTCATTTTCCTTTATAAAAAAAAAACGAAACTTATTCCTTATCTTTTTATCTGTTATGTAAAGACACTGTATCATTTTAACTAATCCCATAAAACAGTCTGTTTTCAAAATGAAACAAAATAAAACAGTCTGTTCTATTTTGCACTGATTTTCTTTAATAGAATCGTTGTCAATGTTCAGAAAGAAAAAAAAGGAGGTTAAAAAAGAGGGGCGGGAGAGAATGGTAATTTCAAGGTAAAAAGCTGATTCTTGTCTTGTTATTCCCTCGTCTGTGTCTTTATTCCAAAGAGAAAAAAAAAAAAAAGAAAATGAAGAAGATTACCCTTATCTCCATCTCTTTTGCGTTGATTTAGCCCTTTTTGGCTTTTTCTCACATTAATGCCCACGTCCCATGTAAAAGATAAAGAGACATATAAACACCATGCACGTCACCCTACTAATATTAATATTTGTAACATAAATTATTTTTTACACTACATCGTTTATAAATCTTTTTTTTTTTGAGAATATATAAATCTTAAAATGCGCACTACATAATTTTATTTTTTTTTAGTTTATTCGGCGTGTATTAATTAATAGATTGATTTTTCTCCTAAAAAAAAATACGCACTACATAAATTTTTTATTTATTTATAAATCTTATGTCATGTAACATGTATTATATTCACTTATTTTTTTAAAAATTCATTTCATATAGTAGAAATGCGCACTATGAAATTTAGTAATCTCTACCCAAAACAGACTCACTCAACTTTATTCGAATTTCTTGCTGATATCTTAAGGTAGTAACTGTGGGCGGTTAAAATAACATATGTGATACTACCTCCGTTTCAAAATATAAGTCCGTTTAAACATTTTCACATAAATTAAAAAAATAGTTAGGTGTCATACCTTTGACTGTCATTAATTTAATAGTTTTAAAGTAGATAAATATATAAAATATTAGAGGTAAAAGGAAGAAAAATGAAATAAATGTTCCATTGATATTCTGAATAGACTTATATTATGAGACAAATTCAAAAAGCTAAATGGAATTATATTTTAGGACGAATGTATTATTCTTTATTATATATGTAACGATAACAAATTATCAACTTTTCAAGGGCCGAACCATAAATTGAAGTTGGGTGATCTAATGGATTGTATTAATTCGAAGGGTTATGTGAGTTAGATTAAGATGTATATGAATAGAACTCAATTATGATTGTTTATAGATGTGTAACATTAAAAATTTCGGGTGGAATTAACCCCCGAAAACCTCATAATTACTAGCTATGTATATGCAACTTTCAACCCAATAATTTTTGCTTCCTTTAACGAATATTGTTATTTTTTTTTTGTTGAGAAAATAAGGGTGAGAGTAGGAGATGGTTCAGTAACATGTATTTTTTTTACGGATACGAAATATACGCACACACGTTTCTTTGTTGTCTTCAATTGGACTCGAATCCGGAACCTCTGGATTAAGGACCACAATAATTAATATTGGGCCAATGCCATGTTGACAGTAACATGTATTTAGTAGATGACAATAGTAAATTAATGTAGTACTCCTATAATTTTCTTAACAGCACAAAATGCGACTTATGATATCCGAAAGTATCCTCACGATGAAAATACAGTAAATATAATGTAAAACCTCCAGAAGTGATATGTGGAGGCGGCCGGGCCAATGTATGACTGCTTACGTGCCCTTTTTCTGTGAGATCAAGCCGTTCGAAGTTTTTACGAGCTCATGAGGTTAAGAAGTACTGACTTGAGTATAAGAGAGTGCCGTTCGCCAAGAGACGTGAGGCATTTATAGGCTTTGCTAAATTAAAGGATATATATTGTTGTTCCATGTCCTGAAAATCGTCATCATGGGGCGATTTTAGGGGAACTTGACCTCGTACCTGTCTATGAAGCTAGTAAATGAAGGTTGAACCGCTTCATGATTGTCTCTCCCATACATCATTAAGGCCGCATGTGAGGTGTAGCACAAAGATAGGGAATGTTTCCCACCCACTTGCTATGAGCTTTGAAGTATGTCGAAGGTGTCTCTAATGTGAGGTTAGGACGAATTCTGCTCGTAAGATGGTCGAGTAATTATCACTCAGCTGAGACCCCAAATGATATCTCCAAGACCTTATCGAGTTTGTACAAGGTCATGACCATATATGTTTCAGACCCTCGTGATCAATTTGTAAGGCCGACGAATCCATTTGAACATTATGAAGATGGTCATGGAAGTCTAGTGTGTATCAAAAGAGAGTCTCTGTTTAAGTGTCAGAGAGATCGACATCCAGGAGTCCAACACCCTTAGATAGAATTGAAGGCCAAACGACATGAAAATAACTCTAACCCATATGTGCGGCACTATTCATAGTGACACAATTTGAATTCAAGTTAAAACTGTATGATCCAGATTCATTCATATATTTTACTCCACAAATGGAGTAATTAGGAAAGAATTTCCCCATAATTCCTGCTGCTCAATTTTACTGTCTGTTACTTTTCTTACATATTGTACCAACTTGTACATAACAACAACACTTTGAATAAAGTCACAAAAGATTTCGGCCATGTTCAAATGAAATAACATGGGATCCTTAAAAGCAGTGTGATCAAAGTAATTAATGAAAAATATATCTTCTCTTTAATTTGGGGAATGTAATTCTTTTGCAATAACAAGTATTTATGCAAGAAAGTGAGTGCCCAATACAAAATCTAAATAAGTTTTTGTGCACTTTTCACAACGTACCCTTCTTCTCTACAATATTTTTCCTCAAAGTGTAAACTATTCACAAAAAAAATCTATACCTATAAATTAATTAATAACAAGAATATAAGCCATAAAGATGATAGTGTAATCATTGTGGTGATGATTTTTATGCAGACGGGTTTTTTTCGCTTTGCTTTTAGGTCTTCGGTTCCCTTTGTATCTGTCAGAAGTCCGCAGCCTTTTTCTAGCTTCTCTCTATTTTTTAAAAAAAAATCTTCCTTTTTTGAGATTGTTCAAGATAAATGTTAATTTCACAACACACAAAAACATCACAACAGAGTGATACGGTATATATGTTTACTCATATATGAGTAATGTTAGTTCATAACAAAATGGTGATAACAACGTGGAACAATCTATTTTTATATCATTGATCGTAATGTGTGACCTAATGATTGATATAAATCTTATTTTTGTATTTGTTGTAAAAGTATATATGTTAAGTAATTTTGTTGTGGAAATATATTTCTGGACCCATATCAAACAAGATGGAGTAATGCTAGTTTCACAACAAACTGTCACTAGAGTGATGTTACATGCACAACAATTGTGTCATAACGAGTGACATATCAGACTTTTGCGTCATTGATTATAGTGACAGCTACGTCATAATCATATCAAGGACGAAAATTTATGTTATGTCACTAATTGTGACATAACTGTTTTCTCTTATCACAATACTCTTTTATATAATTTGATCATGGTGTGTCACATGATTTATGTTGTCCTCACCATAATCAATAATATAAAATCTTTGTGATTATTTTGTTGTGAAACTAGTATTTCTGATCAATTGGTAGTCCATCATGGTCAATGATATAAATATATTGTGACACTTTGCTATGATAATTTATTATGAAACTAACATTAACCATGGGAAAATCAAAAGAGAATGATTGGACCAGAAAGAGAGAAATTACATGGAAGACGGCCCCTTGTATGAGAGAGATATATTTGTTTGATGAGGGTTTGGAAGAAAACTCATAATTTAGTTTGAGGGCATATGCATGCATGCATGTTGGGTTTGGGTTATTGGTTCAACCCATGATGATCCGGATTGTCAGGATCGGGCCAGAACGTTGAGTACTTTAGCCATTCAGCTTCTTGCTGGTTTGGAAGTGATGACTCCTGCAAACAACACACAATTAATGTGTGAAAAGTTGAGCGGTTATAATCATTCAAACAAAACAAAATACGTAACATATATTTACATAATTGGTCGAAATATAGACCTAATGGTCATGATATAGACCCTCGTGTCATAATCAGTGGTGCAAAACTTTGTTGAGTTACTCGTTCTGTGTGATTGTTTGTAACGGTGCATTACCCAAAGTAATGATACATTCGCAGAAAATGTCGTGGCCTTAATAAAATGGTCATAATGACTTTAAGAACACTTTTTTATATCATGAATAATAATGTAAATACTAAATATTTATTTGAGTCTTACTATAATGAATAATATAAAATTGTATCGTTACGATCGTTGTGTTAATAGTAGTATTCATACATCGACTGTGGACGATGATAGCTCAACACCAAAGAGAAATATCATTATCTAGATAAAATATTCACAACAAAATGATATAATATATTTTTACATCATTAATTATGGTGGAATTCATAACAATTAATAAGTCTTGAACTATAGACAACAACGAGTGCATTGTGTTACTTTATTATGATCGACACTAAAACTACTCCAGACCAAATGTCAATATAATGCCACACCTACAACATCATCTCACACCATGTTCATTTGTAAAAGGAATTAAGCAATTAAAACACTTGCAAATACACGTACCATGATTTTGAATGTCGACATTCTGTAGATATATATTTGGTGTAAACATATCATTTACACATCCAATATGGATATCTATTATATCTACAACACAATTTTAGCATCATTGAGAGTGATAAATATAGTGCTATAAAAAAAAGGTTGATTCCAACTCAAAGGGTCCCCCACCCGGTCTTTAGAATTATTAAATGATGTAATCGCAGGACGTGCCTCAATGATTCAGTATACTCAAACTTGCGTTAAACCGTTTTGCTAAAAGGTGTCTCTACGTACGAGATTCGAACACCCACATTTAAGTTAGCCTATGATTTCACTACAACTCTCAAACTCTTTAACCACTGAGCTATGTTTCTGGGACGTATAATACACACACACACACTATCATCGTGGAACATCACGATTGTATATATGTATCGTTTTTCCCTTCATTCCTATTTAATTGATTTATTTGTCAAAATCACTCGTACCAAAAAAGTGAGCTAATGTTTTAACTTTTACAGTGAAATGACTAAAAAATCAATGAATATAATTAAGGGGGAGTGGTTTAAAATGACAAAAAAATAGGGGGAAAATAGGAATCAGGAGAGTGGAAATATAAATTGGGTGATAAGGACAAATCCATTGTTCATAACCCCAAATCCACTGTTTGCTGCAGTGAAACTGACCCAAAATCTAATGTTTCATTATCACAGTGGAATAAGGATATGTCATTTTTACACAGAAAAATATTCCAATGTCCTTTTTGCATATATTTCTATGTTCAAATTGTTTTTTTTGACAATAAATCCTATAAGTAAAGTAGTTTTACTGTTAGTTAATATCTCATTGACCGGATGAGATCAAATGTCTAATATTAATGTCTAATTTCAATGATTAAATAAAACTACGTCATTTATGTGTATTTTATTTTTGGGTTTTACTTAAATTAAAAAATATATAACACTCATGAATCGACAAAAATAGCTTTTACTGTACTTAGATATCAATGTTAGACAGGTAATCTAATCCACTGGCCTAGTATTAGTATTGTTTATTTTGTGTATTAATTGCCTTCTTTCTTGTTAAATGCACCTGAAATTTTATATTTACAATAAAAAACGTGCAAATTTAATGCTCCAACTACCACTTAAATGGTAATCCCTCCGTTTTCTTAACTGTCACTAATCAGAATTTGTTTTATTTTTATTTATCTTTCATTTTACATTATCAATGCAGCATTTATTATTTTTTTCCCCCTTTTACCCTCCACTTTAATACTCCCTCCGTACCTATTTATCTGAAACAGTTGCCAAAATTCATACATAAATTTATTGAATGAATCTAGACACTTTTTAATTCAAGATTAGTTGTTATTTAAATGTACCAAACACACTTGAACTTTTGCAGAATCTTGAGATAATTAAGATTTTAGGAGTAATCCAAATTCTGGTACAATTTTCCATGCACAAGAAATTAATGGTAATTTTGTTATTTAACACTCTATTTCAGACACATTATTCACTTTCTTAATTTGTGTGATTCTTTTCTCTCCGACAGTTTATAAAAAAACGGAGGGAGTACTAATACAAGTGTAAAATTCCGCATCAATTAATGAAATTGAAACATCAACTACATTTTTCGGCCTTTCCAAAAAACTACATTTTTCGAAAACCATGTGCAAAGCAAAAGCGAACAATTAAAATGTGACGGGTGAAGTAATAAATAAGCGGAAAGAAGGTAAAAAAAAACAATAAAGTTGCTTTAAAAATGCACATTAATGGTATAAAATAATTTTGACAATTACATCAATTAATAAAGAATATAGATAGAGAGTACTCCCTCCGTTTTTTTTAACTGTCACATTTGATGTCCAGGTTCATCCAAAAAATGACTAACCTTAAACTAAAAAATGACTAGGTTAATGTGACAGTTAAAAAAAACGGAGGGAGTAGTATTTAAATAATAAAAGGGTGAGCTTGGGATGTGTTATAAGGAATGTACTACATTCGTCCAATATTATATATAAGTCATCATATCTTTATGCACACAGATTAAGAAACTAAATAAATGATCAACTTTAGTAGTTTTGGACTGAAATGCTCATATGTTGATTAGAATAATGTAAAGCTTTTAATAAGGAATAAGAGTGAAACAAGAAAAAGGGAATTAATTATTACATTGAAATGTGAATGACTTATATTATGGAACGGATGAAAAATGCTAGAATTACTTATAATATGTGACGGAGGTAGTATCTATTTTACATCAGAGCCATAATTAAATCGGACTATAAATTAATCTTAGAACTATATATTCTAAAACTATAGTTTGTTTGTATATTTTTTAACTTATTCCATCAAAGACCAAGGATAAAAACCAGATGATAATAAATGAAAATTCCTATGAATCAAATATTAGAATAGCATATAATCCAGATTATAATTCAATTACTAAATTACATATATAAATGTACACATGTGTGGATAAAAAAAAATGTACATAGGTGCGTCGAAAATTAAATTGATAACTATGTATATGATTTGCGACTAATTGACAATTGAGTTGTAAGAGAGAAAAATAGTTAAATTCCTTAGCAATGAACTAAATCCATAAACAAACTCACAATAAAATAAAAGACTATTGTTCCTTGTTTTTTTTATATATAAAATGCGATGTCATTAGTTTGCACCAATTTTTTTTTTTTTGACAAAATTAGTTTGCACCATTGATATATAAAACCAATTAATTATAAATAATGACAAATTGTTGAATGTAACTTTATGCTTTATAATTAATAGTTATTGGTATTACTTTTTTTTCCGCACTCCATTTGAGAGATTTGATAATCTAGGTTCGTTATGACGTTAAATATATATTTCGATTTTAACGTCAAGTTTTTATATTTTTTTTTCTTCCCCACAGTCTATTTGAGAGATCTGAAAATCTGAACCCGTTTTTGACATGCAATGTTTCATACAATAAAGTTTGATCGGAGTGTTGTTTGATTTATATTATGTTTTGAATAAAGCGAATCTTTTAAATTGTGGATGAAAGGTAATAGAGAAAAAAAATATTTTTGTTATCTAAGTAAAGTTGATTTATATTCATATCAGTGGTTTTATGGTGGTCCGCATGGCCACGTATACTTTTATCTCACCAAATGAAATGTCTTATAAGAAGGTAAAAACGTCAATACATGGGATTTATATTTTACACGGTGGCGCTTTGTTTATTTGTCATTTTTCTATTGATCCTGGATCACCAAGTCATCATTGGTCCAGGACCATAATAAAATTTCCCTATATTCAGATACATAAAACATGGTGGATGAATGCTAATTAGGTTTCTTTCCAAACATTCTAGAAAGTCTATTGTTTAAGATATTGGCCATCAATCAATGATGTAAGTGCATCGGAAAAATGAATTTTCTTCTTATTGTTAATTAATAAAATGATATTTACCATATAATTAAATGAACAGTTTATCCAAACATAATGTTGATGAGATTTGAATTAAGGGGGCCTAAGTTGGTATGCCAAATTATGAGTTTTACCATGCTTGGTTCCCTTTTGGCTATGTTGTCTAATAGTATTGTTCAAGGAAAACCAAATATATTGGTTGTTTTTTTATTTTTTTATTTTTATTTTTTTTAAGTTGGTAGACGAGTCTTCATTTTACCAATTGTATTGAGAGAGAGAGAGAATTACAATAATATTTTAAGTGCTATTTTGCACTTAAGATTGGAGTGACCTACCAACACAAATTATAAAACAGTATCGGGACAAGTATGACTTGGTGATCAATACATGACCACCATATATACTTAGTGCCTTCCCATAATTTAAATTATATAAACATAATATAATAGGCTCACCATAATTAATTAATCATATAAACATAATATAATAGGCTCAGACTTTACCATTAGTATGATATAAAAGTGAAAATGATTTAAGATTAAAGTTAATTAACCAACTAGTTTTTTTTTTTTTTTTTAACTGACAATGAAACACCATAATGTAAGAAGTCAAAAAAGTAAATAATAAAACTTACTTCTTTAATATCAGTAGAAGTGCATCCCATAATGAGCTCCTCCAATCCAGAAGCAGACCTTCCTCCTAGTTTATGATGATGTTGTTGCTGCTGCTGTTGTTGCTGTCCAAAACATAACTTTTTATTTATAGTCAATTAATTTAATAATATTCATAGTCAAAACATAATAATATTTCTAATCATGCATTGTCTCCCACATTTGATTTAGACATAGATTTAGAAAATAAAAAAAACTGACATGATGAGTATAATTGTGTTTCTTGTTTTTGCTGACCAAATAATGTAAAACCCTTCAGAAAAATAGCAAAGGCATGCAGTAGTTCAAGTACTAAAATCTTACGTGTTCAATTATAATTGGTGGAAGTTATATTAGTCAAATTGTCATACACTTGTAGGGATACGAGGAGTTAATTATTTTATTATATTAAATATTAAAAAAAGGTGTTGTAGTGACATCAATGTTTTTGAGATGTGTATATAGAGTTTGATATCATGTATCGGCTTATCTATGTAATAATATTTAAATACGCGATATATCTCATGGTTCTTTTATGTCACATTTGATAGAGCATAGTTAATATTACAATGTTTAAATATTAAAATTAATACATTGTCTTGTACTATGTGACTTTTTCACTTTTTATCAATACGTATTACATTTTTTTTTTCTTTATGTTACCTTTAATTTATTATCATCTAAGTCTTACCACGTATTTTACAACTTTTGTATAAATGATAATCAAATGGTACTTAGACCATTTGCTTTTAAATTTATGACATCATGCCACATGTTTGTCTTTCCTCCCTTTCTAGCATCTTGCAAGAATATATAATGGCCAATAAAATTTCTTCTCTAAATAAATCACATTTTATTATGTGTGAAAACCCATAAAAAGACATATTATACCATTCAAAATATAAATCAGTTTAAGGTGTGTTCACGTAGATTAAAAAATTTAGACGAGTAACATAAATTGAAAATGTAAATGTCTAAAATACTCAATAATGAAAGGATTAAAAAATAATAATGAGTAGTTGGATTGATATAAAAAATCCTTTAAAATGACTAATATTTTGGAGAAAAAATAAAGTCACTGGGTGGGTTTTACTTAATTAATAGTATCGGATATATCTTTAAAAAAAACCTTAATACAATATACAAATAAGGTAAAAAAAAAAAAAAAAAATCACCTGGAATTTTCAATGTTAGAATGAACGTTTGGACAAGTTTACCTGGAAGTTTTCGTTTTGAAGTAAGAGTCTAGAGACATGGAAGGAATCATCATCAAGAATGACAGAGGAGTGATGCAGTGGCGGTGGAGAGATGATGGTTGATATCGGAAGAGAAGGTCGGCTGATGTTGAATGACGTCATCTGATGATGCTGTTGATGATGGTGGTGGTGGTGGTGGTGGTGGTGTTGTGGTGGACCGGGTGGTTCATGGCTCGTTAAGTGGTATGGCATCTGGTGGTGGTGCTGCTCAGCAATGTCATGTTCTTGGGATGTTCCGGCGGCGCTGCCGCCGCCCCCACCTTCCCTTAAAATGGAAGTTTCTGCCATTCTTGTCTGCAATTAGGAAGAAATAAAATAATCAATAATAATGATGTACTACATAATAGAATTTCTATAGAATCACATGTTTGTCAGAAATTCTAGGCAATGAGATGAGAGAAGTTTGAAATATATTTCTTAATATTGTGGAATTCAAAATTAAAGCGTCATATCCTCAAAATTTAAGTTGTGTGTGATGTGAGAGAAATTCATTTTTAAATATGGAATACAAAATTAAAGCGTCATATCCTCAAAATCTAGTGTGGGATACCTTGAACATGTATCGTCTCGGAATTAAGAGTTTAAGAAGTCACTATGTTGTATCATTAATCTTACTTCTTGATAATATTTATTTTACTTTTCTAAGGTAGGATATTACGTTTCTTCCACTTTTATGATGTTGTACTACATATTTTCTAGAGTTGCTCCACCATCTCGAATAATTAACACAGCATTTCTTCTCCCACTTTCCAATGTGGGACCTGAGGATTGTAGATGCGACACTATCGCCTCTAATCGTGTGGCAATTATTTCCATCTGGTAACTGACGAATACCCCCCGTAAAAGCTTAAAACTAGGTCTAATAATTCTACTTAAGACTTAACAGATGCAATAATTACTTTAACTCATCATACTTGTTTGTTTGGCTTAAAATTGTTAAGGTAACTTAACAAATGCATTATGTATAAATCTTACATTTTTTGCCAATTTTTTCAACGTAAGATTGAGTAGGCTTCCTTTGATTATATTTTATGTTGCAAAACATTTTATTCCCGGACCGGTCCATTATTTACGTGGCTTTTCTTTTCTTTTTGGTCTTTTCAAACGTAACGCTTTAACTCACATGAAATTTGATTCTTTGATTTTCCTTTTTTTTTTTTTTTTCCTGTCATTGTTTTTCTTAAGGTGGGTGAGCACACAGACACAAAGTTGGTTAGCTGACAGTTAAATTAAATCAAACAAGTTTTAGTATACCTTTCATTTGTAAGTCATGAGACAATGTAATGCGTATGGTTAAAGCAAGGTATACTTACACATCTTACTCTTTCTAACCAACCCCCTCCCCCTCCCCCCTACCCCTACCCCTCACATGCATATATCTTTATAAAAAAGTTTTGTCTGTATATATTTATTTGGACTAGTTTCTACAGTTGGTAAGGACAACCATGTCGTATTTGTTTATACAATAGGAATTCTTAAAAGAAGGATAAATTTATAAAAGCATGGCATTTATATTTTACACTATCGGCTACGCATGTGTGTTTTCGATTTTATTTGTTACGAATCATCAGTAAATACTCTGATTCCAGGACCACCATAAAATTTGTGTATTTAATGTAATAAATCTGTACTTAAAGAGACACAAAGAAGAGAGTTCCAATGTGTGATATATAATTTGGTATGAACAAAATATCACACAATGCATCATTAACATTTTTTTTTTTCTTGAAAGATTTATCTTAAAACACTTATATTATTTTACCTTTTGGGGAATGATTTAGTTTACATGTATTCAGTTTCATATAAATTATATATTGATCCACATAATGATTAATGACCTAGCTAGAGAGTGTTGTAGACGATATGTATCCCCAGAACTCAAAATATTAATAAAATAAAATAAAAAATAATGAAATTAAAATCAGCTAGACACATATGACAGTAAGCATGCATGCAATGCAATTGTTTGTGCAAGTATATATGATTGAAAATTTGTCTTTGATTTTATTGAGAATAGATGTGAAAGATCATTGGTTAGAATAGTAAAAGAGTTGATTAAAGAGTCACATTTTTTTAGTCTGCTGGTCACTCTAACACAACAAATATCACCGCAAGACGTGGCGGGACCCTTTTAAAATGAATGTCACGCTATCAAAGGTTCCACCAACACACATGAGGTTATAACATTTGTTGTGTCAGACTGATTGCAGATGCCAGACAACAAAATCATTAAAAATTACCTCATCAAAGCTTTTCCTATAGCGTAAAAAGCCAAATTGATCAGCCTTGAATTGTTGCTGCATATCCAAGTTACTATAGCTTGATGACATTGCAGCACCAACAGCTGCAGATAGTTCATCTCTTGGTGCTATCATTTCTCTTGAAGATGAGCTTCCACTGCCGCCCCCGCCCCCACTGTCTCTTCGGCTCATTAAATGCTCACCGGCACCGCCGCTACTACCTTGTATCGATATATATATATTTATGGAAACAAAATTTAATAAAAACAATTCCATTTTACGAGAATTCGTGAGATACACGTAAATACTAGCGTATGCACGTGTTATTAGTAAATACATATGCATACGCTAGTACTGTTTACGAGTATTTACACTTAAAGATACTAGCGTCTCTATGTTTATTTAATTATATACAGACGCTAGTGTTTACGTGTAGAATGTCAGATCGAGTTTCGCGTAAGTCCGAAGGCCGCAACGGCACGCATTACCTTGTGTGGAGTTACTTGCTGTATTAGTAGCCCTTTCAGACCAATTGCATTGCCTTGGTTGTGTTTGATAAAAGATCTTAGAGGCAACAAGCTCTCCTTCTTTTTCTTCTTCATGTGTACCCAAATGGTACTGATGCATTACCCAGTTTGTCTTTTCGGGTTTTCGGTTCTTACCGAAATTAGTGTACAAAACTAGGATCTTCTTGCAACCCTTTTGCTTGCCGTTCACCATCACGGGACGCGTCTTTCCGGTCTTGTGCCACCTCGTTTCTCCGCCTTGTAAATCGCATTCGGTTTGGATCTTCCTTCTTTTTCTTGTACCTGTTGTGTATGCTTTTGATGGTCGGTGGAAGAAATGTCTACTCAACCCATCTCTTGTAACTCCTAAAAATTAGACAAAATTTATTCAAGAATGATAGATACACATAAAACTTCGATCTACAGACAATCTACAATGATAAATGTACCAAACGTTTTTACAACAAAATATACACAACAGTAACTGTTGCAAGTGTCACACAATACACTTTTACGTACACTGTTTATTATTGTGGGCCACATATCAATGAAGGGGTCATTCGTCAATCGTCATGATCAAAACCGTAAAAGTGTGCATTTTCCATATTGTAAATCCAAATGAAACCAAGTGGTAGGTTATTTTTTTGGTGTGATTTGGATAGACTTTTGTCACATATTTTGATAGTCAAGTACTAATGGATGATAAATTCTTTTCTTTTATAAAGATTATTCCTTTGAATGTGATTTCTAACCTAATTTCTTGACTAATTAATAATACCTGGAAGTTTTTCTGGGTGAGTATAACAAATCCCATCATCACCTTCAATGGTAGGAATGAACTCATCAATCAAAGGGTGTGATTTTGATTCTTTGCCTTCCACTTTTGCTTCAAGATGTTCTATCAATTCTTGATCTGTTGGGTCAAATTTCACCCCAGCTGGTAGACCTACCCAGTCCTATGAAAATCTCCAAGATATCACACCCATATTATTATTAAAAAAAAATGTGATTAATTATAGCCCTTAATAGACTTGATAGAAATCTCCATGATCATACATATATATGAAAAAATGTGATTAATATTAAAAACCCTCCTCAAAGAAAGCTTCAAAGATTGCATCTTTTTGAATAATAATGCTAGATTTGATAGAAAATTCTTACCCTCACTTTTCCCTATATATATATACACTAAACCTCTTTAGATGTGTATGAGATACGTATAAAACATTATTTGTCCTTTTTTTACATTCATATTCATATATATAACGGTTTGATGCATATAAAGTGTGTCTTTTTTTTGTTTAGAAAAAAAAAAAAGGAAGAAAAAGAAAACCCTTAAGATTGAAGCAAAGAATATATTGCAAGATGATGATCCGTACCAGTTTACTTTGAAGCTTATGACCACAACCTGGACACTGTGTTGTTCCAGATAATTGATGCTCTTCAAGCTTTGCATCTATAAGATCACTAGTAGTACTAATCGATCCCAATTGCGTATTCTTGTTCATTTTCTTGGCCTTTCGATTCGGGTTCTTTCTATATATAAATTTATACAACAACACCAAAATCTATCTCTCCAACTCACTTACTTCATATATGTATATATATAGCTTCTTGGGGATGATACTGTTGATTTCTTGCTCTACAAAAATCAAGAAAACGTCTATCAGGAGAAAATAAATGGGCATAAGCTGATTGGGAAGAAACCAAATTTTAAGTAGCTAGCAAAGCTGACTTTTTTTTTTTTTGGTATATATAAAAAAACTTAGTACATAAACAAATAAGGGACAAGAAAAACATGAGAGACAGGTTATTTAAAGAGGAGAGAAGGAGAAAAGAGAGGAAAAAGAAAGAAGAAACTGTTACACAGTGGAGATTGAGTATGAAACCTGCTTTAAGTATGAAAAACATAAGAGAATACCTTGCACTTTAACTGAAGAAACAGCGGTTAGAGATAAAGAAAAAGGTGTGTACTATACATACCCCTTGTTTTATAACCCACCACCACCACCCCCCATATATTCTGCCCCTTTAATTTTGATTTCTTGGCTGATTTTGAGCAGAGAGGCGGTTGGTTTCAGAGAGAAAAGCTATTGAAGAAAAGAAGAAAAAAGAGAGATATAGAGATGATATGAGAGAGAGAGAGAGAGAGAAAGAAAGAAAGAAAAACCCCAGTTTAAGGGGCTCCAGATCTTTTTTTTTTTTGTTTTTTTGTTTTTTTTGTTTTTTTTGTTTTAGGCTTCCGGTATCCGGGACCCGGTTAATATGGGGTTAGGTCTGAATGAGGCTTACAGAGTGTGATTCTTACTGAGGGTAAATGCATGTCTCGGATTTCATTAAAATGAGGGTAATGTCTCAGATTAGTTCGGCGTTCGGTCACGATAATGCTTACAAAGTGTTTCTTACTGAGGGTAAATGTATGTCTCGGAGATCTACGTCTTTTGAAAAGAATCGAACATACTGAGTGATAAAAGTGTATCCTAAAGTTTTTAACATGAAATATTCTAAAGATAATTTAATCTAAAACCATTCACAAGCCACCAACCACTTGAGTCTCTATAACATGACGTATTTTGAGACATTCTCAAAAAAGAAGTAATGGTGCAGCAGATACATGCTAGAATGATACTAAGTGGAAGACAATGGCTAGCAATTATTCACTCTCACAAACAATATAGATTTGCATGACTAAATTAGATGCATCACACGCCCCTATTTATTATAACTTTAATATATTTGTCGCATAATAATTTTTCGGCATTTTTCAAATCACTAATCATCTAATCGTTGGTGAGTTTGTTTTGGTTTGTTTTTTCTGGAGTCCTATTGACTAGAAAAGCAAAAGCTAGGAAACGGACTCTTCAACTCTTACTAACATTCAAAAGTATAGCCACCACATTTGTAATATACTTAATTAATCAAGAATATAGCATATGCTGTCCTTGGTTTGAAGTAGAAACTAATATATATATATAATGACGATCTATTTGGTACTATATTTTATATCCAATTTATCCCTAAATTTTGCTCAATTAATTAGGGATAGTCTAATTATTGTATGAAATGCATGCCAAGTGCATTGTCCTTAGATCGTAATTCAACATTTGTATGTTTATCCCTTGGAATCGATCTTGTTTTTGCTCCTTTTTTGTGTGATTTTCGGGTGGTACCATTTTTCAAGAGTGATGATGAAGTGGATCCGGGCTGGGAAAGAGTTATTGGTTTGAATAGAAGAAGTCCGAGAAAGAGTCCATCAAGAATCAGGAAGTGAAGGCCCGACTGATCACGGCGAGTTCTTGGACAACACGTAACCGACCTTACGAGGCAAAATAAGTCGGCTAGGATTTCTGTTAGGCTTAAGTCGGTTACTGTAGTCTATATAAGGCTGTAGCAGCTTTGTATTATGGATGCAAACATTGATCTATGTACTCATTGAAAGTTTGATGAAATAAAAGTTCTTTTGGAGTTCTATTGTTTTCTTGTTGGTTCCCTTCCTCCCCAAGCCACCAACCAACTTGAGTTGATCAAGCTAGTTCTCCATTGTTGAAGGTATGAAACTTTGAACGTTCTTTCATGTCTTTACTATGGTAGATAGCATGTTTTAACGCATTGTAATTAATCTGCATGTTTAATGAAACTCGTAATTCACCATAAATAACCGAATCATAATATGTGATCCGAGTAGGATCCGCCGCACTTGACGCGGGCGGCGATCTTTACCGCCATGGCGAGGCAACCCTAGGTACCTAATTACAGAGATTTGGCGTCGGCAACATCGATCGACGAGATTAATCCACGTTTATTTAGATCGGCGGTCTAGTAATCGTATACGTAAATACCATGATGGAGTATTATTGAAGTGTTAGTTAAGGCGTAGTCGGATCGATCGTTAGTCTTGCCAATCACCGTCGATGGTCATCTGAGAGGTTTTTCGTCTTGAGCGACTTTCACTAAACCTTAATGCATGTGATGTTAATCTTTGCTTAATGTAGGTTAACTTCACGAGAGGCGTTTGTTGTCCTTACAATGAAAGTAAATAAGTTTAAGGAATTTGCACCCGTGGTGATGACAAAGATAAAACTTATGAATCTGGAATTCTGGGGAATTATTGGGGAAGTAATTATGATAGAATAATTACACCAAGTTAGGAGATCGGTTAGGGATAGGAGTGGTTACCGTTTTTATTTGTCTTTGTATTTATGTTGGTCCAAGACCACATTTGTGTGTTCTTAATCGTAATTTAGTACGTTTATCTACAGAATATTCATTGTCTATGTGGGATCGACCCTTTCTCGTTCGCTATGCGCAATGGACCTAGTCCTCTTACTAGTATAAGCGGCTTACATGCGATCAAGGTTTTTGACGCCGTTGCTGGGACATTGGTCAAATTCTATGATAAATTTGCTAAATTGTAATTAAGAACTTTTCTGTTTTTGGTTTTTTATTTTCTTGTTGAGTCTTGAGTCGTTTCTGCAAGTATCTGTGTTGTTGTGAACCCAGAAAATGAAACCCGACCCTTGATCTGACGGAAATCTGCCTCGCTGTGGCGGAGTTCTGGAAACTGGATTCTAGACGTTTCTTTGTGTTTCCGTGTTTATCCCTGTTAGTTTCTAGTTTGTAGGTCCACAACATTTAGGAAAACCCAACTAAAGCGGAAGTTGCTACGTTTTCTTTTTGTTCCTTACGGATTTTGCGGAATCACCGTCTGATTTTAATTCAGATAGGTTTTCTGCTTTTGAAAGACGATCACCATGCAACCTAGCAGGAAGTTTGCACTCAACATCAAGCCTATTTCAGTCTACCCTGAACTGTGACATATGAGGTCGAGCATTATTGAAGAGAAAAGAAAAATAGCATGAGAGGATGATGATGCTTCCAGGAGAGCCTAAGAAGGCAACCTGAATAGCTACGAACAGTGGAGGCAATGTAAGTCTCTTATTCAGTTATTGACATTTCTTCCGATTACGAGTTGGAATATCATCCAACACGAATCTTCGGATCTGAGGAGGCGTTAGACTATAGAGGTTCAAAAGTTGAGTGACCATGGTAGCTTTAGGGTAGCCGTGACTATTAATGGACAAACTTTAGAGAGCAAGCCTTGCGCGATTCCGTGCTAATATCAATATCATCCCGCTTAGCTCTTTTCTAGAAGGCGGGTTTTCATGTCGAGAATGAACACTGCATGCCAATATGCGGTTCATCGATCGCCGTGTCGACATGGTTCTTTGGCGAGTTAAGTGACTATACTATCGGTGTTGGTGGGTTTACCTACTCTACTATTTTCGTAGTCTTGGAAATTCCGAGGACCCATGTGCCTCTGTTTCTCCTCGGACGTCCATTCTTGGCCACCAGTTGAACACAGTTGGACATGGACAATGAGACCATTACCTTGCGTATGAATAATGATTACGTATCGTTCAAGATTCTGGAACCGTTCAAGAATCGGGCAGGAGACTACCAAGTAGAAAGTTCATCTTTGTGGATGCCCAAAGCTCGAATTGGTGAGGTGTTGAAGGCATTTGACGACGAGTTCTTTATGCAGAGGTGGCGAGCAAGAGTTCTTGACTCGTGTGTTGATTCGTGACCAAGAAGAGAGAATTCACTCCCAAGTGCCACGAGAGGCTAGATTATTCATTCCGATGGAGATAGACGAACCCACCCCAGTATAGTGACTTTTTGAGCTTCAAGGAAGAGAAAGTGGAATCTATGAGCTTAAAGGACAAGAAGCAAAGAAGAGAGGAAGACTGAGAGCACGGTCCAAGCGGGCCGGGGCGAGTAGCGGGGACTGTTGGGGATGTTCGAGAGCGCTCTCCTCGATGGAAAATATGAATGCTTCTTCTTAAGATTTAAAGGCAAAGGAAGAGCATGGATTGAGAAAGGAATGGAGCGACTTTTTGTGAAGGCTTCCCAGGTGAAAGTCTGGCTGACGCAAGTCCAAAAGTCTGACTCAAGAAGAGTCAGAAGAAGTCTAGTTGAGGACTCTAACCTCAGAACTACTTCTCTTATCCCTTAGGTTAGTTTTTCTTCTCCTATCGAGTCAATAAAAGTAGCCAGGATGTACATCGAGCTTTTTTTCATCCTACCACATCCAAAGGCCACAAGCCAATGGATGGTGGGATAGTTTTATTACTTGATGGTCATTCCGGAGAAGTAGGTTAGGTTTACGAATCGAGAGAAAGCAAAGGAAGCTGAATTAGGCTCAGTTGAAGTTAGTTCAGGTATTTGAATCAAGAGGGTCTAGTGCTTTTGCTAGATTGAAGTTATGGAAATTTTGGAAAAAGGTTGACCTCAATTCGGAAGAACCCAGTCCCGCCAAGTCGAGGCCTGCAAAAATCTATTTTTAGGACAGGGATGATTTCTAGGAAACCTCGATGGTGCGTGACCGCCACGTGCCTCGGTGAGTGTGTCAGGCATCAAAAGCTGCAGCAGTCAACCTCAATCCTCACTCCACCTTTCCCTCTTCCCATTAACCCTTCCTCCTTCCCCATACCTCTATCACACCACAATCACCCTCAATCACCTTACCATTTTTATTCTACCCAACTCCCCACACTACCTCTTCCACCTTCTTTTACATCCTCCTATATAAACCCTCACCTTCTTCACCACTCTTTATTTTCATTTCACTTAAACTTTTGATCAACATATTCTTATTCTTCTACACCAAATTCGACCACCCCATAACCCACTGGCACCACCACTTAAACACCAACACCAAACACCATTTCCAAACCCTAAAATTTGGATTGCCATTTCCTAAATTTGAGCCCCAGATGTTTTTGTTGTTGTTGTTGTTCTTATTATAGTTCATCATTTCTTCATCTTTTTCTGCATCAGTTCCCTAGAAAAATTTGTTTCCAGAGACTTCGATTCGGCGGCACCTTAGCGACGTATCGGAGCTTTCATCTGACTAGCAATTTCCTGTTTTGTTTTCAGTTCCTGTAAGTTGACCTTTGATTCGGCGAGATCATCCCTGATGTGGGGGGAGTCCATTTCAGTTTCAAAAACATAGTCTTTATCTTTCCCTCCTGTCGTTAGGGTTAAATGAGCCCATACCACTAGATGCCCTAGTGGACATCAAACTCTTCATGAGGATGAAAATCCACTCATTAATGAGGTGGATCAGTTCCGCACGCTGTAGATTTACGAGGCATTCCGGACCCACTTGAATGGACGTCTTATGGCCTGGGAGCGCGGAGTGGATTTGGATGGTTGGGGGGCTACATCACGGGTCTTCTGAAGTTCCACGGTTGGTTGGATATGACTGAGATTCCAGCTAAGTTCAACGCCACTCTGGTTCATGAGTTCTATACGTATATGGTGCACAACCCACAGATCACATTCGCCATAGTTCATGGTGTGACCATTGACTTCTCATTGGATATGATCAATGAGAACTTCAGGATTCAGAATTCCCCCTATACATGCTGACAAGTTCTACCAGGCTCCGGCTCTGCCTAGTGAGGATAGGTTGCAGGTTATTGCTGAATGGTTTGAGGTTACTTGGGAGCGGAATACTCAGAATTTTCAAAATCCATGACTGCCCTGCTTGTTGCTAAGAAAGGTCTTCCTAACAAAACTGGGGCACTTGGGTCCTCTGGTACGTCTATAACCGTGAAAACAATTGGATAAGTGAACCCTCCTGCCTTAATCGTGCACTTCCTAAGCAGACCGGCAGACATATCTCTAGTCATATCGATGAAATTCAGGGTTCGAGTTTGATTCATAACGACCGGAAGCTTAATCTTTTGGCAGAGGGAAAAATGTAGAATGTTGCAACTCAAGCCGAGTCGCGAGACATAATCCTACCGATATACCATTGACAAAAATTGGAAGTCGGAATGTGCCGGGTCTCACAACTTCACCACGGTGTGCGAGTGCAGGTATCCTCGAGGCTCGAGAGAACATCGTGTCGGGATCCTCTTCGGGATCATCGAATCATAATCCGAAGACGATATTTCAATTAACTCACAAGGAACTCACCTGGATGATACGTGCTATACTCTCTCTAAGTTCTCTTGAGGCTCTTGCTTGATTGCTTCTTTCTCTTTTCCAACCGCTTCTTAATAGCTTCATAATGCTCTCGGCTTCGGATCCGGGAAAGCGAGTGTGATGTTCAATATCGTTTCTAGGCATATTGCTTGACTTGTTTGCTTTTTTCAACTCCGGTTTGATCGAATCTCTGAAGTGTTCTAATTTTCCTACAAAAAAGACAAAATAAAATAAAAAAAGGTTAGCAACTTCCGCTTCAGTTGGGTATGATCCGAACTGCTGTGGATCTACTAACTACAATCAACAGGGAATAACACAGAATAACAGGGGCTGTCAGAATTCAATTTTTCAGGCCTCGGTAACCCAGGGGTAAACCACGGTAAACCGGCCCTAAAATTTATCCTTCTGGCAGTTTAACAAGTGCAGGGTTGATCTAGAACTACACAAGACTCAAAATAAAATAAAATAAAAATGACTTCTTAATCAAAATTAAAACGTTTATATTTATAATTGGCCATTGTCCCCGGAAACAGCGCCAAAAATCTTGATCGCGTGTAAGTCATTAACGTCGATATTACTGGCAAGAATACTAGGTACATCGTAGTATAGTAAATGCGAGTCAAGGTCGATCCACGAGACAATGAAACTATAAGTATAAACCATTCTAACATAATTAAGAAGCAACATAGAAGCGGTCATGGACCAATAATAAACATAAAGAAAACAAACTTGGTATTTCTCCACCTCTTCTCACCTATCTACTAACTTGGATTAGTTAATCGTTATGTTTACTTCCCCACATAATTTCCTTAAATTAATCATGAGCTTTCGTTTTACTTATCATTATCATTTCTGAGTGCAATTCCTACTCCTATATACTCCGACAATGGTAGTAGACAATCTATCATAAGATACCCTCCTTAATTGGTGCGTAATAGCCCGTACACATAAAGATCTAGAATTGCCGATATCGAGCGCTAACTCATACCACTAACCCGCCTAGACAGCTGTCGACATAGATCAGCACGTTCCTAGGCTCTATTCAAGACTATGTCCAAACTTAGCACTTCACTATTCATATTTCATGCCAGTTTACGATTACAATAAACAGATTGGCCAGATCTAAACTTACTGTTAAATAAACATGTCGATCAACGTAGCTGTAGTGAATCTCAGTTTTAGGTTTTCTAAATAATGCCTCGGTAAACTAGTATAGACCGCCGGGTTACCGGGGTCAGCTTTTCCTATTCCTAGATCTACATTGCTCAATTACGATTAAAATAAGTAAATTATGGGGTCTTTAAACATATACAAATTAACTAAAACACATAAATACGAATAGATCTACCATATTGAAGACAAAAAAGAACGTTCAAAGCTTCATACCTTCAACAATGGTGATCTAGCTCGATATACTCAAGCTAGAGATGATGGAGAAAGGAGAAAATTGGAAATAACTCCTCAAAAGCTTGGAATAACTTTATTTCATCAAAAGTGTGTAATGTAATTGAAGAATATTGATAAGATATTGATCATATGAAAACTGTCAGTATATGCGTCTTTATATAGATACAACAACCGACTTAAGACTCTCTAAAATCCTAACCGACCTAGATAATGCGGCAGAATCAATTTCGTGTCAAACAAGCCACCGGCTTACCGGTCCTAGCCCTCGGTAAACCGGGCCGACTTTTCTCCTTTTTCTTCAACAGGCTTCTTCTTGGACTTTAATCACTTGGCCCGATATACTTCTTTCGGTCCAGATCCATTCTCCAATGCTCCAGATTAGGTACATCCTATAAAATATGCAAAACGAGACAAAACAGTACCAAATCTTGGGAAAATAACATAAATGCGATATTACGATCCTAAAAACACCCACATAGCATTAACATATTTTCCACATAATAATGAGCCTATCTTTCCACTCTTGAGCAGAATTCGGGGTGAATAAGGGTATAATTATTGGTACCATTTAGAGCGTTATCACTGGGATATCGGGGTCGGATATCGGGAATCCTTTGGTAAATGTGGTGCCCGTTGATTGCGATCCGGCTTGGATTGGTGATTGTCATATTAACAGATGCCTCCCCTCTGTGTGTGGGGCTTGTCAAGGGGATCCTAGCCGTAGACCTCTGAGTAATTCTCCGCGTTTATTTTGCTTTTCGTCCTTCATTAGCTTCCCGTTTTCATATTTGTGAATTTTGAACTTATGTGTCCTCAACTTTTTGCAGTGATGACTAATCCGACCAAGGCGAGGAATGACGCTATCGCAAAAAAAAAAGAGCCGCAACCATAGCTAGAGAAAAGAGAGCTTAGGGCCCTTCAGAAGACCGCTCTGCCTGTAGTTGATGAAGAGACTACAGCCAGAGAGGCTGAATTAGAGGCGCAAGCTCAGCCCTTGATTCCCTAAACTCATGAGAAAAGGGATCGTGATTGGATCCTCGGCTGTTGAGAAACAGGCTCGTGAGTCTGCAACTAAAAAACCTGCAAAAAAGAAGAAGAGTAGCGAGGCTGCTGGAGCCTCTGGGACTATTGTTTTGGATAGTCCCAGAAAGCGGTGAATTGGCTCCCCAAGGGTCGGCCGAAATAAAGCCAAACTTTCAAATTTTACGCTCCTCCCACGATCAAAGTACCATTCTAGACCTTTAGGGTGTTAGCGGCTCTAGCAATCCAGCGGTTGCAAAGCGAAATGAGAAAGGAAAAGACGTGGCCTCTTGGGTGTATCCCGAGGACTTCTTTGTGGGGAGGTCAATCTTCACCAAACCAACGGTTCTTGATGTGGACTAACCGGAGTTCAAAAGCCAACCCGATAAAGTGGGGCCGTATTGCTTGTAATGTGATTGGCTCCATTTCCCTCCCGCCCGTCTGATGAAATACGGTGGAGATCGGTCGTGGCATCCTGGCTGGATATAAATGGCCGATCAGGTGGATCCAGCGAGGTGGACTATTGAAGTCGATTGACGATCGCCGCCGTCGCCGGTGATGTTCTTTGTGTGGTAAGTCTTTAATTTTTCTCTCTTAATGTTTTCCTTCCTTTTTGCCCACATTGTTGGTCCCGAGAAGGGTAAAACTATAGTCGGAGGGGAGGGGGTGAATGACTATTGTGGAGTTTCAAAAACTTTTCTTATGAATTAAAATCTTTTAGGCGGCGGATATGTCCCTTCTTTAAATGTTGGTTCAAAGTAGATTATTCAATCACGAGATATAGAGTATGCAATGAAATAAAGTCTTTGTAAAGTAAATTCTTTGAAAGTAAATAGACACAAGAGTTTATAGTGGTTCGAGGTGGTGTAATCCCTTAATCCACTCTTCTCCTGTGATGATTGGAGGAATTCACTATTTTTCCACGGATACAATAGCACGATTGTCCTTGGCTACACAAGCTTCACAATCTGCAAGACTATCACTCCTTGGTTTCAAAAGCTTGATGACTCGGTCTCTATCATTGCTCATTGAGAACAAATATTTGGCGACTATCACAAAGGTTGCAACTCATTCTCGATTCCTCTGATTCAATTGCCTCGATTTATGTAAATTGAATTCCGCAGATTTGTTGATCAATCTCGAGCTTGATATGGAATTGAAGTTTTCATTTACGAGTTGATCTCTAGATGTTTTCCTTTAAGTCATGCAGTTGAAGGCTTTTCAAATTGTGAGTTTTTCGCATGTTTCTTTTCAGATTCAATCCTTGTTTTTCTTTTACATCAATGCCTTCTATTTATATCCTTGATAATCCTTGATTTGAATTTCCGTCCGTTGGCTATTTAATGTGTGGAATAATCCTTGATTTAATTCTTGATTCCCCTTTAAATGTATTATCCCTGATTTCAGTGATCAGATTTTTCTTGAAACGTTTATCAGAAAATCCGTCCTTGATTGATCCTCAATTGATTATGCATTTAATGCTTGATCTTCATAATTTGGCGAGCGAGTAAAGTTTCTTGGCCCATTCCCGAGCGGTTAAGTGATCCTTCCGACTTTCTTTGTTTAGATCTTCCTTCACTACTTTGTCTTTACTTAGGCGATAGTCGATTCACTCTGCCGGTTCTTTGCTTTGTTATTTTCTTTGATCTTTCGGTACTACTTGTACTTCACTGATCTTAATATTTGACAATGTATTTCATCATTTGGATTATAACTTAGACTTATCCTAAGGTCATCATAGACTTCCTTGGTTATAAGTCAAACCATAATGTCTTCATGTTTCTCTGCTGGTACTTGGCTGGCTTCACTCTGCCGGATATCTGTTTTACTTTACCATCCTAACAACTAGTACAATACTTGTCTGACTCAACTTATACAACATGTCAGAATCTAAGTAAAGACTTATACCTAGAATTCTAACTTATTTCAGGCTTGCTATAACAGCTAGTATGGCCTTCATCAAAACATAATAAAATGTTCCTAACAATTTCCCCCTTTTTGATGATGCCTAAACCTCATATAAGCTTTGAACATAAGCATACAAAATTTTCATAATAATCAACGAGAATAAAACTCAAAAATTTTATTCATCCATTGAAGGACAATTAAGTATTGCATTTTTTTCAAAACAACTCACAGGCATAGAATTAAACAATTTTTATTAGAGGGCTACTTCTTCTTTTCTTCAAACCTGATGCCCTTGCCTTTGATGCCCTTGCCCTTGTCTGTTGGGTTTTCCTTCTTTCCCCTGGAGCTTTCAGGCTTGCAACTCCCTTCCCCCTTTTTGGCATCACCAAATCTTTCTTCCAAAATTTTGTTGGCTGCCTCAGATTCTAGGAGAGGGCCAAATCTTTCCTCAAGAATTTTGTTTGTGGCTCCAGTGACATTGAGTAAGGTGTTGAGTTTCTTTCCAGACTAATCCATAACCTCATCCAGATGGTGAAGTTGTTGTGTATGATCATTTAAGGTATCCACCAATGGTTTGAGATTGTCTTCAATCTTGTCGACAAGAAATTAAAGATTTGTTTAGACATGATAGGGGATGAGATGTTGTAGATTGCAAAGTAAGTTGCCTTATATTTCTCCATCACCTCATCTTGAACCTTAATGTGGTGATGAGGCCTCAATTTTGTGATTTAAGGATGTTGCATCACTCATTAATCAGACTTTCAGATTTTGCTGTTGTGGTGCGCCTCTGCATGTCCACAATTAAGGGTTGAATGTCCAGATTGAAAATTCTCTCTGGATCAACCTGTTTGAGTCGATGATCGCCATCCTCATTTTTCATCTTCCTCATTCTCTCCTCTTCCTTTTTTTTCTTCTTCCTTTTATTTCTCTTCTTGTTTCTCTTCTTTAGAAATCTTAAGATCGAGAGAGAGGTTCTTGTGAGTTGCTTCTTTGTTGCACGGCCTTGTGGTGATTGCCTTCTCCTTGTGCCGGAGACTTAAATTTTTCTGTTGTTGTTCCTCCTGGATCAATGCTGGGGGTGTTGACAAGTTCAACAGAGTGAGTTTTATTAGCTGGCTCATTTGGCTATTTGTCAACTTTGCAGAAAGAAACATCTTTTCTTGATCACCTTCAAAATGATCTCCTTCCTGTGGCTCTTCTTCACCTTTTTCCGCCTCACTTTCACGGTAGCATCTTATTCATCTTTAATCTCTTCTTCATCGGATGATGAAGTAAGGCGATATCCTTCTTCACCTTCTTCTAGATAGGTGACTTCTTCTTATTTCTCTTCCTCGGTTCTCTATCATCACTAATCATCACTAGGTTATCTTGGTTGCTTGTGCACTCGATAATGGGGGTATCATCTTGTGCCTTTGAGATCTGGTTCTTCTCCTCCTCACTCTGATCGCTATTTTCAGCTCTTTCCTTTTAGTTTGGCGGTGGGTTTGGGTTTCTAGGATGCCTTTACATATGTAAACATCACATTGGCCATGTGTGGAGGATGCAGATAGATGGGTTTCACCTTAAATTTATCAAACAGTGTTGAAGAGGAACCCTTCCTCTCCCGAAAGTCACCTTTCTTGACAAATTATTGCTTGGTGCCATGATTGCGGATCAATTTCATTCGGATTTGACCTTTCAACCTATTGAAAACAAACTGTGACCAGTCAAAGGGAATACCTTGATAGATAATCGCCATTAACTTGACCGGTAGCTCAGTCAAGTTCTCCATCGACCCTTTTCTTCCTTCAATGTTGTTGGTGATTACTGGTACAAATTCATCAAACGGACGTTTGATTGCTGATCTTGGGAGGTTGTATGTCTTGCTATTCTTTCTTGGATTCTTGGCTATTTCGGCCTAGAATGTGTTGATGTCGATCTGTATGTTTTTCACATCAACCGGACCAGTGTTGGGAAGATTGAGAAATTGGTTGAGGAGACCACGTGTGATAACCACTTCTTTTCCTAATATTGAACTCCTAATGCAATCTGGATCGCTCTTCTTTGTGCTGGGCACAAACTTGGCATTTTTCCAAAATGCAATCAGGTTCTCATAGCATATCCCGGTGATTGGAGGGTTTAGGAAGGTCATTAACCCCAGATTAGTACATCCATCAACTAATCGTCGGCCTATGCATCGTTTTCACAAAAAAGGTAGATAGTGTTCGGGCTTGGCGATCCGAGAATGATTGATTTTTAGTAGTATTTTTATATGGCGGACTTTGAAAAGGATGATGCCATTGCTTTGAAAAGGTTGAGATTCTTAGAAAAGCTTTGATTTTGCGAGTGAGTAAGGTTTATGATTTCAAAGGAGCTTAAAGATTTACAAAAACTGTAAGTATGGTTTATATAGGATGATTTGAGTAGTGTGAGCGTGGTTGAATATGGAAGGATTTTGTGGCGTAATGGCGTGATTTTATGTATATAAATCACGGTGTTTGATTGTAGTGAGGAGTGGATTGAGGTAAGTAATGATAAATCCCAGGAATCGAGGCATTTGTAATTAAAAAAAATAGATTATGAATTGAACTCCACGTGTGTAATCTTCCACAGTATAAATCTCCATAACTTCATGATTTTCCAGGTTTATACAGCTGATTTAGTTCACACTTTAGTTTGCTGTTCACTCCAATGTATATTTTGGTGGAGTGACTTGGTGAGTCACTAGGCCGGTGTAGTGACTTCTTTTCTTGGTGCTATTTACAACAATTCCTAAAAATCGGTCATGATTGACTTACGCCGAGTACCCGAGTGCCTTACACCGCCAAATGAGCTCACCCGTAATGGAAAAGGTTTAGTCAATTGGTGAAGTTACTTAGTTGATTACTCGATTAGGCTGCTCCTTAGTACTTAGTCAATTTCTATCATTCCCAACTCAGTTCTCAACTTGCTTTGAATCTTTCATGGTAGTGGTTTTGTGAAAATGTCGACCAATTGATCTCGATGAGTATGTATCTTAGAATAACATCTCATTTTCAACATGATCTCACGATAAAATGATGTCTCACATCAATATGCTTTGTTCTTGAATGCAATCTTTGGATTTTGTTAATAGATATTGCACTTGTGTTGTTACACATAATTGGAATTGTCTTCTCCTCCATTCCATAATCCCTCAGCTGTTATCTGATCCATAGTACTTGTGCACAACAAGCGCATCTTTGCTATATATTACCTTGACTTTTAAAGTGGATATAGAGTTTTGCTTTTGCTAAACAATGATACTAGTTTCTTTGCCTAGCATTTGATAGGTTCGATGTGCTTTTTCTATCTATCTTGCATCCAGCATAATCGAGTGCGAATATGATATCAATTTAAATCCTCCATCTTTTGGATACCAAATTCCAACATTGATGGTGTTCTTCAAGTATTTGATTATTTTTTTGGCTGCTAGAAGTTGTGATTCCTTTGGTTGAGCTTACTCCTACTGCAAATGCTTTATCAGGCCTGCTTGCTGTTAGATAAAGTAAAGATCCAATGATTCCTATATAAAACTTAGATCAACATCCTTTCCACTTTCATCTTTTCCAAGAATTACTCTTGCACACATTGGTGTAATCGATGTACCACTTGTGTCCATACCATACTTGTGTATCAAGTCTTTTGTGTATTTGGCTTGATTGATAAAGATGCCATCTTTTATTTGCTTTACTTGAAGACCAAGAAAGCAATTTAATTCTCCCATCATACTCATCTGAAATTTTCTTTTCATTAAGTTTGCAAATTTCTCACATAGATTTTCATATTAAGTCCAAAGATAATGTCATCAACATAGATTTGGACTAACAAGGTGCTTGTTCCTTCCTCTAGCTTGAAGATAGTCTTATCAATAGCTCCTTTTTTTGAATCCATTGTTGATCAAAAATTATGATAGTGTCTCATACCTGGGTGCCTGTTTGAGTCCATAAAGTGCCTTTTGAGCTTGTATACTTTATCTTCTTTCCTTTGAGTTGAAAACCAGGAGGTTGTTCCACATATACTTCTTCTTCAAAGTCCATTCGAAAATGCACTCTTGACATCCATTTGATAAACTTTGAAGTCTTTGTGGGCTGCAAATGCTAGAAAGTCGATTGCTTCCACTCTTGCTCTCTTGGTGCAAAGGTTTCATCATAATCTATTCATACCTTGAGAGTTGCCTTTTACAACTCGCCTTTCTTGTTTACGACAAGCGTCCCTTGTTCATCCATCTTGTTTCTAAATACCCATTTTGTTTCAATGATGTTGGCTATGTCAGGTCTATCAACAAGTTCCCAGACCTCAATTCTTTCAAATTCAATTAGTTCTTCTTGCATAGGCGTAATCCAATCGACATCTTGGACTATATCATCTATTGTTTTGGGTTCCACTTCGATGAAAACATGTTAGCATATTTTCCGGTTGTCTTACAGTTCGACTCCTGTGTGAATGTCTCCAATGACTTGATCTTGGGGATGGTCTCTTAGCTAGTTGAGTCGAGTTGAAGTTGATCGTGACTTAGTGCTTCCACAACTTGGTTTGTGCATCGACTTCAAGTTCTTGGTTGGTGCCTCTTGTGTTGTGTTGGTGGTGGCTTATCTTGATTTCCAAAATTGTGATTCAGAATGGTGGCTGGTACTATTGTATTCATATAAACTTGTCTTTGTCCTGATTCTTCTTCAAGTTCTTGAAAGCTTTTACCATTTGTGTTTGGCTCATCAAAGACTACATGAATTGATTCTTCAATCACCAAAGTTCTTTTGTTGAGTACTTTGAAAGCTTTGCTAGTGTCTGAGTATCCCATAAAGATTGCTTCATCAGCTTTTTCATAAAAAATATGTACCTGATTCCTGTTCAAAACAAAACATTTAGATCCAAACATATGCAGATGTGAGATGTTAGGTTTTCTTCCATTCAATATTTCATATGGAGTTTTTTTCCATGATGTTTGTTGATGATTGATACATTTTGAGTATAGCATCTTTGTATTCTTTGCATTTAAAATCTCTTTGGTAAACATGCTTCACAATCATTGTTCCATTTGCTTCTTTGAGTGTCCTATTTCTTCTTTGTGCTACACCATTTTGTTGTGGAGTCCTGCTTTGTTGATAGTTGATGCACGATTACTCCATTTTCTTCACGATGGATTACGATAACAATTCATTTAGAAACTCGTGTCTTTATCTGATCGATCTTGATGATCTTGAGTTCCTTTTCATTTTGAATTCTTCTTAACAAGTCTGCGACTTTTGAGTGTCTTTCTTTTTTGTTCATGAATATGGTCGGGTGAATTTTGAAAAGTCATCCACCACTACTAGAGTGTCTTTCTTTCCACTTACACCGTGGTGTATTTGGTCCAAAAGATCCATATGTAGCAGGATGTAAGATTTTTGTTGTTGATTGGTAGGGCTTTGACTTGAAAGAGCTTTTGATTTGCTTCCCCTTTTGACATGCATCACTGAGACTTTCCTTTTTGAATGTGATCTCTGGTAGGCCTTCAACTAACTTGTTCTTTGACAATGTGTTGATGGTTTTGAAGCTGAGATGATTCAATCTTCTATGCCAAATCAATTTGGTTGATTGTTTACTTTTGACAAGCAAACATGTTTACGCTTGCTCTTTGTCTTCAACCTCTTACATACATGTTATATTCTCTTCTTCCTGCAAGTACAAGCGTGTTGGTTTGGTTGTGAATCACTTTGCATCCTTCCTTGGTGAAGTGCACATTGTAGCCTTTGTCCGCAGTGGTGATACTTAGCAAATTGAAGTTTAGTCATTTAACATAGGCTACATTTTGAATCTTCAAAGCGTTTTTGAGCATTATGCCTTTCCCCCTTAATTTTTCCTAGGTTTTCTTTGCCTCCAAATGTTACTTTGGGTCCATCAAAGGCTTTGAAATCAGTTAACCATCTCTTATTCCCTGTCATGTGTCTGGAACATCCACTGTCTATGTACCGGACATCTACAAAACAAGTTAAGTATGTTTAGGTACCCAACTTTGTTTGTGTCCATACATTATTAGATCATGCCTCTACTCAAGTGTATATCAAGAGATCTTATTTTGGATAATTGAAGTCATCAACTTCATATGTATAAGGCATGGCGAGAATAACTTCTAATATTTCTACTAAAGGTATTACGATACTTTCCTCTGCTTTTTGGTGCATTTGCATCCTTTTCACTCTCCGATATGCGCGGGAGGAAACTTATTTCCATACTACTTCTTGTGCCCGGGATTATGCCTTGGTTGGTTTTCTAAACACATGATGCATAGCATGGAATGGTTTCTTCTTGTACTTTGGGGTGCAACATTCAATCATCCTCGGAAGGGTAAAGTCTTCCTTACCTTTACGAAAATCTTTGCCTTTACATGGGTTTGGATTGATGATTTATTACGATGTTTCACTACACTAGGTTTTGACTTTACCGGTGCGGGATGAGTGGTTGAAACTATGGCACATCCTTTTACGAATTTTGGTCGGGCTTGGTCTTATTTTCTTCACGGTATTGTAGCCAAGACTAGATCTAGATCAAACCTTTTTGGGGTTTGTAAGGTTGGTGCAATTTGTGGTGCAATGGTGATCTTAAGCGGTAGGAGGTTTTCTCTGTGCAGTGCATCAACACGGATGTATGTACATCTCAGCATTAGTTGATCGGAGTGAGTTTAATTCTTTACTTGTTTGTTCGACTTTTAGTTCATCAGATTCTTTCTTTAGCCTTTTATTTTCCTCTCTGATTCTCACACTCTCTGTTCGAATTTCATGAGTCAATTTTTTCAAATTTACTCATGAGATTTGAATTAGGTTTGAAGAATCTAATGGTAGAATAGAGAGATTGTGCGATGTCGGATGTGGATGCACTTGATGATGAATATGAACAAGAAGTTACCTCTGTTTCATTTGATTCTTTAGCCATAAGGCATAAGTAAGCCTTTTCATTATGCAGTTTGCTAACCTTCATCATGAGAATCATTTTGAGATGATTCTTCATTCCTTTCACCGCTAGTTCGAGCTTTGAGTGCCTATGCCTCTTCTGTTTCAGTTTGTCTTGTCCTTCTTCTTATCCTCATCTTTGTCTTTTTCTTGAAATCGACCTTGAAATGACCTTTCTTCTTACAGTTGAAGCATCTGTATTCATCATCCTTTTTCTTCATGTCTTTGCTTGAGCTTGACTTATTTTTGATGATGAACCTCAGCACAATTTCTTCTTCTTGCTCCAACACATCAAAGCGTTTAACCGATAAAGCTACACATTCCTTGACTCCTGTGTCTCTTTGTCGTTTGCATCGCCGATTTTGCTTTCTTTGTGGTGCTACCGGTCTGCGGCCTTGTGTGTCTCTGTTTGGTGTATTGTCTTCACCGTTCAACTCAAACTCATGAGCCTTTATTTGAGACATCGAGTCAAGGTGTCGGTGTTTGCAAGATTTGTTGTCCCTCACGATTCTTGATGTGATGATCTTTCATCTCTCGAGTAAGCCTCTCACGATTTTTAGGCAGACTTCCTTACATGGATATGTATGTCCAAGCTATTGCGATTCAGATGATTATTGAAAGTCTATTGTCCATTTGATCAATTGATTCACGAGTCTTCATTTTGAAGTTCTCAAATTTACGTTTTGCCTTGAATGGTTTGTTTTCTTTTTTGCTTACGATCCTTCATTAATCAATGCTAATTTGTCCCACATCTCCTTTGCTGTTTTGCAATCTTTGATTCTCATGAACATATTACTTTCCAGAGTCTTCAAGATCATGTCTTTTGCAACAAAGTCGAGATTTTCCCTTCTCCTGTCATCCTTGGTCCAATCGTTCTTGAGTTTATCTATTTCTTTTCCTTTATCTGCTCCTGTGGTTATCATAGTTGTGATCTTGATTGGGCCATCATTGATTACATCCAGCATCTCCTCATGAGTTGCTGCAAGATGAGACAACATCCTTATTTTATATTCATCAAAATTATTAACATTGAATACATGTACCTTTGACATGATATTTGAGGAATCTATAAGTACAATTATGAGATACATATAGAAAGCACAAATTTGAAAGCTACTTTGAAAATATGTGATCTCCTTGTTACCAGAAATTAGATCTGAACAAGTTACGATACTAGAACAACTGCTCGATACCAATTGTTGGTCCCGAGAAGAGAGGTAAAACTATAGTCGGAGGGGTGGTGAATGACTATAGAGGAGTTTCAAAAAAATTCTTATATTTAAAAGCTTTTGGGCGGTGATAAGTCACTTCTTTAAATGTTGGTTCAAAGTAGATTATTCAATCACGGATATAGAGTATGCAATGAAATAAAGTCTTTGTAAAGTAAATTCTTGAAAGTAAATAGACACAAAGGTTTATAGTGGTTGGGTGGTGTAATCCCTTAATCCACTCTTGTCTGTGATGATTGGAGAAATTCACTATTGTTTTCATAGATACAATAGCACGATTGTCCTTGGCTACACAAGCTTCACAATCTGCAAGACTATCACTCACTTGGCTTTAAAAGCTTGGTGACTTCGAGTCTACTATCCTTTGCTCATTGAGAACAAATCTTTAAAGACTATCACAAAGGTTGCAACTCATTCTCGATTCCTCGATTCAATTGCCTTAGTTGATGTGAATTGAATTCACGGATTTGTTGATCAATCTTAGAGCTTGATATGGAATTGAAGTTCTAATTTCACGAGTTGATCTCTAGATGTTTTCCTTTAAGTAAAAATATAAGGCTTTTCAAATTGCGACGTTTACGCTTGTTTATTTGATTCAATCCTTGTTTTCTTTTACGTCAATGCCTTCTATTTATAGCCTTGATAATCATTGATTTCAATTTCCGTCCGTTGGCTATTTAATGTGGAGAATAATCCTTGATTTAATTCTTGATTCCCGCTTAATTGTATTCTTCTTGATTTCATTGATCGGTTTTTCTTCAAAGCGTTTATCGGAAAATCCGTCCTTGATTGATCCTCAATTGATTATGCATTTAATGCTTGATCTTCATAATTTGGCGAGCGAGTAAAGCTTCTTGTTTGTTCCACTAAGCGGTTAAGTGATCCTTACGAATTTCTTTGTTTAGATCTTCCTTCATTTCTTTGTCCTTACTCGGCCGATAGTCGACTCACTCTGCGGTTTCTTGCTTTGTTATTTTCTTTGATATTTCGGTACTTCTTGTCTTCCAGCGATCTAGATTTGGTGAGATCGGTGTACACCATATTGACAATGTATTTCATCATTTGGATTATAACTTATACTTATCCAAGCTCATCACGAGACTTCCTTGGATATATGTCGGACCATAATGTCTTCATGCTTCTCTTACAGTGCGTGGTTGGCTTCACTCTGCCGGATATACATTCTCTGCTTTGCCATCACACCAACTAGTACAATGCTTATCGACTCAACTTATACAACATGTCGGACTACAAGTAAGGACTTATCCCGAGAGAATTCTAACTTATTTGGAGGCTTGCTATAACGGCTAGTATGGCCATCATCAAAACATAATAAAGTGTTACTAACACACATGTTTATAATTAGTGTTGGTTTCGGTTGAGCTCTTTGTTATGAAACAAGCAATGATGATGTTCAAGGAGGAGACTCGAGGAGAATTCAAGCCGTCGGCTATGTGAAAGCTGGAGGCCAACCTTGACCACACTACAGGAGCTTGGAGCTGCAAATGGTAGTAAACTGGAGCTAGGAAGAAGGCTAATGAAGCGTGACGATGAT
Organism: Gentiana macrophylla; assembly: GCA_026214975.1. Classification (NCBI taxonomy): domain Eukaryota; kingdom Viridiplantae; phylum Streptophyta; class Magnoliopsida; order Gentianales; family Gentianaceae; genus Gentiana; species Gentiana macrophylla. The sequence goes on from CM047807.1 coordinate 88,890,976, forward strand.
GTATAACATTTATATGATAAAAATTACGATGTTTTATATCGTTATCGAACTATTTTTATATAAAATATAAAGTAATTATAACGAATAATCTTATAAAATATTAATAGCTATGAATAAATCTAAATATTATAAAAATCTAGTAAAAATGATAAAAAGTTATAAATTTTGTGCCGGGTTAATAACCGAGGTGTGTAAGTGTCTAGATTCACGTGGGTATTTTGGTATTTTACAGGACCTTAGGTAAACCAAGACCCCAGTGATGACACTTTTGGATAAAATCATATCTTTTGAAGGAATAAAGGAAGTGCCACGAGATTTAAAGTTCAAGTGGATCAATGGTTATTGGCGCCGTATCAAGTTATATTTTACGACGAACAAATGGCCCATCAAAAGGCATTTTCTGAAAAGAAGTCTTCATGGAAGTTGTAGATCTTCTCAAGAGCTTTCAAGCGCATCTTGAATTATGTCATTTGGAAGATCCAGAGCTCAAGTTATGATTTTATCAAGTTTCGGATTAAGATTGGAAAAAATCTATCGGTCGATCCGGATTTACCTCGGATCGATCCGAGGAAACATCATGATTAGACCCGACATGTGGCCTGCGGAGAGAATATCACGGGATAATATTTTTATTCCGGATCGATCCGGCCCTTTCTCGGATCGATCCGGCTTGGAAAAATATGCCTATAAATGAAGCGACTTGCGAGACACAAAGAAATTACCAAATATATTTTCTTCACCTCTCTTTAGTAGTAGTAGTATGTATATATATGAGCCTTATGCCATAAATAAAGTAGTATCGTTATAATGCTCGAGAAATTATCAGGAAGATCAATGTTGTTGAAGTTGTTGTAGCATCCGGAAGAATACAGACACGATTCAATCGTTGCTGTCGGGTAAAATTTCTAAAGTATTTATGTTTGTTTTAATCTGTTTCTATTTTAAGTATAATGTTAGTAGGCTAAATCTAATAACTAGCCAAAGTTATGTAATCGTTTTATTTCGATCTTTTAGGTAAAGGAATGTTGTCTAAGTAAAATTGAATAAAATTGAGTTAATTGAATCTTTTACTATTGATAAAGTTTGACTTGAAAAAATTCATAATCTAATTATGAATTGACACCTCGTAATTAAGTTATGAACTTCGTTAATAGAAAAACCGGAGAGGTAAAATTGGCCGAGTGAAAGCGTGACAAGCGGAACCAGTTTCCTACCGGGGTAGATTTGTTACTAAAGATGAATCTTATTAAAATTTGTACTCAAATCATTACTAATGTTAAATTCATCGAGTTTAATTGAAACTTAAACCGGAAAGTTAGATAAGCCCGCCTTGACAACCGGGCCTTTAAATAAAATTGACCCGTTTGTGAGCGGAATGACTCCTTTTTATTCAAAGGTAGAATCGTTACTGGGACACATTGGGAAAAAACCGTAACGATTGTGGACTTTGGGTGATGACAATGGACATATGACAATTTCCTGCGCTAATGTGAGGAGGAATTGTTAACCTTAGGGTGCACCGTTTCATTTACTCAATTGAACCTAAAGATCAGGCACATTCCATTCCTTTAGAAAAGATCGTATAAATCAATTATATAAACTTTGGCTAGTTCTCTACAATAATATATTTGGCATCATATATTTATATCATATATATACTTTGCAACTTATGCACATCTATATATATTTATATATCTATATATATTATATTAGAATAACTTTTAAATT